>CM031240.1:581814916-582261537 GCA_018340775.1 Taxus wallichiana var. yunnanensis
ACATTAAACAATTCTATTAGTTTAATGCCTTTGAATTGATACATACAATATTTATGCAGACAACCAACAAAGAGAGGAAGTAACTTGTCTCTTTCAGGCCACTAAAAAATAATGGAGACAATGTCATTCTTAACATGTCGTTGCACATTCAACTTGTTGTGTCAGATGTCGTTGCACATACATCCAATGAATCTATACCAAGTGATTGGCATTTACTCATTTTATAAATTTATCACAATGATATATGTTTTTTGTTGTCATTGTTTTCATTATTAATAATACTTTACATTTTTTAGTGTTAATTAAAAATGGGGAGGTTGTTGGCACATCATGCACAAATACATAGAAAAAACCTGGTATGTTAGTCATGTGCAATTATAAACAAAACCATTTATAAGCCCCACATAATTGTAAGAACATATAACAAAATGGTTTATTTGTTATATTTATTTGATAATGTGCATAATTTTAAGAACCTATAAAAATGATTTATTTGTTATATTTATTTGATATCGTGTCCATACAAAGCATGGCATCCTCTAAGCTCATCAAAGATTGTCCATCCAAACATAGTCTAGGTAGTAATGGCTTAGCCTAGCGGTCACTAATATACATCTATAACTATGTAATATTGTCCAACAAAGGGTAGTACATTGTATAGAAGCAAGTTGTATCACGAATTTATTTACCTCAACATGAAATTTATTTTGAATTGATTAATGTTTTTTTTTTTAAATAGAACATGCATCACAAGAACTTGCAGAGGGCAAGTGCAAGGAAGCCAAGCCATAATTTCAATCCGTAAGTGTTAACCTACTGAAATGTTGATTATTTTAATTGGTTAATATAAAAATGCAAGCAATTGAAAAAAATTACTTATGCATAATTTTCCAAAAAGGATTATTTAGTTATTTTGGATTTGGAGGGTTTGTTATGAGAAAACCAATCCTATAAGGATATGGGTTTCATTTGTAAGGAGACTATCAACTTACGAGATGGTCTCAAAGAATTTTAAAGTTACTATTAGCAAAATTTGAAGTGGGATTTTGGTCTAGCATTCTCGCTTTTGCCGAAGTTGAAAAGTTGGTAAAGAATTTGAAAAAATAGTAGCTAAATTGAAACCAATACTTTTTGGGAAAATAACATTGCACTATACAAGATGAAATTAGAGTAAAAGATCTACAAAAAGTTAAGAAGAGAAATGATATGTTTTGAGCTCTAAAACACATTGTGTATCACAATAGGTACAAATTGAAACCCTTCGGAAAATTTTATGGTGGGAAGGAAAAGCAAGTGGAGAAAATTGTTTTAAATATATGTGGTTAGTAAACGATTTGTACAAAAGCAAATAATTGATCATGTCTCGTGGTTTAAGTGTTATAGAGGGCATAAAAACATTTGAGAAAGTAAAAATTATATAACTATTAATTATTTCAAAATGTTTTTATAATGATATTTCTAGACATTGTAAAGAAGATACATTGATATGGTTACTCTTTATTGTATGAGTTGAGACTACAAATTATAACTTGGATGTATTTATATCTTTATTGTGTTTAAGTTGAGATTATAGATTTATAAGTTGTTTGTGCCAATTATCAAAATAATATTTTGACTTGTTTTTATCAAATTTGTAAGACTTAATTAATTATGAGCTATTTTTATAGATTCAATTGGGAAGCCTCAGAAATTACTAGTTTTGAGAGTTGAAGGTTTGTTATTTGGAATTACTGGTATTGGCAACAAAATACATCGTAATATGGTTCCAAATTATAGAGCTAGAAATACTAAATACTTTGAATGGATATTTAGTGTTAAATTGATAATAATTGCATCATAATATTTTGAGATTTCCTTATGGTCTACATTTATGGATTCAAATATGGTGAAGTACATGTTTGCTAAAATATTTAGTTGGTTGCGAGACACCCACTTCAGTTTCGTTTGGGGGTGTGAAAAATGTAAGATGAAAACAAATACTAGTCATCGATACTAGACATTTTTGGTAATTTTTATGGTGAAAACAATATACTTTTGATCGATGACGTGAGATTCATGTCATACAAATTCAAAGAAGAAATTACTCTTAAAACCCCAACATGTTGGATATTTTATGGAAAATATAATACCGATTCATTAATTTACACTAAATTATGTACATGACTAAAAACATGCAGGAAAACACAAGAACATGTGTAGATCGTTGAAAACCTTCAAATGCACTATTGGCATTTGAATTATATTTTTTTCTTTCAAATCCAACGATGTATTGTTCATTTATATGGAATAGAATAACTAGCTTAAATTTCTTAAAGATTAGCAGTGCTCAATCATTTATTTTTTCGATTTAATTTTTTGCAACAAAAAATGTTATTTCTAGTACAATGTGAAAAAATAAATGCATCTTTTATTTTTGTCAAAATTCACCACCCACATCCATTTTATTATGTTTTTATTCATTTGCAAATAAGAACATATCCAACATGAAAATGATAATATTTGATATAAATAGTGTATTGGCACACACCATTCACAAGGTTGATTCGTTGCATGAGATGTTAAAAATAATTTGTAGTTTTGACCTCCAAAATAAATATTATTTTTAAGATCTAATGTCAAAGAGTTCTTGCAACTTTGTAAAAAAAAAATTCAAAATATTGTTGTGGACATTGGAAATAAATTCAAATTTCAATGACAAGATGTCTTCATTCCTTCGATACACTAGCTTGGAGGTTGGAATGTTTGAGTTTATAATTACACAAGAAGATTTCATTGTGTCCAAACATATCCATTATCAAGGTTCCAAGAATCCCAAATATATTTCTCAAAAATATTAGCACCATTTAGATAAATTTTAATACATATTACTATTGTAAAAATAAAGTACTTATAAATGATACTTTAGAGAAAAACAAGTTCAATGATGTGGGTAACTACGTAATTCTGACACATTTAACATACAATATGAATCATCAGAAAATTACTTTATATATGAGTTGTGTCCTATGTTGCAACTATTGAAGGATGTGGAAGACATCTGTGATGTCAGTAAATCAAAAACTCAATTATAATTATGTAATTTGTCCCTAAATTTATTTGAGAACACCTTTCGTATAATGTGTGTGACTATCTTTAGTAATGTTATTTTGTATAATGTGTGTGACTATCTTTAGTAGTGTTATAATACGATAAAGGCTTTAAATGTATTTCTATCAATAGATATGTTAGTATATAAAAAAGGTTAAATAATATTTTTTATTTATGGTAAATTCTAATTTGAATAATGTTAATTTACCTAGATAGTTTATATTATCATTACCTAGTGATTGCTAAGTTTTAAATATCTTACTTTAATTTTTTAAAGCCATATAATCATCTTGAATTCATAATTTCCATTGCACAAATTATTCACATCGGTTATATAAATGAAAATTATAATCCCCATCACTCTATTCAAAATACGAAACATTAGATCTCAACGCCCGCTAAGCTATTTGAGTTTATATAAAATAGCCTCAATGGTGGTTAGGAATTTAAGGAATTGACACATTCCCAACCACCTCAACAATCAGTGCATTCATAGGTATTGTGTAAAAATCATAATTTTTTATGATTTCTTTTGTTAATTTGGGATCCCATCTTAGGGAATAGTGTTACAATAAAATTCAAACAATTCTTAAAATGTTTTACTATAATTCTACCTTTAGTAAATGAATTTTAATTTATTTCAAATCTATATTTAAATACAAAAATATATCTAGGATGCTTTAACAATTAATTTTAATTAATTTAATATCCATATTTAAATGTGAAAATGTATATGGAATGGTTTTACTGATTAATTTGGTATCTATATTTAAACATGAAAATATGTCCGGAATTATTTTACGATTAATTACATTCTCCCGATCACTGGATTGCTATCCTTTGTTAGTTTCTTTAGAATATATTCAGTAATTCTCTGGTTACCCCGAATTGAATCACATGTTAAATGAACTTTGGAAGTGTCTCACGTCTCTTGAATGTTATTAGCCTAGTGTCTTCTAGGCCACAAGGATTTTTAATTATTCAAATCTACATAGTATAATCTTACAGGACATTTTAAAATTGATAAGAGATTTATTCCAAAAAAAAAATTAAACCTAGTGGTTGTGTGATCGTATAAAATAGAAAAATAATATGTTTATTATTTTTCATATCAATGTTGGTTTCCCTCACTTCATTAAATGATTTTTTCCAAATCTGCATAGTTTAATCTTAAAGACATTTTAAAATTGATAAGAACCTTATTCCAAAGCAAAAATTAAGCCTAGCGGCCGCTAACCCATATAAAACAAAAACATGTTATGTTTATTGTTTTGCATATCAATGTTGGCTTCCCTGAATTTATTAAATATTCTTTCCTATATCTACATAGTTTAATCTTAAAGACATTTTAAAACTAATAAGAACCTTATTCCAAAGGAAAAATTAAGCCTAGTGGCCACTAGCCCGTATAAAACATAAACATGTTCCGTTTATTATTTTGCAAAACAATGTTGGATTCATTGACTTCATTAAATGAGTTTTCCCAAATATGCATTGTTTAATCTTAAAGACATTTTAAAATTGATAAGAACTAAAATCGGGAACAGAATAGTCATGAATGCACAATATATTATATCACACTATATTACACTTTAGCAATCACAATGGCTATTATATAGCCATGGATGTAGGAAAACTACTTCCTACAAATAAGGAAACAAATAACCCATTTATATGATTACGGGTATAAAAATTTAACAAACCAACCTCACTTATGTAAGCACTAATAATAATAATGTACATATAAAAATTCCTAACATTCCCCTTAGTGCAAACATGGGGAAAACCTATTTTTGTACTTTTACTGCTCATTATATCGGTGATTTTCACGGGATGATCACAAACCTCGAGGATGGTTTTATAAATGGTTGACTAAAAACCAAGAATGGTGGTTTTGCAATTGGTTTACTACAAACCACGAAGTGATGGTATTTCAAATGGATTACAAACAACCAATAATTATGGTTTTGGTATTGGTTTACCACAAACCACATCATAATGTGCCAAGTACTATCATCAACTCTCATCACATCTCATTACAGGGAATAACATAGGAAAATCTGTTGAATTATGCTGCTCATACACACAAACCGAAAGCTAGAAATGGAACATTGGATCATGTTCCCCCCACAATGTGAAATTTCCACTTATTCAATCATGAACACATGTAAATTCGCAACACAACACACAAAACTAAAGAACACTATAAAACTATATATATATATATATATATATATATATATATATATATATATATATGCCACCACATCTATTGTATGGCATCACCGTTGGTGACTGACGAGAGGATGTTGATTTTCCTCCATTCTCATATGCCTCCGTCCTCCAAAGACGGTGTTGCTAGCTTAGAGAAATGTGGACATGAAGCTCAATGGTTGTCAGGACATTGGGTAACACCAAAAATGCGTCCGTAAAGCAAATTGTTTTTTTATTTTTACAATCTTTGACTTTTGAAAATGGACCGAAAAAGACTTGATAATGGAATTTGACAATAATGATGATATTTTTACGAGAAGACACAATTTCCTAAACTACATGGGATGAATACAATCGAATCAAGTTTTAACTCATGATAATTACTCTCTAATAACTATGGATACTCAAAAATATGCATATATATGCTTTATTTTAGATGACAAGACACTAATAACATGAACATTAAACCTATATGGTCCTTTAAAACATTCTAACCACACATGATATGATGAAATCTGACAACTAAAGAAAACATTTAAATTCGAAAGTAAAATTAAATTTGATAGTTGACTGAAAATAACCATACAGTAGATATTGACCACAAACAATTGAATCCCTTAAAGGATCAAGATGAACATGGAGAATACTTGCATGCATATGGATTATTTGTAAAATGCAGTGAAGAGTGTGTGATTGGATTAACTTGGATAGAGTTTCGAGCATGCAACTTACTTGACATGCAAACATAATAGTGGTTATAATGGTCATAAGAAATAAGTGCGGGAAGATAGAACTATATGCCAAATTCCTTTTGCACGCCTATGCAATAGGAATGTAACCCATGTTGTCGAAGATTGAAGCGAAATTTGAGAGATTCACATCCAACTAGGTCAAGAATATTGATATCTATCCTTATCTCAATGCAGTTATTGATGTAACTATAGAATCATGATCGTGCGGGAGATTCGGATCAGATGTAGTTTGAGAATATCTAGACACTCTACCTGGTATTTTTTGTTGTAAGTGTTGAGATCGGTGTGGGAATATGCCTCTGAGTATATCTATGATTACCCAAGCGTTGGCATGCATGCATGCAGTCAGGATCATTTTCTCTTCACTAGAATCAACAAACTAAAATAAAATTTGTGACCTTGCTTTCTCGTGTAATGAATAACGTGATTCTCCAAAAAGCGTACAATGGAAACCGCGCACAAGATTGAGCGATTGTTTGGAATATATGCACAAAGGCAAATGTTTCTATTGGAGATGTAACAAAACAAATGACATTAAATTGCAATAATCACCAGAAATTTGATATTCTCGTGCAAAAAAATAGATATCTATATCTATCTTTGTTATACTTTCACTGTTGGTCTTAATAAAATGTGAGCTCAAATGTATAATGACGTCTACCCATATTAAAAACAAAATTCTACAATATTTTCATAGATGCAACCACACCTTTCTACACTCTTAAAGATAAGATACTCAAATCTTCTTATTCATAAAGGAGGAAATATGCGAGACTTACATTGCCCCTTAAATTCTTAATGTCCTTCTATCACAATTAACCTACTCTAATGTTAGATGAAATTGGGAACAAAATAGTCATGAATGAAGAATATATTATTTCACACTATATTACACTTCAGCAATTACAATGGCTATTATATAGCCATGGATGTAGGAAAAATACTTCCTACAAATAAGGAAACAAATAACTCGTTTATATGATTATGAGTACAACAATTTAACAAACCAACCTCACTTATGTAAACACTAATAATAATAATAATGTATGCATAATAATTCCTAATAAGAACCTTATTCCAAAGAAAAATTAAGCCTAGCGGTTGTTAGCCCGTATAAAATAGAGAAATGATATGTTTATTGTTTTGCGAGATCAATGTTGGCTTCACGACTTCATTAAAATATTTTTCCAAAATTTACATAGTTTAATCTTAAAGACATTTTAAAATTAATAAGAACCTTATTCCAAAGAAATAAATAAGCTCGATGGCCACTAGCCCATATAAAACAGAAACATGTTTTGTTTATTATTTTGCATATCAATGTTGGGTTCCTGAATCCATTAAATAATTTTTCCTAGATATGCATATTTTAATATTAAAGACATTTTAAAATTGATAATAACGTTATTCAAAGAAAAAAGTAAGCCTAGCGGATGCTTAGCCCGTATAAAATAGAAACATCTTTTGATTATTATTTTACATATCAATGTTGGCTTCCCTGAAATAATTAAACAATTTTTCCCAGATCTGCATAGTTTAATCTTACAAACATTTTAAAATTGATAAGAACCTTATTCTAAAGTAAAAAATAAGCCTAGCGGTCGTTAGCCCGTATAAAATAAAAACATGTTTTGTTTATTGTTTTGTAGATCAATGTTGGCTTCCCTGAAATAATTAAATGATTTTTCCCATATCTACATAGTTTAATCTTAAAGACATTTTAAAACTTATAAGAACCTTAATCCAAAGCAAAAAATAAGCCTAGTGGTCATTTAGCCCATTGAAAACATAAAAATGTTTTGTTTATTGTTTTGTATATCAATGTTGGCTTCCCTAAAATCATTAAATGATTTTTCCCAGATCTACATAGTTTAATCTTAAAGACATTTTAAAATTGATAAGAATCTTATTCTAAAGCAAAAATTAATCCTAGCAGCCATTAGCCCATATAAAATAGAAACATATTCTATTTATTGTTTTGTAGATCAATGTTGGTTTCCTGAAATCATTAAACAATTTTTCTCATATTCATTAATTTAATCATGTAATCGATATATTAGACTCGAGGAGGTATAAAAATTCCAATATTTTAATTTTTAGATGCCAATATTTTAATTTTTGAATTCTAATATATGTGATTTTGGGCGCAATAAATTCTAATATATGTGTGATTTTGGAGTATAGTAAATTCAAATATTTAACATTTTGGAATCAAAACTAGTAATATTGGATTCCAATATTGCTGTATTTTTAGTTGTTTGACTGGAATAAGTACAAATTTAGTGAAATAATCATTTCCATGATATATCCAAAATATAATCCATGTAAATCTCATATCAACAATATCCATAACATCATATCTAAACCAAACAATAATGATAAAAGTAGTGAATTGGCATCGTATGCCTTATACATTATCCTACGAAGAACAAGTTAGTAACTAAGTGCTAATATGATGACAAAAATCATAATAATGTCCAAAAATAATTGCATAGTATTATATCAAATGTCTCCATACAAAGAATACAATGATTTGGCACAAAAATAGAGATATAAATTTGGTGGCCACTACACCTCTATAGATCCACTTATCACACCTCTTTGTATCGATTGACACCACCATCGGAGTACTTCCATTCATCCTACATATATTGATATAGACCCCCTAATATTTATTTTACAAGATTTCAAGAATGATGATTATCTCATCCCTTCTCCACCTCCTTCCCCACACTCTAATGTCGGATCAGTTATAGCACCTTTTAGGTTACTAAAAAAGAGGGATAAGAGATATTATTTTGTCAATAAGAGAAATACCATATTCATGGATGATTTTGGGGATATCTACCCCAGAAAGAATGAAAGGTATATTAATATGTTTTAAATAAAAATTAAATTTTTAATTTCTCTTTTAATTCCAAGTTTTTAATTTATCTTTTACTACAATTTTTAATTTATAAAGGTAAGTGGAGTTTCATCAATTGATCAATCAAGATGCAATGGAGTATGAAAGGAAATGGTCACAAATATCTTAGAGGAAGGTTCTTCAATAGAACACTAGTTTCTACTTTTGAGTGTAGTGTTGCTTCATCTTGGACTTCTAGTAGCTCTTCATAGTAGTATTCTCATCCTACTTCATGTTGTGATGTTAATACATTCTTTTTGGACATTTCTCTCATTGAGTAACCCCATTGGGATGAGTATCTTCGACATGAGTTATCTATTTGCATATTCCACTTGTGTTTCATTACAGGAATATGCTCTGATTGAGCCATCACACATTCTGAATGACCCATTCATCTCTCTTGTTGGGAGTTCCCACCTTGGGAAATTTATCACTTCCATTATTTTAAAGATGTTTCATGATCCACCTCTTCTTGTGGATCCCTTTGTGAGGGTTATTGGGCCCCCACCATCTTCTCTCTCTGACATGTATACTACAGTGGCATTACCATTGTATTTTGTGCACACATTTTCCAGACCTATGCCACCTTTTAGTTACATACTAGATGCAGAGATCATAGTACTACAGGCTTCTTCTTCTTTTTTTTTTGGAGTGGGTCGGCTTTCGGTGCTCCTTTTTGTCCTTCCCAAGGGCGGGAACTTGTTCGGTGTAGGAAGATTATCTTCGAGTCTTTACGCATAGAACCACATCATCGACACTCTTATTAGGGGACCTTTTCCTCACTTATTTCTCTCTCTACTCTAGATAATGATCATTATAATTGGTTACCTCATCGAGGTGAGTTCTTTGGGACCCACTTCTTCTTCTTCTTCTCCTTCTCTAATTTTCTTGAGTGAGTTTTGTGTCTCTCTTTTGGGGAGGATTTTTTTCCCATTGGGTTTTCTCCTTTATCCACTTTATGAGATATTTTCATTGTATGTGGGTACCTCATCAGGGCTTTTTGTCGGGACCCACTTTCCTTTTCACTTCCCACCTAAGTTGTGCTTATGGGGGGCGTTAGTGTAGGATATTTATTTTTCTTGTATTTTTTATTTACTTGGATATTTCCTACACTCATGGTATGCTTGATTAGGTGTACCAATTTTGTTGATTTAGTGTAATAGTTGTGTTGAGTTAGTTTACTAGTTGTGTTCGATTAGCTTATTATTTGTGTGGAGTCAACTATATTTCTAGTATCGATAGTGAGATTTATTCCCCATCGATGCGGGAGGAGGTTGTGCATTCACCACCTATATGTACTTGAATTACATCACTCTATCCTATGGAAAATATGAATCATATGGAGCATTGAGTTAATTTGGATCCATTCTTTCCTTTTTACATTTTATCTCATTTTTCTTCATAACTTACAGATTTTTATGTGTGTGCTTAGTATTTCCTTTGTGTAATTCACATCTCACATTTCTCACAGGTGCACTCTTCGATCAATGAGATCTACATGGTGTTCCTAATAGTTTTTAATTTATATTTTACTATGATATTTATTTATGAGCAGTGAATGATAAAAATGATGCAGACATTCAAAGAAACCATTAATAGGTTGGTCGGGAAGGGCGCCAAAGGTTATTGTGATGTCTTTTATGCTGATTTTCCAAATAAACATAAAGTTGGGTGTTCAAGGAAATTCGAGAAATGTATGGTGCTTTATTGGATGAGGGAATTTTTTTCCTTGAAATAAATTATTTTAATACTAATTAATCCAAATGATTTTCTAATTTTTTATTACATTACGCTTTGTTTCTAACTTATTTATTATAATACAAACGTAGTTCAAAGTTATGTCATTAAAAGCATGTGGCAAGAGAGATATAATTTAAAAATAAATTTGAATATGTATTGTGACCATGATGAGTAGAAAACAATTGGGAGGTAAATTTTGATGTTTAACTAAGTCATATTTTATTTAATATCTTTTATAAATGTTTTTAATTTCATAGTTAGCTTTATTTTTGAATTGTTGTACTAACCAAGTTTATACTCCTAAATTATTTACAGGCCTATAAGGTACAAATATGATCCTTGGTTTAGGTTGAATGACTATTGAGATAGCATTGATTTATTTCAACCAATCCAACAACAAGAGGTTGCAAATTCCCAATCGAGCAGAGAGAAAAATGGTCACAAATCATATTGGTTCTATGGGATTTTCTAGATCATGGGCTCATTTTTAAGTATTATAGTTTAAACTAATTTCTAAAAATAAGTGTTCAAGTTTTATCTTATTAATTACAATATAATTTAATATTATATTTACATTTTTCAATTTGAGGAAGAATATGAGAAACCTATCCAATCTTAGTGTAATACTTATGGATATCTTTCTCTACAAAATGAAATGGCTGAAAATGGAGTACAACCATTTCATATACACTATATAAATTCATTGTAAAAAATATATTCAAATTATTTATGTGTTTTATCAAATGTTATGAGATATTTAATAGGGATTTATTTTTCTTTTATGTAGGGAACACATAATATTTTCCCATAGATAAAGTGGAAAAACACCTCGGCGATGAATGGGATCCACATCACTCTTTGGGGTTATCAATCGGTGGATGCTTCAAGTAATGGATCAATGAGGATCTGGATACTAAACATGGTTTTTGAGGTTAAAATTATACAATAGTTGAGGGTGATTCTACTTAAGAGCATGTAATGGATGATAACTAGGGGTAAATGTAAATGATGACCCCAATGTCTAGGGTCAAAATTAAACGTTATGACTTTATATTGAAAATTTTGACCCTAATATTGTGTGGAGTCAATCATGATATTATGACTCTATAACTAATTTATTATTAATTTCAATTAATTATTGAGTGGTTTGATTATCATGTTTAATTTATTATTGTTTCCTTAAAAATTGTGTGTAGTCAATTTTTTTATTATTTTTAATATATGCTCCAATTCAATTATTTACTTAACATAATTTTTATATTTTATATATATCATTAAAATTGACACTTAACGAAATATGTTTAATATAAAAATAAAAATTTATTATTAATGAAGTGTTTTTCTGTGGAAGGAGTGCAAATCATTTCTAAAAGACCCTTTAATTGAAGCTAGTGATCATCCAATCTTTCCCAAAATAATTATATTTTAAATTAGTATGTTTGTAAGTGAGATTGATGAAAAATATGAATTGAATAACCTCTTAATCATATTATTAATCTTGTTATTCTTCCTTTGTGAATACCTACAATAAAATCATATAATAAAATTACTTAAAAATTGTTCCCACTTGAAAGAATTCATCCCACCATTACTTAGTTAATTAATCAAGAAACTAGGCTAATATAGCCATTACAACAAGACTTAACTTAATTTGCATAGAAAATAAAAGAGTAATAATAAGAACTATAACTCCTAAATTAAGTAAATTCAATTAAATATGAATAAAAATAGATTCGATATGAAAAATATCATCCAAGAATAATATATAGTCAACATGCAAGAATCCATTATTATTTTAAGTGACACATGCACACCCATCATACACCTTAGTCAACCTAGGCACTACTAACCTCTACTAAAAATAGAATTAGACTTATATAAGACAAAATTAATAATTTATACATAGAATTTTATCTCCACCTCTTGCAGATGAATAGAAAATTATTTGAACTTAGTTAAGTACACATCTACTAAATTGCACTTCAACTAACACTTTCAATGTAAAATAAAAGAATCCTAAACATAAAATTATACACTTAACCAAAAATACCCTAAAAATAAAACATAAATAAATTTATTCTAACAATAACTAATTAGGTGCCCATATTGGCATCATATTCAACATTCCATTCTTTGATAATTAGAGCATAAATGTATATTATATCCTTAAGTCTTCTATGAATCTTCTTGAAAAATCCTTGATAAAAATAACAAGATAATTATCAGTTATCACATAATAGAAAAAAATTACCCTTGACCAATTCTCTAATAAAATTATTCTTGATTTATATATGTTTGGTTCTAGCATGGAATACAAGATTATTGGACAATCGTATTACCCCATTGTCATCACAAAAGCAAGTGTATGCTCAAGTTGAGCCTCTTTGAAATAAACTAAGAGTCTTATAAAAATTAACCTCATGTGAAATAACATGTAATAGATGCACATTTAGCTTCAATAGATGATAAATCAATAGGAGTTTGCTTCTTTGATGACCATGAAACCAACCCACTTCCCAATGTGAAGAAATAGCACTGAAGCAAACTTAATGTCGTCAAGAGATCCTCCCAATCTAAATATTTTTATTAAATTATATGTATTGAAATTATTGTTCTAAAATTAATACCATGATTATAATTACCTCTTACATATATAAAAACTCTTTTCACTACTTACAAATGCTTCAGTGATGGATTACCCATAAATCTAGCTAGTAAAACTCAATAACTCTTAACTCTTGTCTTATAGACCCATTTGGTTCCAATGATATATTTATTATTTGGTGGATGAATAATATTCCATGTATCATTCCTCTCAATTTAATCCATCTCAATTTTCATATCATCAACTCACTCTTTCCTTTAAATAGATTTTTCTTAATTTAGCCATAGATGACAATGAAAACATAGTATTTTTATCATAAGAATCATCAAATAAATATACCTTATTGATGTTGAATCCTTTTTATCCTCTTCTAATGTTTTTATAAATCATTTTATTTTTTGGATGTGGATTCAAAAAATTATTATACTTACTTGATGTTGATGTAGATGGATGATTAGACTCTTGACAAGAGCTAGTATTGCTTCCTAATGAACTAGAAACTTATGTAGGAATTTGTAATCCATAAAAAATAGTCTTCAAGAGGCTATCCCCATTCAATCATGACCCTTTTATAAATATGATCATGATCAACATACATATCATTTTCAGAAAAAAATACAATCCATAGAAACAATTGTGGATTTACTAATAGGATTATAAAATTTGTAAAAAAATTGAGCCACACTTTTAGGATATAATTTTTATCTTTATTTCACCTTTACCATGACTTGTGGTGAAGTGCATGTCGTCATTTCCTTAAAATTGGAAGGAATTTCCATCTCCCTATTGCTCGTGGATTTTGAAGGAATGGTCTAACTTTTTGAAACCATCTTTCTAATTTTTCATGTGATTTGAGTAACCTAAATTAAGAAATCACACATTCTTTCCATCCTTTTATCCCACATTACATGAGATATTATAATATGATTCATTTTGACCCTCATTTTTTTCATCTTGAAATGCCTTCTTCTTATGTTATGGATTATCTTGATTTTTCTTTCAGTATCTTGTAATCTTTAACAAAGTTTCCTAGTTTTTGTAATAATGACAAGTAAGGTTTCTCTTACCTTTATGTGTGAAGTTAGATTGGTATTTCCCCTTTGAAATAGTTTCATTGGTTATAAGTTTATATTCTTAATCTCTTGTATATAGTCTCACATTATCCTCATGGAACAAGAGAGAACCCAATACTTCATCAACACTCATAATATTCATGTTATTACACTCCTCAAAATTAATCACAATATACAGTCACCTTTGTCTCAAATATCTCATATTTTTCCTTACTATAAATTTATCTTATAGGTTTTCTCCATAAACCCTTATTGTATGCACTAAATAATTTATCTTTATGTAATATTCTCCAACTCTTTCATTATCGACATTCTCAAATTTTTACAAATTATTTTCAAAAATATATTTTATATTCTCTTACCTTAGCAAATATTTGATATTAAGTATCCTAGGTATTTCATACCTCCTTGGTGTTTTTACGCCAACTATTCTTGGATAAATGCTTTGGTTTATGACACTATGAATATAGAAATAATCCTGTGTGTATTCATTTTTACTTTATTTTGATCTTAATACAAATAATTCTAATCCATAGGTGGATTATATCCATTAATAGCATTCACTCTAAATCCCTTCAAAAAAATCCATCATATCTCCAATATTCAAAGTTGTCTCCTTTTAAGATGGGGATATTCATAGAAGAAGAATTCACAAAAGTTGTGATTCTCCTAATAATGGCTAAAAAAATTTAAAACCTTTCTTGAATGAGGATCTGATACCAAATGAAGGTATTTTGTTTTGGAAGGAGTTAAAATTAGATTAAAAATAACATTTAAATGAAGCTAGTGATCATCCAATCTTGCCCAGAATAACTAGTTTTTAAACTAGTATGCTTGTAAGTGAGATTGATGAAAAAATATGCACTTGAATAAATATGAATAAATTTCTTAAGATTTCTCAATTTCCTTTACACATTATTGAAATATAACCATAGAATAACATAATGAAAAACTTGTTTCCACTTGAAAAATTCATCCTACAATTTCTTATTCAATTAATCAAGAAACAAGACTAATATAGTCCTAACAATAAGACTTGTCTTAATGTGTATGACAAGTAAAAGACTAATAATGATAACTACACATCATAAATGAACTAAATTCAACTAAATATGAATAAAAATAAACTCAAGATGACAAATATCATCCACTAATAATATATGGTCAACATGCAAGAAGTCATTATTAGTTTAAGTGACACATGCACACCCATCATGCACACTAGTCAACCTAGGTGCCCCAATCTCTCCTAAAAATACAAATGGACTTACATGAGACTAAAATTCATAATTTATACATAGAAATGGTACCACACATGTTGGGTATGAAAGGAAAATTATTTGAAATCAGATAAATGTACATCGAGTGAATTGCACTCTAGCTAACACTTTCAGTCTAAAAATAGAAGATGTCTAAAAATATTTCTAAAAATTAGAATATTTATTACTCTTAACCCAAAAATGTCATGAAATTCAATAAATAAAAAACTAAAACTAATTCTAATAGTAATTAATTTGGTACCCAAATTGGAATCATACTCAACAATTAATAAGATTAAATAAATGAAGTTAAAAAAAGTATATCATTGTTATGACTAAAGTTACTTTTATCCAAAAAAATCCCTCCCGCATTATTTTGATAACTTATATTTCCATATTGGACTTCGAAAGTATAAATTAATTAGTAAAGAGGAAAATTAGTGTTGGAGACACTCCATTCCCATTTTGTCAAGCCCCTCCTTTCCATACTTAACCAAAATCCATGTTTCGGGGTCAAATTGGGCAAAAATAGGCCTCTCACAATTTGAATCGGGATTTTTAGGAACTGAATAACTATTCCTTTATTTTTTTATTCGCCACACAAGAAAAAAAAGTAATGGGAAGATGGGGTAAGGTTGGTGAGGTGAAGCATTGGTGAAGACAAGGTGGCGTAAAGTGAATCGATTAAGGCGGGCCCCAACGGAATAGGTAGAAGCTGTTCCATGGTTCGACCCCAACTCCAATTCTCTCGATTACACACGAGTTACGGCTATAATGGTCCCTCTCGACACACTAGGAACAATTTGTAACTTATGTTTGTTGTCCATCTGTCCACTTTATTCTCCCAGGATAAAAAAATGATTAAAGCGTCTGTCCTGACCCATGAGGTACTCTGTCATGTTCGTCACGAGCTTTAGAAATCTTCATGGTCATAACTTTGTCCATGTGTACTCCAAATCTTGTAAAATTGATCTTATTGGAAAGGTCTCATCAATAAATTCACTCTAGCATCATGAAATTCACATGTTGGTGGAGATTGGTAGGAGAAAAGGGGAAAAGACAGTCCCAGCATTTTATGTGCATTTCTAGGTAGCTCAACCACCAAAATTGATGAAGTATGGTGCCCATATCTTCTCCTGCAAGAAAAAGGACATGGGAATGGTCTTGCATGTTTTTGGTGTTTGAATGCATCTCTCTCTCTCTCTCTCTCTCTCTCTCTCTCTCTCTCTCTCTCTCTCTCTCTCTCTCTCTCTCTCTCTCTCTCTCTCTCTCTCTCTCTCTCTCTCTCTCTCTCTCTCTCTCTCTCTCTCTCTCTCTCTCTCTCTCTCTCTCTCTCTCTCTCTCTCTCTCTCTCTCTCTCTCTCTCTCTCTCTCTCTCTCTCTCTCTCTCTCTCTCTCTCTCTCTCTCTCTCTCTCTCTCTCTCTCTCTCTCTCTCTCTCTCTCTCTCTCTCTCTCTCTCTCTCTCTCTCTCTCTCTCTCTCTCTCTCTCTCTCTCTCTCTCTCTCTCTCTCTCTCTCTCTCTCTCTCTCTCTCTCTCTCTCTCTCTCTCTCTCTCTCTCTCTCTCTCTCTCTCTCTCTCTCTCTCTCTCTCTCTCTCTCTCTCTCTCTCTCTCTCTCTCTCTCTCTCTCTCTCTCTCTCTCTCTCTCTCTCTCTCTCTCTCTCTCTCTCTCTCTCTCTCTCTCTCTCTCTCTCTCTCTATTTTCTATATATTTGTCATTTATGTTCATTTGTAAAGGGGTCCCTCTCGAATGCAAGGGCATCATCTCAAGTGTTGTACAAGTATTTCTAAGTTATAGGCCTCATATTTGGACTTTTGAAATGTGTTTGTGCCTTCTTCCTTCATTGTAATGGACTATGCATCCTTATAAGGCAATAAAATTCATGTTTTGTGGTTATTTTCTACCCTAGCTTGTGTTCTATTACATTTTATTTCCTCTTCATTCATTATGAAGCATGTTGTGTATGTTTAGTCACCTCGCAAAATCTATCTTTGTTGTACATTGCATGGAAATGGAAGGTAAGGTGTTGTTTTGATCTGTGGCACTCATGTCTTCCCTCTTCATCATCATTTCCTCCCATATTTCCCTCATTGAGAGTGTATTTCCCCTTTTCTTGGTGTTATCACCTCTCTTTAGCTTAGGATTTCTATTTTCATGCATCTCTCTCTTTCTATGGTCCTTGTGAATGCTTAGATTAGGATTAGATAGTTACATTTCCAGTTGTAGGAGTATTTTAGCATTAGAATAAGTAGGGAACTAGCCTTCTCTAGAGGTTTGTCTCAACCAAAGCAAGGTCCCTCACCTTGAGACAATCTCATTTTACCTAAAAATATTGATTGCTCTTTCATGAAAAATTAGAGGGTGTTTTTTTGTGATAAAATTTATAAAACAAGTCAGAACTAAGTTGCAATTGAAGTCAAAATTAATTTAAAATTGACTTAATAGTTAATTCATAATTAAATTCTCATTACATTAGAAATTTAATTCAAACTAAATTCATAAATAATGATGGAATTAAGTCACAAGCGTATTCCTATTAAATACCCAATTTAAGTCATAAATAGTGCTACAATTTAAGTTGGTTGTAATGTCACAATTTAAGATGCATCTATTTTCACAATTTAAGCCAATATTATGGTCATAATTAAAGTCATATTTTAAGTTACACGTAGGGTCACTTTTCAATTCATGCTTAGGTTTGATGTAAAGATGAATCTAAATATGTTTATTAAGTCATGTATTAATGCAAACTAAATTCATGAATAAGGTCACATGTAAGGTTTCCTTTTAAGCTATCCTAATGTCCCATTTTAAGCTCCTATAACATCCTACTATTTTCACCTAAGGGTGAAGTTAGGTTAGTACATTAGGGAGTATTAAAATAAGATGTTAGGATGTCTTGAGTGTGATTTTATAATTTAAGTCATTTAAATTCATAAGTTAAGTTAAGTCATTTTCGCAACTATAAATTCAACTTTAGGGTAGCTGGTTGGAATTCAAAATAAACATATTTAGTGACTTACAGATGACGTAATAGAGAGTTAAATTGTGAATTATTTTAGTCAAAACTTTGTAGTGGTTGTAAATATCACCCTATTTGATTTTTATTAACATCACTCAATGTAGTTTACATGAGAACCTAGAGAAGTGTTTTGTTATGGAGAATTATTGTCTTATAAAAAGGCTCCAATAATTCATATAATACTTTGAAATATTATTGTTTCATCCCTTTAACATGCTATCCTAAATCATCCTATATGATTTATGTAATTCATTTTAGGTAGGTTATAATTGTAATTCCTTCTGTAGACACTCAAATATGGAAATTTGTGATTTGATTGCATTTGATTTGACAATGCACTCTCACTATGATAATACAACCTCTCCATTCCGCTTAGCACTTTTTGAGGTACCTTTAATAGCTTGTTTATCCTTACACACTAACATGTTGACAAACTATGAGAATACAATGCACAAAATTTGTAGATAAACATCAGTAGACAAGTTATAAACTTCATTTCGTATATTTTCTGTCCATAGTCGTGGTCGTACAATTTGGTCAAGAATATGTATTTTGTCTTGAATAACTTGTATAGTCTGGACCGACATGTCTTCTAACTTTTCTTTCAAGTTGATATCTTTTTTTGGGTCATATACTTCATCTAGGCGGGCCTTTCTTTGATAAATAATCTATGTAGCCCTATATTAGCAAGTAAACACTACCTCATTCACTAACCTGGAAATCCTATGGAAATACACTTATACACTCATGTCTTACACTTTCAAAATCACTCACAGCCTCCCTAAATCTCGCAATAACACATCTACAATCATTAGGGAAGTGTCCAAATCAGGTATGAAGCTTCTTACTAGGTCAAGACATAGTTATCTCTCATTTGCAAGCACTCAAACATTCCTATTCCAAGTAGTTTAGCAATAGATAAAGTCAAAGCAAGCATTGTTAAAGAAGTTTCCAATTTTGTCTAATCTATCTAGAATCACATGGTATGTGAAAAACAACATGTGGTTTGATGCATCTTGAGTAGTGCCAACATTGATGTTGCATGGGGGTACCTAAAATCCAACTAATTATTTTTTGCATTATTCTTCATACATTGCTAGGGTTGTAGACAATGTTCGGTATGTTCAAAGAGCCTCATTGCATGATCAACAACTAGGGTTTGATAATGAAAAATAAATCTAAGCAAGAAACCACTATAGAAAATTGTAGAAATAAAAACATAATATGTCTAAGACTATACATAAGGGCCAAGACCATATGGTATGGTCCTAGCATATTGGTACAATCCTACCCTAGATGTTTTACTGATTGTGATATCATTTTTGAAGCACTTTCATGTTCAGATCCCTTTTTCAGCACTTCACAATTCCATAACTTCCCATAATCCTCTATAACAAGTTAAGTGCACTCATTCCCTTGTATTTTTAAGTTCATATCTTGTATTGCATGTTTCAAAATGTTATTTTGATATTGTATAATTAATGTTGGAAGTTAATTAATCAAAATAGCCACTTGTATCTAACCTACATCCATTTAGTGTAAATATGACCTCACTAAATCAAATATAGATTAGCAAACCACATAGCCATATTAGCTGTCCTAATTTTAAAAAGGTGTAAACTTTTTGGTGAACCCGCATTTGATCAAACCCTTCACCTAATCTAATATATTCTTAGTTCCTTGTGTATCGGGTATGCTAATTTGATCTCCTCCCACTACTTTTTTAATGGTTTCATCTCATGGTGAACTAATATCCTTCCTTAAATATCTTGAGTGTGACCTTGAATGTGAAGTAATTTTCATTTCCCTTCTTTAAGTTAATCCTAACCCATCCATTTCTTATCTTCAATCGCTCCTCCCAAAAACTAATCCCAATTTCATTAATCCTCCTATTGCACCCTCACCCCAACCTATCATCTAGTATGGATCCAAATCCTCCATCCGTTAGTTATTGATGTCCTCTCTAAGGTTAGTTTCACTCTTGACACCGACCATGCCCAAGGTGAAGGTTCTAATACTCACACCGACCACTATGATCAAGGTCTTCCGATGATGGTACCTAATAATTTGGCCAATTCCTACAAGATAATCCTACTAACATTAATATTTTACTATATACTTCCCATGATCATCTTCAACATGTTTCATTACCACATATCATGAAATATATTGTTCCTACATATATGGTTCCTACCTCTTTGAGGGCACCTCATCAATCACTACCCAATGTTTCTATTCCTATCCTTATAACCACAATGGTCACTACACGACCAATCTTACTCATCCTAGTTTGTATGTATAATCTTCTAGCACACAATCCCTTGAATCCCTTATTCATACTTTGCAATAAAAAATCTTACAACTATAAAAAGGTGCATCCACTTCTTCTCACACTATGGATTCTATGTATTTTTTTCATAAGCCACTCGCAGCCAAAGTAATTTCTTATCATTAATGGAAAATGGGATCCCATTGAACACAGTCTCTCAATTCATGTGGCTTGCTTGAACATTATTTTAATGACACAATTTTCACGAATATTTTCCTTATAAATTCTCCAAGTATTTTATCAAGACCTAAAGTCAAAACAAGCATTGTCAAATAATTTTACAAATATGTTTTATCTATCTATATATCACATGCTAGGTGGAGAATGACGTATAATTTGAGGCATCTTCATAGTAGTGCCAACATCATCATCAAGCATTGGGGTTCCCACAAACCAGCTAATTTTTTGTTTTGTGGGACTCTTCATCTATGGATAGGGGATTAATATGATGTTCGGTATGTTCAAATATATTTGATGCATGACTAACAACTAAGGTTTGATAATGATAGAGAAAAATAAGCATGTAACCAACATAGAAAGTTGTAAGATCAGAAATAGAGTAGGTACAAGATTGTATAAAAGGGCCAATACCATATGGTACGGTCATGTTAGATATATACATCCTACCTCAAGGAAATTTGTAATTGTAGTCTCAATTCTGAAGAATTTCTTGGTTCATATATCTTTGTTTCATCATTTCACAATCCTAGAACTTCTTAGAATCCTCTGTAACAAGCTAAGTGCACTCACTCCCTCTTTTTTTTAAGCTCATATCTTTATTGTGTATGTTTCAAATTGCTATTTTGATATTGTATAATCAATTTTGTAAGTTAATTAATTAAAATAGGCGTGTGTATCTGATATACATCCATTTAGTGTAAATATGACCTCACTATATCAAAATTATATTATAAAACCACATAACCATATTTGTGTTAAAAGCTAAACAAGGTTTAAACACCTTCTATAAGAAGGTGATGTGAAATTCCATCTATAATAAAAGGTGAAGTCACATGTAAGTCCTTTTATAGAAAGGTGATAACTATAAATTCCTTACATGAGAAGGTGTGTTTTTAATTACTTATCTAATAAAAATGTGATAATGACATGTGTCCCCGCTAAACAAGTAAGAGAAAGTGTTGAAACATATAATGTTTAGGTTTACACTCTGTGTGAGTCCACTTTCAATAACACATAATAGTTCCTAATGTTTAAGTTATAAAAATTTATAACCACCCTAGAAAATTATATTTAACTTAATAAAGTTAATATAAAACAATTAATTATTAGTTGAAAAGGTGAAACAGTTTAACCTTCATGGTGTAACTATTCACCTTTTTTAAAATCCAATTGTGAGAAATATTTGGTACACTTTTGTAAAATATGTTGTATCAAAGAAGTGAGGAGTGGTTGTACTTATGGGATATATAAAGGTTCCTCAAATTATGCATTCACAAAGGATGGTACATTTCTCCGTGAGTTTTTACCATCGAAAGGTTTTCGTGGTCTTAAAAATGTGTTCAAGTGTTGTGTTAATTATATACTAAATTATTTACCTTTTGTAATGTAATTATGCACTTATTTCATTTTTGTAGTTCTTCTTAGAATTCTATAATCATGTCAATCCTTATTTTATATAAAAATCCGATAGATCAAGCCATGTTTAGGTCCTTATTTTGTTTATAAGAATATTTGAATGTTTTTGGATTTATTAGAATATTTTAATGTTTTTTTACAAATATTTATGAATAGGTTTACCCTATCATACGGTCGGGGGAGGAGAGAAATCATAAGTGTAGGAGATGTGGATTTCAAAGAGGCGTTATTCTCAATAGAAGTAAGAAGTTTCACTTTAAGTTGATTTTTTGGAGCATGCTTAGTAAATTGATTTCCTATAAGAGGAGATATATGAGAAGGCATGTGGGAGATTGATCCATAAACTAGGAATATAATCCACACTAAGTGTCAAGAACACAAATCATATGCATTCCTAACAATTCCCTTCATGAATCAACTTTATGTTTGTTTTTAATTTGCATAAATAGTCATTAATTTTGTTTTGGAATGAACTAAAAGTGTTTCACAATCAAAACAATATTGGGCAATGAAATAAAGCAAAACAAAACTAAAGAGACACAAGATTACCTTGGAGAAACTCAAGTTGAGAAAAATATAGAAAGAGTGAAGAAATTATTCCTCATATCACTATCACGCTCTTCAATTACAAGCTCATTGCATCCTCAAGGCCTCCATGAACACTATTTATGTTCAAACACTCATACAAGCTCTAAAACTCACTCAATCACTATTTCCTTTCACAGTCTAATTCAAAAAACCACATATAATCAATAAAAAAATTGTATTATCTCTCATTTTTACAAATACCTTCCTCATAAAAATATATACAAGTTTCACACCAAAGATATTTGAATCAAATTCCCAAAAGACTCAAAAGTTGAAGAGACGGTGTCTATAGTCATTACTCTTCCCTAACATTCTCGAATTACAAAACCATCTCCTTCTTTAGGAGGAAGTTGTGTAACCTTTGTAGTGGTTAAAAAACCATTGGGGTAGTTATGAAATCTCCAATGATAGTTACAAAAATACTAGGAAGTTTTTTAACCACCAATGATAGTGAAAAACCCGCCGAGGTAGTTTTGTCACTTTGTGGAAATTCCTCTACTTTCTCAAGGCCATAACTTATTGTATATTAACTCAAAATCGAGTTCCATTTTTTTAAATTGCATAATTTTAAAAGAAGAACACAAATATGCAATAAATTTTTCATTTTTATTAAATATTCATAATTTTTAATCATTTTCCTGAAACCTATATTATTTTAGGTCTCACGGTTTTGTAACTTTTCCTTGAACCTTGTTTAATGGTTACATCTAACAAATACCCATAGAAGTAGTGTTAAGTGATTAAAAGTTATGTAATCACAATATAAAAACATTATCCCATGTGGCTAACATTATTGATCCAAAATTCATATCATGCCTCTCTAGTTAAAGGCTTTTGGTCCCCAAAATCTTAGGAACTCATATGGTGAGTAATTTTCATTCCCCACTTCTTGAACCTCTCTCATACCTAGAGGTGTGTATGCTAAGAGAATTTATCAACCTTGTGGAATTCCATGTCCACATTTGTGTGGCTCATTCCCTTCCTTCCATGCTTAGGAATAACCTGGTAGAAATTACATGTCATGTTCCTTGTTAGTAGAACAACTATGGATATCCTTGTATTCTTTCTTATCTTTCAAAATGAGAAAATAAACCTTCCTACTAGCATTAACCAATTGATTACCTTGAGTGGAACTTACCAAGGAGATATTATATTTTTCTTCATATGATTTTATGATCTAGTTTTTCCCATCCTTAACCAAATGACATTGGTTCAATATCCTCTTGAAAATAACATCTCTAACATATGTATAGGGGTTTCCAAAAACTATACCACAAATGTCAACAAGTGAAACATCTACAACAACTTCATCAATGAAATGTTCATTTAAGCATTTTTGGAAACCCTTATCTCTACTCGTTTCACCCATCCTACAACATAAGGATTAGGATGGTCAACATTTCCAACCCAAGACTCTCTACCAGCTCTTTGTTAATCAAATTTTCTTGAGAGAAAGAATCAAAACAAGCATTAAATTTTACCATTTTAATTTTCACTCGATATGAAAAAAATTAGAAGGTTCATCTTTGTCTTGAGCATCATTATTACCCAAACATATAGTTTTTTGAAGGTTGGTAAAACACAAGTTCTCATCCATGTTTAGGTTGCACTCAATTGGTTCTCCTTAAAGTGATTACATGGACTTATTTTTATTTTTGTTTGTTGTTCTTAAATGGATGTAATTCTGAATGCAACTTCTAGCAAGTTTCATCCATATGACCATCAAAATCACAATTCCCACAATTTTTATCAAATCTTTATTGGCAATATTAGAAGCGGAATCGACCCCACCTTTCTTCTTTGGAACATTGGAATAATTTGAAGAGGGAGATAAACCCTTTTCTCATCCATCTCAAGATAATGGGCTTGAGAAAAAGCCTCACCTATGTCTGTTGGCTTAGCAAGTAGAACCGACCTCCTCAAGTGACTATGCATCCCTCCAACATACTTCATGAGGATATCATGATCAAATGTATCTTTTCCCATTTTAATTGCCTTCTTTCGAAACTCACTTGTATATACTTACACACTTTGACCTCCTTTTTCCTAAAAAATTATCAATCAATAGACATTTCCTCTTCATAACAAATAGGATAAAATTTCTTATTAATTAAATTTTTAAATTCATCTAATTTCATGATTGGGGATAACCTTTCAATAACTAAGGAATTAAGATAATGCTTAAACCAAGTTAGAGCATGACTTGCTAGCTTCAACCTTGCAAAAGAAATTTGTTTCTCTTCACTAATTTTATGCAAATGAAAGTATACCTCTAATTGAGATAACCAATGATCAATATTATCCACATTCACCTCACCTTCATATGGTTGATATTATTTTTTTCCTCTTCTTTGAATGGATGTGGAGCTTGGTTGGAATGGGGATGCTCTTTCTTTTAGTGAGAAGAGTCATGTTCCTCACTTACTTGAAGTATCCATAGAAACTCCAAGATTTTCCATGAAAACCTTCATAATATTCTCATGCTCATCCATGGATTGAGATATGTGGGAAACATCCTCCTCTAATCTGTAGAATATTTCTTCACCATCTTCATATCTCCTCTCATCTTCATGGGCCATGCTTCTTCCACTTCCTTGTGGAGATGTCTTGTTGCAAAGATACCAAATCACCTTTTCTACCAGCATTTTTTTCTCTTGTAATAGGAATATATATGGACAATGGTCACCAAACAAACCATACACTATCGAACACTAATATTCTCTTATACTAATATGATCCATAGACTAGGTGGATATTTCACACTAATTTTCACCAACACATATCCTATACATTCCTAACAATTCCCTTCATGAAGTAACTTGTTTTATTTTAATTTTCATATATATTCATTAAATTCAGTTTGGCATGAACTAAAAGTGTTTCATGATTAAAGGAATAATGAGAAATGAAATAAAACATAACATAACCGAAGAGACACAAGATTTCCTAAGATAAACTCAAGTTGAGAAAACTCCGGCAAGAGTGAATAAATGCTTCCTCATCTCACTATCACATTCTTTAAGTACAATATTACCACCTTCTCAAGGCCTCTGTGTACACTAATGATGTCCAAACACTCATACAAGCTCTATAACTCACTCACTTATTACTTCCTTTCACATACTAATTCAGAAAGCCACATATAATCAAGAAAAAAATTGCTTAGAATCTCTCACATGATTGAAAATACCTTCCTCATACAAATATATACAATTTTGATACCAAATAGATCTCTAATAAAAATCTCAAAAGACACAGAATTCAAAGAGACATGTTTTGCGGTTGTTACTCTTTCCAAAAGATTCTAGCGCAAAATAATTGCCACCTTTTACATGAGGCAATTACGTAACCACTGTGATGATTTTGAAACCATTGGGACACATACAAAACCACCACTAATAGTTATAAAACCACCATGGTTTTTATGTAACCACCACTGACAGTTACAAAACCATCGAGGTAGTTTTATCACCATAGAAAGTCCTCTACCTTTTGGAAGCCATATATTTTCATACGAACTCGAAATAAGTTCTATTTTAAAACTTGAATAATTTTTCAAGGGGAGCAAAAATATGTAATCAAGTTTTGATTTTGACAAAGCATATTCATATTGTTTAAGTATTTACACCTAAATTTATCTTTCTTCAAGTCTCGTGGTTTTAAAAATTCTTCTTGAACCCTATTCAATGGTTACATCTACCAAAGATCCATATAAATAGTGTTAAGTGATTACAAGTTACATAATAAAAATATATAATTTTTTAGCTCATGTGGCTAACATTATTTATCCAAATTTTGGATCGAGAGATAAAACGTGTAGATATAGTATGAGTAGAATAAATAGGCACGAGTGTAGAAACCATTGATATATTATAATAAAGAATGGATCACATAGTACATCATAGATCCTCCAACTAGAAGAGGTAACATAATATGTCCAACAAATCTATAAGTAGCTCTAGAAGGAATTTTTATATTTTCCACAAGATACGTTTTCACCGATGAAGGGGGAGAAATATGCTACTCTTTAATCAGTTCAAGGATTGAATACCTTCATGGAGTAGAGAATTTTAATTAAGTAATGGTCGTGTCCAATGTTTTAGGTTGAGTGGAATAGTAATTTATTAATGGATAGAATTTTTTTCTTGGACTCTTGATGTAACAATATGAATTTTCCCTCACAAGAATGCATGTTTTCTATCCGGTTTGATGGTTTATTTGGCCATTTGTGAAGTTTGATTTTCATCATCCAAATGTTAAGAAATTATTGATACATCTATTGAGGTAGTATCCTTTATATGTATATTTTTCTTTAGTGCTTTCTTGTTGAGAAACCCTTTCTTGATTATGGTGTTTTATTTTTCCAGATTGGGATCTTTTTATCTTTCTTGTTGTCATCCTTAATGGGAGATTATTTTTAATATCGGCCTTAGAATAGTTGACTTGGTATGTTCCTAGACCCGTAGAGGTAACACAAAATAATATTCATTGATGGGATTGAATGTTAGCTTTCACAAATGCTCATTTGATATATCTTTTTCATATTATCATTTCCATAGCAGCTGGTTACCATAGTATCTTAATACTTTGAATTGACTAGTAATGGTAAATCATGGATAATCTTTGAATCCTTCTCAATTTTACTCCCTAATTGTGCTTATGACTTGACAATGCTATTTGTTTTCTTACTTTGTGATGGTTCCTTCTTTGGTTCTTCCTTTTCTTTTCTACAATAGTATGATGTGGTTCCTGTACATGTAGATCTACCTGAATTCCATATCCTCTCCATGAGTATATTTTCTTTGCATTATATATGTAGTTATATTATTTATTATTGTACTATATGATCATTTATATATGTGTTAGCTTTAGGAATGAATATAGATATAGGATATCGAAATGACCATGTAAGAGAGAATCCTCTACAAGGAACATTTCTCATAGGATGATAAGAAACCAGTGGATCTCGTAAAATGGTATTGTGTGACATCCCGATCTCTATGGAGTGATACATCAAAGGAGAAGATGAACTCGTATTATATAGAGAAAGAAATAATATCCTTAGTCTTAAGTTGCTTTAGCTTTATTTGTAAAGTGTAACAATAATTTTCATGATGATCATTAATGCCATGATAATTAGAAAATGGTTTTTTTGGAAATGAGTTGTATATTTTCCATGGGTTCCACTCTTTTAGACTATACAACTCAACATGGCCTACTGTGGTGAAGGGCATCATCCCGACCGGTAGTTTTGGGTGGAAATTATCCCCTAATTAGGGGTTCGGTGGCGATCCCTTGAGAAAATATTTTGGGGTCCCCTTTATAGGATTTTGGAACTATACGGGTAATTTTTACCTATTTTATTATGAGTGGATAGATAATTTATCTTTATGTGAAAGCTGTTATGGGTTGTATTTTTGGCCCATGGTTTTGGTACCCATTATATTATAATACCACTATGATGGTTAATTATTTATGTGCTTACATATATTTATACATGTACTAGAATAGAGTATAAATGAGGAAGTACATTATTGTATGGTAAAATAGTTGAGTTAATACTATAAGGAAATAAGTTCTGCACTATTTTTTTCCTAGAAGTGTTTCTCATGATATATCTTGTGTATTATGGACCCGTATAGGTAATTTTTACCTATGTTATTATAGGTGGATAGATAACTCATGTTAATGGGTAACTATTATGGATTATATTTTTGGCTCATGGTGTTGGTACCCATTATATTGAAATACCACTATGAGAATTACTTATTTATGTGCTTACATATAGCTAGACATGCACGTGGGATATAGTAGAAATGAGAAAGTACATTATTGTATGGTAAAACGGTTGAGTTAATATAATAAGGAGATAATTTATTATAATTTTTTTCCTAAAAGGGTTTCCCAAGATATATCTTCTATATTATGCTATTTTGCACATGTCCTTTCTCTATTTTCTATATATCTCAAATATTTTGTGAAGTATTATTTCTCTTTAATTTGTTTGTCGATTCAAATTATCTTTGTGTTTTCCTTGACCTTATCAATCCTATAAAGGGGATAATAATAGTTAGATAGTAGATTAATTGATCCCTTATCAAGTTAATCATGTAAAATATTATGTGATTTATAATTTATCCGGGTGAACCAAAAAGGTGATTTCTAATGTAATTGCATTATTACTTGAGATTATTTTCTTGTAAAATGAAAATGGTTACCTTTATGTAGGATTTTCAAATGACTTGATCGATCATATGTATCTTGTACGCCATTATTACTATGTTGTTTGTCTTTATCCTTAGGCATAAATTTATCATGATGATTAAAATATGCTTGGGATTAACCTTGTTGAAATCCAAGATTGCATAAAGTTATGGTTGACATGGACATGTTGTGGATTCCTTAGATGTGCAATTTCATTCGAGTGGTCCGATCTTGATAATCATAGGTTAGATATACATTCGAAAATATTTTTTTAATGCTTTAATAGATTCTCAAATAGACTTATATGAGATGTCTTTTTCATGACCATTTGTCGATGAAGGGTCCATATGAGAAAACTTAACAGGGTATTTTGATTTATTATCCACTACAAATTGATTTAAACATGATATCACCATAAATAATAATGCAATGATGATATTAAATAGACCCCAAAGGTAAGATAAAATGGGAGGCTTGAATGCGTACAAGAGTAATCCGAAATTGAAGGTGATGAGTAGGCTCAAAAGGAATTTTTAGAAAATTTTGTATATTTTAATTAGTAAATGACCATTTCTAAAATTTTATGGTGAATTTTGTAAAACAAAAAGAGATTTTTAATGACCTTGGTGTGATGAACAAAAATTTATGAGGGTATGTCAAATAAATAGATATTTATCCTATAATGCCCTTGTTAAGGAAAATAAAGTTTTCAAAATTATGTTAAATATTATGAGAAAACAAATTCTTTCCATTTTGAAATAAAGAAAACCCTCCTAGGGAGTTTAATACAGATTTTATATTTAGATATATGCCTTGAAATGTTCTTTAGTCAATAGATAACCCTAGAAAGAGGCCCTAATAGGAGGACCAAACATGAAACCCTAGGGAAAATTCTAAAAATAACATTTAGGTCATGAAATAGATAGAAATCAAAATAAAATTTGAACACTAACCTTAGAAGATGAAACTTTAAAAAACCTAAAGTAAATGTGGTTTGTGACAAAAGGCCATTTGGAATACATTAAGGATTCGATCAATAAGTGAGTTCACCAAAAGATTTAAACCGTAAAGATAAATATGTAGAAGGGGAAGAATGTATTTACTTATATACTTCCATCTTAGGGTTAGAAACATGATGTATATTCAGATTAATGATTAATTATCAACACTTATATTGAAATATACATATGTATCAATTTTCAAGATAGATCTATTAGAACATGTGCTAAATATAGTAAGACATGAGAGGATGAATGTAATTAACTATTTGATTGTTTGAAAATTTAATTTGGTTGTGACAGAGTGATGAATTGGCTGGAAATTTCTGTAGATGCTTCGTCTCTATTGTTGGCTTTGCACTATCAATAGAGATAAAATTGTTATTTATGGACCAAACCATTTGGCAATTTCATCCTTATCTAGCAGCTTTTTCTACGGCATGGTAATGGAGTGTTATAACTTTATATGCATGTAAAAATGATTAGAATATGCTTCATTATAATATGTTAGGTATTGTAAATGTGTGAAACCATATATAATGGACTGCAATGATTCAAAACACTAGCTATAGGTAAAAAACTGCAAGAATGTTAGTATTTGGGTTGATGTGCAATTCGTACACCACCTAAGTTTTCACTACGATGAAGAGGCCTCAAATTACATGTAGTTCCTCACCTAGTTATATAATATTATATGGAAGCAAATATGTTTGATAACCAAATCACTTGATAATGTTTTGTATGGGCTTGTTTGTGCTTGAATTGGATTTGAGGGTCTTTGGCTTGGGAAGCTTAACTCTTGAACTTGTCTTAGAATTTTCCTAATGTTTTTTGCTACGTTAGGAAAAATTAGAAGAACTTTACATGTCTTTTGAGTATAATGAAAGTAGTGGGTGAATGAAAGAGTGCATTTAATTTACTTATATAATGTTTCATAAGTATAATTCCACATTGAGGTATACCTATAGGTAAAATACTAACCCATTAAATACAAATTGAAAAAGTGACCTTTGGTTGTCCTTAGACGAAACCATTACTTCCATACTAAATCATTTGATAACTTGGTCTCAATTCAACTATTTGGTCCAAGAGGGAGGTGTGGCCCTATAATGTGTGTGTAAGAAATTATGAGTAATTGACTACCTATGACTGATGCAAGCATTTATGCGAGAAACTAAAGTACCGTAATGAGGATAATGAGTCTTGTAATAAGACTAAGAGATAGTAAGTAGGCTTGGAATATTTACACAAGTCATGATTTTGGGATTGATCCAACATCGACATTATCAAGTGATAAATTACCAAATTTTGGTGTCTCTGACATTACATCTATAGGATTCCACCACAACACTTGCACCATAATAAGTCCTCATTTAACAACACATTCACAACACACTGAAAAACATGTAAATAAAAAATTATACAAGGAAGAACCATATATTCAAAAAATTACAAGTACATGTCATCAATTTATCATGTGTTTCATCACATTCAAGGATATTAAAGTCTATGATCAAGGGATTGTACATACATAACATGAAATACATCCAATTTTTCAATGTTGACTATAGAGCATCATGATTGAAACATTTTTATTTTTACATCTAAATAGTTTTCCTATCCCATTAGCTTGATATGCATAACCATAAAATGACAATAATTTAAATTTAATCCAATGACTATTTCCTTTTAACCCATACAATATATAAGGTGTTTATGTAATGCCCACAAATTTACCACTCAAAATATAACCAAAAACTAGAAATTATTTGTTGCTATTATATGAAGCAACACTTAATATAGCTTCCCTAATCACCAGACACATAAACACTAACACTTTTCTTTGTAATAAACTAGTGCAATCAATGGTTACAATTATATTTTTGTATGCATCACATTTTATTACCATGCAGAAGTATTACCTTTTCAAAGCATGGCTAAAGTCATCATGTCCCATAATTCCACACTACGGATGAAATTCCTTCCATTATGTTGGTCGTCAAATAGGACTTTTAAGAAGAGCAACAATCAGGGGACAAGAAGTCCCTCCTCTTTAATGGGAGAGGTTCCCTTATTCAGAAACGAACTTATTTACAAATATACAAAACATGATTTTATGGTTGAACTTGGATATTACGAAAGTGTTTTCCACAAGGATCATCAGTTACAAAAGGACTGAGGAAAGGGAATACGAGGATGAGCAGAAGAGCAACATGCAGAATTATAGATAGCAGAATAATCCTTTATGTATACGAAGTTGCAGTGAATTTAAAACAAGATCGTTTGCATTGGATGAACAAGATGAGATTACCAGACACAAAGTTCTGTAAATAACCTTCTTCAGATTCATTAATCAAGGACACAAAGTTCCTTCTTGGTTATACAAGATCACTATACTCGCAATATTTGAAAATATGCAACCAGTGAGACTAACGAACTAGAAACAAATGATCTTCACGAAATTAAATGAAAACATAGAGATAACAGAGATTAGATAGACAATGAACGGAAAGCCCTTTTGTATTGATTTCTTTATGATCTATTTACACTTTTCGAAAATATGCCAAGTTCTTCCTCCTTGAGAATGGCGTAAAGAAGGCCATTATATAGCTTACAAATCAGTTACTCTTCGTAACCGTTTCTTTTAACCAAGAATAGTTAAGGACTGCCAACCGCAATACCTCAACCTATTACAAAGAAAACGGAAAAAGAAAGGGAAGAAGAGAAAAGAATGGGGAAGAAGACAGGTGGCCGATCACTGAGAGGGACCCACTGACTTCAGAATCCAGCTGTCTGAATCTCTTCAACGCCTCAGCTATGTCTCTGCCACGGGGAACTGACGTGTTGGCTGCAGACTGAGTCCAAAATCCTAGACACTTCTCCATCTCTTTATCAAACTCGACATGAGTATGATAATCTTTATTTGCTTCTTCAATGGCAGATTGAAGAGAGCAGATCTCCTTCATTTTTTCTTTGGAGATGGAGCTTTCCTTGAATAAATTGTCTTTTACAAAAGTTCTGAACTGAGCTTTGATCTCTTGTAAGGAAAGGGAAGCACCAGAAGTTTCATCTTGAAGATGACAGTGTATATCTTTGAAAGCAGAGACCACCAATGTCTTGAAAGCTTCGCCCTTCTGCCAGCTGTTCTTCATTTCTCCCAAAGCCTCCTCCAAGACTCTGATCTTCCAATCCACACTGTAGACCCAGGACTTCGACAGATTGTCCTTTGCATCATCAAAAACTTTATTCGCCAGCAAAATGTTCTCGTCTGTCTGTCCCATAAGGCGAAGGTCTACTATGCAACTGCTCCAGATTTTGAGCTCTTTATCCATGGTATTGATAGTGGAGGAGAGCTTCAGTTGCACATTGCTCACCTTTTCGTGGAGTTTGAAAGCTTCGCCGATGAAGTTTAACCCAAAGAAAGCATGTCGCCCACCATGGCTTCAATAGCCACTGCATGCAGAATACTTGTGCATATCTTTAATACTCGCACTTCATCTTGGCTTAGAATTACAGGAGGTGGGGGAGAGCGATCAAGGGGTAGGGTCCAAAACTTTGTCCTTAGACAAAAGGGACTTGATGAAACCTGTGAGAACTTGGGCCTATTCTTCCAACTGTTCAATAGTTTGCTAGCCCTTTTCTACCCTCCCAATGACTCTTGTGACTGTTTCCTGGAGGTTGTGAATTTCACCTTCAGGGGTAGACTCTCCCATTGGGATTCTCGAGAGCTCCAAGTCAGATACCTGCAAGTCCTGCTCTGATTTATCCATTGTAGGCTTGGAAATCTCCAGGAATTGTTGACCTTGAGCATCAGACACTATTCTGGAGGTGACTTTGGCTTTCTTGGCACGAGAAGGAGTGGTGCCCAACAAGGCTGCGACAGCATCAAAATTTGATCCCGAGCTTTGAGAGGAGAATTTCCTCTTCCTTTTGTCGACCAAAGGTTGCACCCACGCGAAAGAGGAAGAGGAATCAGCAGGAGGGGCAAGGGGACCAAGAGACAGGGAGCTCATGACGCTCAAGGTCTGTGCAGCTGTTGACTCGAGTTGAGATGTGAGCGGGGCACTGAAGGCAATTGTGGTAGAAGAATCAATAGCACCTGGAAGCTCAGTGCTCTGGACTTCTTTATCTTTATCAGCTGGGTCTTCAGGAGCATTTGCAGGGGTTGGCATTTCGCTTTCTTCACTTTCACTAAGAACAATGATGTTCTCTGGCCCTATAGGCAAATTTGCCTGTTTTTCCTGGAGATCTTCTTCCACAGGTTCTTTCTTTACTTCTTTGAGTTTCTTCTTATATACCTGGGTGGATGAGGAAGGAGTAGATTCTGCAGGTCCCTGAGTTGATGAGGCAGGAGGGGTCTTCACTGGTGTCTCAGACCTTGGAATAGATGCTTCTCTTCTCGGTGTTGAAGTGTCCTTAGAAGAGGATTCTCCTGAATGCCTCCTGAACTCTCGAACTCTCCTGTCAAACCAGACCCTAGTCCTGACTAAAACTGGAGCAAGGATCTCAGCCAGGTCGTCCCTCTCTTTCCTGTTCCAATCCACGTCCTCTAAAGGAGTGTGCTTAACCACATTTTCATACTCATACGAGTATAGATCAGAGTTGTCATCCTTTAGCCCTTCAGGAACTTGATATAGGCCGAGTTCTTCAATTAATTGCAAGGAGAATCTGCCATAGTGCCTCCTTCTAGCCTCAAAATCATCAGCACAATCAGCCCAATAGTCTTCTGTATCAGCTCTGTGATAATATACTATTTTGATGTTCTGCCCAATGAACCTCTTCAAGTCGAAGCAAGTCCTTGGCTTGAAGAAGTGAACCGTGATGGGAACCAGGGCTCTTTCTACATTCTGTGCATCTAGGGCTGTTTTGCAGGTATAATTTCCCAAAGAGATGGGAAAGTGTAAACCAGTGATCCTCTTATCCCTGCAGGTTCTGTGCAATTTGTCCAATTGCCTGCATATTTCTATCAAGGCCATCCTATCATTACAGAACATGGGCAGTCTTAGAGGGGTGCCCTCATAGCCGGCAAGCCTGATATAAGAGAATTTCCTGAACTGGATGAAGTAAGCACCGTAGTGCGATATCAGAGTCATAGCTTCATCAGAGAATCTCCTGGCAGTATCACCTTCGAGCAGCCTAACCACGTACATGGTGAAAGCATCGTTGACCCTTCTGAAGTTACGATTGCTGGTCTCCAGGGTGAACTGCGGGCAGTATGCATATATTGGATCATCTTTGTGTTCATCTATGTAAGAGAAACCAAACCACTGCCTTGATGCTGCCAGAGTGTACATCAGGTACGAAGTCATATAGAACTTCTTTGTTTGCTGCACGTTGGACAGCTGCTCTGCCAAATTCATGCTAATGATCTCCGCCCAGTTGATATTCTGTGTTCCCTCGCATACCATGTTGATGAGCGGGCACATCCAGAAATGGAACTCATTGGTGGAGGGCAAGCCCATAACCCGAGCCAACAGAGTTATGAAATCAGACAACTCTTCATTAAAATCTACCCGCAAGAGGGTTTTGGTCAGACGAGAAGCTCCTTTCTTAGGGTTCTTCAGCCAGGACTTGGCAACCCGTGCTTTGTATTTGTCGCTGTCCTGATTGAACAGGGCCTGTGCTTGATCCCGGAAATGACTATGGCATTATCCGTCTCTGGGATCCTCAGAGCAGTGCTAATGGCGGCAGCATCTAGTTTGGCAATGAGTTCCCCGTGTATATTGGTCAATTCGCTCGAGGCGGGGTCGAAGTGAGCTCCGCATGAAAGCACGGTATCAGCACACTGTACCGAGATCGGGAAACCGCCAGCAAAGGCCAAACCGCTGTCGTGAATCATTGCTGCCATTGGAGTAGGGTTTGTATCTGCCACCCTCGCCCAAAAATCACCGAAGTCGAGATGTCGAGCTTCACTGTCTCCAATGTTGAGAACGGCAGACTCTAGTGGTGAAACTTGCTCCTGTCCCTGGAATTTGATCTTCATACTGATAGTAGTTGAGAGAGAATTGCAATCTAGACTTGGGAAGGAATTGTGCAAGAAATTAGTTTGCAGGGGTTCGAGCAAGGAAGCATTGTGAAAAATGTAAAAGGGGGTCTGCTCGTTATATAGCCGTTTTGGAGAGAGAAAGGAAATCAATGCGCATTAAATTCATATCTACCAATTTGAAAAGCAACATATTCGGGTAGAGTGGGAAAAACTAAGTATGAATGGCATTTGGTTCGCTTGGGACATGTGAGACGCGAATGCGCGAAACACGCGGCTCAGCCGATTCGGGCGAAGCAGGGAGAATACGCACAAATGCGTTTTGGGACATTTGGGACGAAAACGCGCGAAGTACGCGGTTCGGGTGTTTCGGGCGAACTTGGAACGACTTGCACTTTTTTTACTTGGGACATTTGGGTCAAAAAGTTCCGAAGTACGCGACTTGGTCAATTCGGGCGAAAACGTGACAGAAGGTCCGGAAGTGTTTGGGACATTTGGAACAGAAATGCGCTGAAGTACGCGGCTCAGGCGTTTCGGGTGAAAATGCAACAAAGGGGCCCATTTGAAACTGGGACATGCGGGACAAAAATACGCGAAGTACGCGAGAAACACACAAAATGACCCAGGAATGCAGATCTGTTACAATTTCTTGACTTCTAACATTTTCAAAGACGATAGAGAAGACATTCAAAACTCAAAATTTTGAAAATTTACTTTAAGTGCGGGGAAATTTTGAGTGGACAACACATTATAGGGTTCGATCGTATGCGTTAGATTCCATAGTTTTTTTCATTACTTTTGTCAATATAAATGCCAATTCGGGTTCATAACTCAAAGGTTTTTTTAAGTGTGTGTGTGTGTGTGTGTCATTCGACATGACCCAATATGCACGCTATGTGTATGCTAAGGAGGTGAAATGTTCACAAGGGTCAAAAAGAAACCAAAACAATCCACAGTAAGAGGTCCTTCACACACTCATAAAACATGTGCAAAGGTTGAAGAGAAGATCACTCATTATACCACTAGGAGTCATTAAGGAAGTCCTCTCGTGGTAAGACAAAACTTGGTTCACATTACCTTTCTCACTTTAATTCTAGGTCATTCCACAACACAATAAAGGAAGTAAAGCTCATGTAATAACATATGAATGTGGTCTCACTTGTTCGAGGGGTGTGATAACATGGTTTGCAGAATGGTTAAAGGGAAGTTATTCCACAAGCTATTGACAAGGAAGCTTAACTCCTACTTAGGATTATGAAAGTACTCTCCTTTATTTCTTGATGTTTCATCATATCACAAAATATTTGCAACCTTATAAGCCAACCTCATTTGATCCCTTCCTAAGTTTGGCATAACAACTCCCTTAGGTTGGTAAACATCTCAAGTACATATGACCATTTGGTACTACGATCACAATTAGACCTTAAGTTGGCTTCCTTAATTGAACAAATTTCCACTACACACTACATAATACATACCTTTGTTGAACCAAAGTGAAGGAAATAACCACAACCACAAGGAAGAGGAAGAGTAATGTTTTTAACCATGACTATACACATATCTCATGATTTACATTTTATTTAATTAATCCTTTGGTATTAAGCATGGCTTATTGGTAACCGAGAATCATGAACACATACACTCTCACAAAAGAGACGAAAATGTCAACCCACATTCGCTCAAATGAGTGTAGTATAATACAAATAAAAATGACTATAAGAAAGGAAAGATTGAGTTCTCAATGACCATATACATAGGTCTCATGATTTAAATTGTCATCCTTACTAAATTTCCTTGTGTTAAAACATTGTATTGTCCCACTTAAAACATTCATCAAAACTATACGTTATCAATGATAAATTATGAGTTTTATCACTCTTGTGCTAACTCGTCGGGATTAATTTGTTTAACTTTCATTCATATTACAATCATGTTATGCATTTTATTCACTTGATAACATCAATGTGTTTACCATCTATGTGATAGTCATTCCTAAGAATTCATCTCATTTAATGTTATAATTCCTTTATTTACATTGTGTAGTAACGTTTCTTGTTGGCATTGTCTTAGAATGAATACGATGTTATAAAGTACTTGTTTCCCACCTAGGGATTCAGGATTCCAAATATCGTATCCCCACATAAAAAAAAAAATTATTTTATTGTTATAAGGAAACCCAAGTATTAAATGACATATTACAAGTGAGATGTCAAAACCACATCACGTTTTCAAAAGTCTTTTAAAGCAAGTATTCCAAGTGTAAGTAAATATACAACGAGCCTTTATCCACCGAAATCCAATTAGGAGGTCTTAAGACTAGCTCGTTTTGATCCAAAAGGGACATGACCCACCATGGGGTTAACACTAGGACACAAATGATGTTCTTTCCTCACAAAGGTTTTGCACCTCATGGTTGTCTTTATTCATTATTTGATGGGACATAAATGCATCTATAATTAACTCTCCATCTATCAATTATAGTGGATTAATTTAAATGACCATTCACTTATTGTTCACAACGCCTAAAACCCACCATGGGGTCAAAGCTAGGCACAAATGCATACCCACCCAATAAGGTCTATAATTACAAAGTGGGGTCCACACTTTGGAATAACTAGGACGTTCTCATCCGGTGAACCTTTATCTAGCTAAGTAACATTTCAGGAGTTGTTTGAAGGAAAGGGAATGTCAAGGATGTCTTAATATTTTTATTTGACAAGTTACTAGATGGTGTCCCCGAGATTTCACCCTGAAATCTGGGACTACCCTTTTAACAAAATTCGTTCTTTTCAAAGTAACGGGTCATTTTGTGTTTGTTTTTCCTACAGTTGTTTGCATTGCTCTAAGGTATCCCCAGAGAGTCATAAAATCCAAATTTCACAAATACCCACATGTTAAAACTCACTCTATCCCTTCACCAGGTTTTGTCTAAGAGAATTTTATTTATTTATTAAATAAATAAAGTTCTTTTAAAAATAGATTGAGCTAAAATTGGAGGATTTATGTTATATAAAGCACTTCACCCCATCATTATTACCATAGAACATTCACCCGGGGAAGAATTTTTGCAGATCAGCTAATCGGAGAAATTTTTCGAGCAATTGCCCGCAGCTTCTTTCAGTTTTGTTTTTATTTCTTTGTCTTTCTCCATTTTCCATCTGGCAATTCCCGTAGCCTATTCATTCTTCCTGCCAGACCTTTTCCTAGGCCTAAGGTTTTGAAAATCTATCTAGTGTTTTTAATTGTTAATTAACTGCCTAAAGAAGACTAGATCTCAGGATTCCTTCAGAGATTGCATGAGGTTACTTGGTCCAAAAGGTGCAATAATGGATTTTATGAAAATAAGAAAATATTGCCACCAATGTGTAGAAATTGAGAAAATATGTACTTTTAGAGAAAACGACACCTAAAACAGAGCCATAGAGTGAAAGTTATGGCACTTGCAAGTTTTTATTGCTACATCTTCCTGGACCCTTTCCAAAAATGAAAAAAATTATTCTATTCTTGCGTTTTCTTCACCAAAATCCAAAAATGGAAATAAATTGTTTCTGATGAGTTTTCAGAAACTTTAAAAGTAGAAGTCATGCAAGTCATACTTTTTGGGAAGAGCAATTTCATAATAGAAGTCGCACTTTTTGGGAAGAAGCTTTCTTCATGCTAGTCACACTTTTTGGGAAAGATGACTTCTCCATGCAAGTGGGAATTTTGGTGCTGCCTGGAAGGTGGGAATTTGGAGGCTGCCTGGAAGCTAAAAAATTCCCATGATGGAAGTCAAGTCATTTAATTGAAAAGTGGGAATTTTGGAGTCACCTAGAAGGTGGGAATTTGAAGGTTTCTGGAAGGTGAAAAATTCCCATGATGAAAGTCAATTCATTTAAGTGAAAAGTGGGAATTTTGGGGCTGCCTAGAAGGTGGGAATTTGGAGGCTTCTTGGAAGGTGAAGATTTCCTATGATGGAAATCAAGTCATTTAAGTGAAAAGTGGTAATTTTGGGGCTTCCTGGAAGGGTAAGAATTCTCATCAAGGAGGTTTTATTCACCCATGCAAATCGTACTTTTTGGAAAAGTAATTTATTCATGCTAATGGGAATTTCGGGGCTGCCTGGAAGGTGGGAATTTGAAGGCTTCCTGGAAATTTGTTTTTTCTTGAAATTAAAGTTAACACTTAAGTGAAAGATGGAAATTTTGGAGCTGCCTGGAAGGGTAAAAATTCCAACTTACTTGCCCTCTTATTTTTCCACAATTCCTAGCCAAAAAATGAGACCCGTTATGGCATAGCTAAATGCCTAAAAGTTGACTTCTTTTAATTTTTCGGGAAGCATCCAGTTTTGGCACATAGGGTTGGAAAGGCTTCCTTTTTATTATTTTGGCTATTTGCATGTTGATGTAAGTGCATGGGTGAATAAAATAATATTTGTAGTTTGTTTGACATGCAAGAAAAGTTTGAAAATAGAGGTCAAAGAGGCTTTATAATCGATCTCGGGAAGAAATTAGATATTCATGCTATGGATTGCATACTTTTCTGAATTATTTACATAAATACTACATTTATGCCCATATTGGTGAAGAAAACAGAAGTCAATGTCTGATACATTGAATATATCTTTAGAATCAAAGGAAGAAATAGATCCAACTCTCATAATTGCAAGGCTTCCAGGCAAAAATTCATCCTCTTGTTTCTAACGTAGCCCATGTGGAAGTTATTGCATGGAAAATTCCTTTCAAGAGTTGGTGCATGTGCTCCCAATCTTCCAATTGAATCATCCATTCAATTTACTTGTATTTTCCTTTCACCCGGAGTGCTTTCCAAAATTTAAAATTACTCATATGCAATTAAAAATAAAAGGTGATGAGTTTTGTCTGAATTGTTTATGGCAAACATTACACTAGTGCACGTACTAGAGAAGAACTACAAAAGATTCAAGAGGGAAGACAAGTCAGAGGTAGCACCCGCAAGAAAATCTCGGTCACCACTTCCCGAACCGGTTTGTTGAGAATCAAAGGAAAGGATTCAACATCATATGGGAGAAAAAACATCTCGATTCAAGGCAAAGATATCATTCAGATCATTCATGAGGTAGAGGTGCAATGAGTTAAATCCACATGCAAAGTATGGAAGAAGAAGACTGGGAGTATTGCAACAATTTTCTTCTAATTTCTTCTCCTATTTCTTCTCTTCTTTCTTCTTCTTTCTCTTATTTTCTCCGACAAAGTAATTGAGTAATCAATTAAATTGTAAAACTTAAGTGATTGGTTTAAAAGTTGTTACTTCAAGTTACTAGAAGAAGTCAATTACTTGGAAATAGGTGGCAGACATGCAAAATAAAAGGTTCTATTTTCAGTTATAAATCATGCATGTCATGCAAAGAGGAATTCTAGGAGGAAGATTGTCAATTGCTTCCCTTTTTCATAGCTTCCACATGTGGCAATTCATTAAAAACTTCATATTTGTAATTGCCCTCTATACACTATAAATAGAGGAAGAACCTACATGTTAAAGGATCACAATTTGTTAATCAACATTCTTGAGTTCCAGACTTTGTGTTACAGCCCTTGATGTCATTTTTGTGAAAGCTGAGGAATTGAATAAAGGCAGATTTCCGAAGAACTTTGTGTCCACGATGCATTTGCTTCTTACTTTTGTGTGGATCTTTAGATAAACTTTGTGTTATCTGATATTTAGATTAGAATTTTTTTCTTTTCCTTTACTTTGAATATTGTGAGATCTACTTGTTTATTTAATCTATGTGTATGAGACCAACTCTGTAAACTATTGGTTGAATTACATATCTTCCTTTCTTCTTTCCCGATTCCATTATTTCCCCCTTTTGAAAATACTTCATACAAAAGCTTGCTTACTTGCTGCAGAATTGTTTAGCTATGGTTCATGAGCTTTGTAATTAAATTAAAACCCCATAAATAGTTATTAGGATTCATACCCACTAAATTGATAAACATATTACACGAGAGCCATGTCAAGTAAATGAGGGAGATTTATCTCATGACTATCTAGGTTTTTAGTTGTGCGAGAAAATCTAGTCAACATTAGAATTAATTTGGCTCTTAGGTTGGATAGCCCATTGGTTTAAAGGAACTACTTGAGATTTCTTAGAGGCTCAACACCCAAGAAGAATCAAGAAAAGATGAGGCCACTAAATATCACCTACAAGTAGAGATATCATCCATCATTAGCCTATACATGAGTCAAATGTATCTTGTCTTGTTAATATTTTCTCAAAGCCATGGTATTATGAAAATGTGTTTTAAGTGGAAATTAAGATAACCATACTCATTTACATTTCGTATATAGTTATAACACCTACCAAAGGAATAAGCACCTTCCCAATTGTAAAATTACCCTTATGTGTGTTAATTAATACACAAAAATAACCTAGATGTAACACACTAGGAATCACATGGTTTGAATAACCCTACAGCTAAAGGGAAGGGATTCAAGGGGTTGACACTAATTGTACTATCAACGTCAACACCATTGGTTTTCAAACTAATGACACAAGTGGGGTTCGAGCTTAAATTATTTACCATACAATTACATAATTTACAAAATTTACCATAATGATCATATACACAACTTATAATGAAATTTGAACTAGAAGTACAATAAAGTGTTTCATCATTCCATTAAATTCACACACATACATACTAATATTGAATTTTCTTCCTTCATTGGTACAACAAGAAAAATTATTAAAATAACAACTAAATTTCATATTCCAACATGATTTATTTTTTTCAGTGTTACTAGAAACTTTGAATTTATATTTCATCATTCATCCCTAGTTTGTCACACCACCGAAACTTGTTGAAATATACCTTGTGGGATAGCACTTAAAATACACAAAATATATTAAAAAAAAATTGTAGCAAATGATATTGTGAAATTTTTGGAAATAAACCAACTAGGGCAACGAACTCAAATTTATAGATATCTTACGAAATATTTGTCCAAATCACACGAAATTTTATAGAGAGCTTGCTAATATGATAACAAAGACTAGGAAAATATTTTTTGATTTTTCTGAATAATATATAATTGCCAGTAATTTTCAGAATGCCCTAAACTGTTGGAAAACTTCAAAAATTCATAACTATGTGAATATAATGGATAAAAATATGATTTTCTAGAAATAACATCTAAAACTTATATAGAAACGAACCCAACATCCATATCTAAAAATGAGCACCTGAAAACCCTAGAAAAACTTGTTGCATATCCCTATGGCCAACGTCACCCTATAGAAGGGGCTATAAATCCACCAAAATGCCTCCAAAAGTTGCACCAAACTCTATCATAAATACTGGGAATAATATGATATGAAAAACCTTGAAATTTCCTCACCTCGGTGCTGAAAATAGCCTCGAAACCCTCTAAAAACCCTTCTTGAAATATTTGTAAAATCTTCTTGAATATCTTCTCTGAATAGGCTCCAAAATAGAAAACTAGGGTGGATCTTTCACCGTTGAAGAGTTCCCTACTAGCTAAGAGTGGATCTCTCACCACCAAAGCTAGGGTTCCTATGGGATTTTACTCTACAAGCACGAAGAATGCAAACAACAATTGCTCAATGCCAAAATATGTGTGAGTGTAAGAATAACCTCATCCACTCCCCCAAACCTCGTTTTATAACTTTTCATTACCTTTTTCCAAGTTAGGAGATCCATGTGGGACTAAAAGTGACTTAAGTGACCCTAATGAAGAAATAGAATAATAAAGTACCATGAGCCCTCCCCCTCAATGACAAAATATAACAATTATTCCCACCAAGTTGCTTAATACTAGTGCCAATGGAAAAATATAACAAATAAGCAAGGGGGTAATTAGTCATCCATACCCAATAGCCTCCAGTGTCATTAGCCCCTTGGGTATGACCAAGGCTAAGACTAAAAAATGGCCCTTAGGCCCTCGGTGAAGGAATGGGGACATTATAGTCCTCCCTTCCCAAAATTTGCTTGTCCCCAAGAAAATGCAAACTAGGATGTTATAAAATATTCTCTCCCTACCAAGTAGCATCCTCAAGTGGCAAGTGTCTCCACCGCACTAAGTACTTTGTGATCAACTGTTTCCGATCTTCCTCTGTCTCAACTCAACGATAGATTTTGGTACCAAAACCATCTTCCCTTCTTCATCCAATGGTGGCAACTATGTAGAAGGCACAATGTGTTGTCCTAGTTCCCTTTTGAGGCACGAAGCATGAAAAATAGTGTGTATATTATTGTGCTCAGGAAGCTCTAGCTTATATGAAACCACCCCAACTCTTCATGCTATCATGAATGGACCATAGAACCGCGGTTTCGCTTCTCGGAACCACTCGCTTGAGTGAGGATTTCTGTAAGGATGTAAATGTAGGAAGACTAGATCTCTCACCTCAAAATACCTCTCTACTATGTGCCTATCTTCATAGACCTTTTGCTCATTATGTGCTTTCTGAAGGTTCTCCTTGAGGGCTCTCAGAATGTCTTGTTTCTCCTATAACCAATCGTGATATTTGGGAGCTCATCAACTGATAATACTAAATCTGCCAATGATGTAGCATCATACCTATACAATTCCTATAAAGGTGTCATGTAAATGCCCATATGGTAGGTTGTATTGTATCAATACTCACCCATGTGTAGCCATCTAATCCATGCACATTGATGTCATGTCACATAAATACGCAAATAGCTCTCTATCCACTTATTAACTATTTTTGTCTGCCCATCAATTTGTGGATGGTAGCTAGTGCCAAGAGTCAACTCTATACCTACAAGTCTCAAAATATTCTCGCTAAAAGGTTCTTGTGAAGATCTTGTCCCTGTCATTGACAATATTTTTAGGCAAACCATGAATCCTAAAAACACCTGTATAGAATAATTGAGCCATCAATGGTGCCTTATGCCCCTTAGGCATAGAAAATAAATAGGAATACTTGGTTAATCGATCAACTACCACATATATGCAATCATGCCCATGTACTGAGGGAAGCCATGTGATAAAATCCATGGATATGCTCTCCCACTTATTTTCGGGAATAAGAAGAGGTTGTAGAAGTCCTACTCGGAAAGAATGCTCGGGTTTGGTTTTTTTGGCAAGCCACGCACTCTCTAATATGATTAAGAACGTCATCCTTCAGTATTTTCCATGCAAATCTCTCCCTACTATACCCGTAGATCTTAAAATATCTAGGATGTCCCATTAGAGGTGTATCATGAGCTGCCCGAAGGATTTTATCATTCAACTTAGATTCGGTACAAGGAAGATCATATCCTTGTAGTATATGAAGTCATCCAAGCCCCTATATCTATCATCTTGTATGATGTCATCCATAATATCACATGCAAACTAATTTTTGGAATACTCAACAAGTATGCAAGCCTTCTAATCTGTTGAAATCTCAGACATAGAATTAAGCATAGAGGTAAGGTAAGGTAAGGCCTCCTAGATAATGCATCAAAGAACAACATTGTTCGTACATTTAGTGTACTATATGTCTAAGTCATATGTTTGCACCTTGTTCACCCATCTCTATTGGTGGTTGTTGATATTTTTCTACCCTAGGAAGAACCTCAAACTGTTGTGATCCGTATAAACCACAAATTTTCTGCCCACCAGGTATTGTCTAAATTTTGCCAAAGCATGTGTAATCGCCAACATATCCTTGTCATAAATTGAGTACCCCTTCTCTACAGGGCTCAATGTCTAACTCTCGTAGGCAATGGGATGCCTATCCTATATAAGAACTGATCAAATTCCCTCACCTGATGCATCGCACTCAAGTATGAATGGACAAGATAAATCTAGCAATGCAAGAATGGGACATGAACTCATCACCCCCTTGAGGTGATCAAAAGTTTGTTGTGTTGACTCGACCAAGCAAAACCTCCTTCTTGGTCGAAGTTGTCAATGGTATAGTTAAGTGAGATAATTTCTTCACAAACCTCCTGTAGTATGTGCATAGCCCTAAGAACCCTCTCAACTATGTCAATGTCCTAAGCGATGGCCAATCCAATATCGCCTGAATATTTTCCTTGTCAACCTTGAATACAACTCCACCAATCACATATCCTAAATATAATATCTCTATCATACCAAACTCACACTTAGAATATTTCACGTATAGCGATTTAGCTTCTAATATACCCAATAACTCATCAAGGTGCCTAATGTGATCCTCCCAAGTCCTGTTATAGACCAATATGTCATCAAAGAAGACCAATACAAACTTCCGCAAATGGTAGTTGAACACATGGTTCATACAAGACTGAAAAAGTGGTTGGTGCATTAGACAAACCAAATGGCATCACTAGAAACTCAAAGTGACCATAATGACATCTAAAAGTTGTCTTATGCACATCCTCCTCTCTGACTTTGATCTGGTGATATCCAGATCACAAATCTATTTTTGAAAAATAGATTTCCCCTATAGCTCATCTAATAACTCATCAATGTGTGACATTGGATATTTATTCTTGATTGTCTTCTTATTCAATGCATGGTAGTCTATGCACATCCACATGGTCCCATCCTTCTTCTTCACCAACACTACTAAAGAGGCAAAGGGACTGGAACTTGGTCTAATATGTCCCATATCTATGAGATCATGTATAGTCCTCTCAATCTCATCCTTAAACCATTTGGGATGATGGTAAGGATTAGTAACCATAGGTCTGTTGTCCTCAAGCTCAATCACATGCTCAAATCCCTGTTTAGAGGCACACCTAGAGGTATATCACCAAAAATTGCACTATGTTTGTCCAATAAGCCTGGACATCTACGTGATACTTTGGTCATCCATCCTCTGACTCCTTGGTCATAACTAAACACTGTACTACCCAATCCACTCTGTTGTGCCTGTAAATCTTCTCAATCCATTTGGCTATGACCACCTTGGGTGCATCCGTAGATAATCCCCTCAATATCATGTTCCTCCCTTTAGACCTAAACTTCAACTCCATAGTCTAAAAGTTAGTCCGGAACTCTCCAAGAGAGTGGAGCCACTGCACTCCCAATACAAGGTTGGTCTCTCCGATACCAACAATATAAAATTCATCAGTAATTATATAGTTACCCATCGTAATGCTCAGTTGTGGGACTCACTTTGTATGCCTCATAGACTCTACGTTGGCTACAACCACGCTGAAGCCCTCAAAATCCTTTATCTGCCAACCCCGTCTCTCCACTAATCATGCATCAATAAATTTGTGGGTAGCCCCACTGTCGATGAGCACCACTACTCCCGACCCTGCAGAACTCCTCTGACCCTAAATGCCTTGTACCTCAGGGTACTAGACAAAGTGGCAATAGTCTCCTAAGGGAAAGTCTCATTCTCTTGTTCAACACTAGCACTGCCCAAAGCATCTCCATCCTCATCATCCAATCCCTGAATCTCATGCTCCTCATCTCCATCACCGTCACTCTCCTCAAAGACCTCAATAAATTGGGCCTTTCCTTTCCCCATGCAATCATGTCCTAGAGCCCAAGGTGTGCGAAATGAAACATAGTTTCTTTCACCTCAACTCATCTCTAACCTCTCGGGATATGAATGGTTTCTTAGTTGTATCCTTCCTGGGAGAGGTACCTTTTGCTGAAAACCATCCGGTCTAGATGGAGGTACCCTCTACTGAACTCAAGGTGGAAACCTAGACTTTGGAGTAGATAACTCCAAATCCCATGCTCTCCTAATAGCATCATGTAATGACAAAGGCTCAAATTCCTTCACAAGTCTTGCTAGTGCATCTATCAACCCTGCTATGAAGAGTGAAGTCAATCTCATCTCTGAAACATCAAGAACCATGACTGACAACCTTTGAAAGTATGCAATGTATACGTCTAAAGAACTTGTCTGTCTCAAATGAGTCAACTCTCTGAAATGCCTGTTAGGATCCCTCTTGTCAAACCTGCTCATCAACCTCTATGTGAACTCCACATAGGTACCAATATGCATGTGCCCCTATGTAATAAGACCATGATGCCACCAGTCATGTGCATCTCCCTCAAGGTGTAGGATCGCAAACTTGATTGCATCCTCTTCGCGCATGGGATTCAAGTCAAAGTATGTCTTCAACTTCTGAATCTAGGATTTTGTTATACACTTCTTGGACCCATCAAAGTGTGGAATAGAAATCTGCCCCAATCTCCTCTGTAACTTAAGAACCTGCATAGTGTGATCCCTCTTGGGCCTACTACTCGATCTTCATCTTGCAGTACTCGGTAAAAGGCATGTTAGCTTTAAACCCTTCACTCAAGGATTCATATTTCAGCCAACAAGTCTCCTCATCAAAAAAATTATTTTTGTCCTATTTGTTTATTTTCCGTATCTTTCAAAAATGTGGGCTCATGCATGCTCGAATGTGTATTATGGGAATGGGGAGTGTGTTGCCCTGAATTGCTATTTTCACCTCTTTGCCCGGTTGCCCCAGACATCGTTTTCTCCTTTTTCCGCATGATTCTCAACTCTGCCCTACGCTAATCTTTCGGTGAGCTAGCTCAAATAAAGATTAGTGGTCTCTTGTTATTTAACCATATTGATAAATAATTTTTTCATCATCTCTTCGTTCACTCATCATTTTCACCCATTTTTTGCCCTTCTTTTTTGCAGTGTATTTCTCTTGGAATAAACTTTCATTCACACCCAACAAGCTAGAGGAAATCCAAAGTCGATGCCAATGAAATATCCCTTGTGGGATATCACTTAAAATTCACAAAATATATAAAACATTTGTAGCAAATGATATTCTGAAATTTCTGGAAATAAACCAACTAGGGTAATAAACTGAAATTTATAGATATCTTGCAAAATACTTGTCCAAATCACACGAAATTTTATAAAGAGCTTGCTAATATGATAACAAAGACTAGGAAAATATTTTTGGATTTTTCTAAATAATATATAACTGCCAGTAATTTTCAAAATGCCCTAAACGTAGGAAAACTTCAAAAATTCATAACTATGTGAATACAATGGATAAAAATCTGATTTTCTGGAAATAACATCTACAAATTATATAGAAATGAACCCAACATCCAAATCTAAAAATGAGCACCTGGAAACCCTAGAAAAACTTGTTGCAAATCCCTAGGGTTGACGTCACCCTATAGAAGGGGCTGGAAATCCACCAAAATGCCTCCAAAAGTTGCGCCAAACTCTGTCGTAAATACTGGGAATAATCTGATATGCAAACCCTTGAAATTTCCTCACCCTGGTACTGAAAATAGCCTCTAAAACCCTCTAAAACCCTTCCTGAAATCTCTGTAAAATCTTCCTGAATATATGCTCTGTATAGGCTCCAAAATAATAAACTAGGGTGGATCTTTCACAACCGAAGAGTGCCCTACTATCTAACAATGGATCTCTCGCCATCGAAGCTATGGTTCCTTTGAGATTTTACTTCACAAGTAAGAAGAATGCAAACAACGGTTGCTTAATGCCAAAATATGTGTGATGTGTGAGAATAACCTCTCTCACACACCCCCAAACCTCCTTTTATAAATTTTCATTACCTTTTTCCAAGTTTGGAGCTCCATGTGGGACTAAAAGTGACTTAAGTGACCCCAATGAAGAAATAGAATATTAAAGTACCATGAGCCCCCTCAACAACAAAACATAACAATTATTCCCACCAATTTTCTTAAAACTAATGCCAACTGAAAAATATAACAAATAAACAAGGGGGTAATCAGTCATCCATACCCAATAGCCTCCAAAGCATCGTTAGCCCCTTGGGTATGACCAAGGTTAAGACTAGAAAATGGCCCTTATGCCCTCGATGAACGAATGGGGACATTACACCTGTCAAATGATTGTAAACATGGTCAATGATAATCACCGGAATGGCATTCTCCTACAACTAACATTATTTATATATACGTAATTTCCCATTTACAATAAATTGAAACACTTGTACACAACAAAATGGAAAGAAATAAAAATGCGAGTTACATTTTTCTTTCAAGTTAGAGAGAGAGAGAGAAACGCGATATTTCCCATAAGTAATTTTCATAAAACAATTGACATAAAAGAGTTCTATTCAATCATGTGACAATGTCTACATGTTTTCCAATAGTAATTTGATTAGGATGTCCCATGGTAGTTTTATCATTATTGCTTCAAATTTAGAAGAACAACAACCAAAGTGGCCGGAAAATGAGTTTAAAAATCATTTTTCGTGACTCAAACACACCATGTATAAATTTCCATCTACCTTCCTATCTATAAGGAAACCCTCAGAGAGACAGAACTTAAATTTGATGACTAGAGTTCAAATGGCGACTACCTTTTCGGAGCTACTTATTGTAATTGCGCCATTTTGAATTTGTCATCAAATGATTGGAGACCTACAAAATCCCCTTGCAAAACAAGATTCTAAGGTAATTTTCTTGAAAATAATAATGATTATGTTTGACTGAAGAAATACTAGAGCTATGTTGTGATGAAATTTTGTTTCTCGATATGGGATCCTAAACTATGAAACAAAACCAAACTAAATTTTTAACTTTCAGCAGACTATCCAACACCGTGAAATGGCCAACCGGGCTTGTAGCCACATGATGAAAAATGGTCAACGATCATCTTCAGTTGTTCTAAAGGATGATGGGGCATCCCACATCACCAGGGGACATGGTCAAATCATACTTTTCCCATTATAAGGTTTGGAGGGGTGTTTTACGCTCTGTTGAACATTGTGTTTTATTAACTTTTGCAAAGTATACAAGTGGAAATTTATCAAAAATATCAAGTTCAAACTTGTTGTTCTGGAGCCTTCCATTATCCTATCTCATCATCTAAGTTTTTCCATTTTTACAGGGACATGATTAAGGGAAATTTAACAACCAAAATAATCATTTCACATATGTAGCAAATAAGGTAAATTTTAACATTTTTGTGCTACAAAACATTTTAAATTTATCCCAAAATTAATATTTTTCTTAGTTTTAATTCTCAAAACTACAAAGAAAGGTATGAATGCAAAAACATGTTAGAAATAGTGAGAAAACCATGCCTGGTAGTAATCAAAATGAGGTATATGGGGCGTCAGTGGTCTACACGCTCTCCAACCGTGCATTTGCTTGAAAGCTTTAATTCCTTTTCGAAAAACCCATTTTATGCATACCCATGACCATGGCTAATTATGAAACCACAGTTTGCTAAGGCATTTCATCAAACAATTTGCGTGCCTTCAAAGTATCTTTCCACTTTTTAAAAGCTAATAATTCCCTACATTCAATCACTCTCGATATCATACGAACCTCACCTCATCTGCCCAATTCTACATGGATGTTTGGAGATGAGCATAAGTTGCATCATGTTTAGGATCCAAATCAAAATGCATTGTGGTTGTAAATACTCATATGCCTATATTCATATGTGATCCGCAGGCACCAAGAAAGCACTTCCACATAACCACAACAAGTTTAACTTGCATCTTAATAATAAAGTTTAGGGTGTCCTCAAGAAAGCCAACACATGAAAAAGGCCAACCATGCACAAGTAATGATCATTTGCATGTGTAATGCAATAAGGGTTTTGTACATTGGAAAAGTGACAAAGCGAGCTTGAGAATCAACAAGTAACTCTTTCGCGTGCACCCGACCTCCCGAGGTCGTGCCGAGACAGCCGGTGTGGGTAGAATGTGCAGGAAAACTAGTTAGGCGAGTCTAATGTCTTCGACACGCACTAATGGTATTTCGAATCTAAGGCAAAGAAGGCCCTTCTAACTTGGACTGGTGTAATAGATCGATCAGCGAGGATGACTTCTCGAAGGCTCCAATCAATATCGAGCTCTGGCGTGATTCGATCTATGGGTTGTGGGATGCGTGGAAAATGACCCGGGATGGTTTCATGTATTTCTCCTGATAGGGTCATATGGTGAATATAGTCAACTCTATGGACGATTCTCTGGCCTAGTCCAAAATTTTCTAGCTTCGTTGGCTATTGTGTCTAGTAGGGATAACTATTGAATGATGAGAGGTGGAATCGGAGTAGACTGAAATACTAATTTACGTAGGCCAGTGTCTATGTCTAATTCCCTTATGGATTCGTTAGGCTGTGGGATCTGTGGATCACAACCATAAACTCTTGGTTGTTGCGGTCCCGTTATGGTCATACGGGAGATCAAGTTTTGATTCCTAGTATCCAGTAGTCATAAGTTTTTTCAGCTTCTATGTTTAGAACCAACGGTTGTGTGATCTTCTCGAATACCTTACACGGGCGTTATCGCAACTTAGATTCTTAAGTGGTATCTATATCTACTAGGGTGTCTCCAGTCCTGGTGTGGAACTAAAGGATCACACCCGAATGTTTGTTCTCTTCGAGCCCTTCTACGATCATGTGGGTATTTTCTAGGGTAATCAGTAGTTTGGCTGATTTGACCAAAACAGATATGCTTGGTCGTCTTCGATGTTTAACCCTCTCAACTGTGTCCTGATCTGTTGGAAGTCTGTTGTTGTTTGGAAGACTTGTATCCTAAGGTTTTGGTCAATGTCAGTTATTGCCACTACGGTATTGGGTCAGCACAATTGGCTCGAAAATGTATTCCCGGGCTCCCTAGGTCCCGTAATTGTCATGTAATAATGAAACAAACTATAATAAAGTAAAATCTAAGTGCACTTCTAGCATATATAATTTCTTTTTGTATTTTCTGGCAATTTATAAGAAAGCAGCTATTTAAAATATTTAGAATTGACAACTAAACTAACAACGTAAAACAAACAAAATAGCCGAGTGTAGCTATTTGTCTGTGCGATTTCGTATATCTATTCTAAACAACGAAATAACTAATCTATCTGCAAGATTCTCGATCCTACCTCAGAAGTGAGGAATGAATCATAGTTTCTCAGAAACTATCAATCCCCACAACCTCCCTGGCAATATCGAGAATGGAAATAATCGAAATAAAGTCATTAACTACTCTATTTGATAAGTTCTAACTAAAACTTTGAAAGATGGAACTTGGATTTCACATAACAGTGGCGAATCCGACGGTGTGTGTGTTCTTGTCCCCTCAGTATGATCTCTTCGTTCTTTGTGCTCACGTGAATCCAGAAAAGCGTGGAATGCTTGCATCAACAGGAATAGATATTTGGATCAATGGACAGCCTTGAATGCATACGAGAATAGAATGCGGATAGGAGAGGGATAGCGCAAGAGTACGAGCTTGGCCTATGCAATTCCTAGCGGGGTCTACTACAAATCATGCAACAAAAGCGCCCGTAACACGAAACTAGTCTCTGTCATCAAGAGCAAAACCTGCAACTTTAATGGCTACCTAGACTATTCTACTCCAAAACAATAATATCTGTTTGCACAAGTTGGATCCGTGGCTTACCAACAACAAACACGGCTAAAACAAACCTGCAACAAACTATGCTACCAATCCTAAGCAAACTAAAAAGACCACAGCACTGAAAACATGAAAGTTGGAGTGAAAATGGTGGCCCAAATAATGTTTGCACTTGCACAAGTTGGATATGTGGCTTACCAAATTGCAACGCAACACAATACTAACCAAAGCACTCAATGAGAAAACTAAGAATCCTAAGCAAAGGAAAACTAAAACTGCTGTAACAAGAAATTCAAAAGCAAACTTTGGAGCAAAATTCAGAGGCCATTTGCATGTGCACAAACCATGCATTTATAGGAATCCAAACATCCAAAAATCAAATCCAAACTGAACTCCTAAACATTAAACAAAAGAAAAACACTATTCCAGGGGACCAAAAACATTAATGCATGCTCAAGTCGGCAAGAAAAGCTGGTGAGTCGTGATATTTCACGCGGGTCGCGTCAAAAGAGCGTTCTGGAAAACGCGACAGACCGGGACCTTTTGCCCTACTCGTGGGCGGCGGTTACTAGAGACCGCCGCCTGCTTCAGGGCGGGCGGCGGTCACGAGACCGCCGCCCTTCAGGGCGGCGGTTTCGTCACTGAAGACCAAAAAGCCAAGAAAAGAGGGAAAAATAGGGAAAACAAAGCACGCGGGGGCTAAGCGGGGCATGCGGGATGTTAACGCATATCTGTAAAGCTTCTCTGGATCCCGAACACCTTGCGAAGAGACCTGTATCATCATTGGGGCACTTATTACACCGTTCCGCAGTACAGTACCTTACAATTTTGGGTACGTACATATTGCCCCCTCGGAGAAGCGTTTTAGCCATGAAGAGGCATAAAACGGTGGGTCCGAGTATGGCAGTCCCGAAATGGGAAGTTAGAAGTTATACCTTACACGTCCGTGTGTCGAAATGACGCCATCCAAAATTCCCGCCACCTGCAAAATGAAAAGAGAACTCAAGTGCAGATAGATACAATAATTTGGAAAATAAACGCTAAAACAATAGGGGAAGAGGACGTACCATTAGTGCGAGGATAGAAACTTACCTCCGCGCTCCGAACCTGCGAAAAAGCCATTTTAAAACGAAACAGAAGGATATATATATGAAAGTGGGCCCATTTTCCTATTCATTTGCGCGAGTCGATTTGATAGATTTTGAGCTCTGGGGCCCACGGTAACGGTTTCTCACGCGAGTAGCGTCAAAACGTCCACAGCGAGATAGTGATCATGCCTCCACGTGCGGAACGCCACCCCGCGAGATCACAGGTTGGTTTTTCTTCAATTTTGTGCTTTTCCCTCTTCAATTTTAAAATGCTAAATTTGTTGTAATGGGGGGGTCATTTTTGAAAATGTTAGGTTTAAAAGGTCCGTCTAGGGGGGGCGCCTACTGGGTAGGCTTTGTTTTTAGCTAAAACGGTCGTTTTTTGCGTTTTTTGGACTTTTTAGGGTTAAAAACCCGCGCGGGTTTTCGGACCGCGACTGTCGCTTCTGGCTGCATGGGCGGCGGTTACGAGACCGCCGCCTTAAAACCGCCCCCCTGCTCAGGGCGGCGGTTTTGCACAGAATGCAACAGAGCTTGTTTTGGAGACTTATACTTATATTTTCTTGCATTTCTGTATGTTTTTGCGATTCTCCCGATATCGTTTAGATACTAACTTACTCTGTTTTGTGTGTTTTTGGGTGTACGCAGGCGAAGGAGGAGTATATTAGATGGAGCCGGGAGAGAGAGTGTGACTGGCTGCCCGGGGTATTGGATGCCCTTTCAGCAGATGAGGAGGACACATTGCAGAGGGCCGGCATATTGCGGATATCGCGTGTGCCTCACGTTGCTCCGTCTAGTCACATACTCTGTGACTTATTCTCATACTGGGATGCAGATCGGAACACTTTCCGATTGCCAGGGGTCCGTGGTGAGTGGACCATTACATTAGAGGACGTCTACCGCATTCTGGGGGTCCCGATCATTGGGAGGAGACTCACACTAGAGACAGCAGGCTCACGGGCACAGATTGCACAGTGGGCGACATATATGGGAGATGCAGCTATTTCCACGGGGCCGAAGAAGGGAGTGAGAGTTAGATCCATTCCTTCTTTGCCCATCCCCGTATTTCGACAGGCCATCATGGGGATCCTTGCCTCGAGACTGATCGGGGACAAGGGAGGTGACACTTTGTTATACTGTTGGGCCCCCATCATTGCACAGATAGAGGGGCATGGCCGGATATACGCCTGGGGGGCAGACATCTTGGGGACCACCTATCATGACTTATACAGGGTGGTCCGTTTACAGGGACAGTCTTTGAGTCACCCTACTCTAGTTATGAGTTGGGTGTATGAGCGCTTCATTCCCTATGGCAGAGGCGTGGAGGTGGCAGATCCTGGGGCTGTGAGGGCAGCCAGGTGGTCAGATATGTCGGTGCTTAGAGCACCTCATCAGCCAGTAGCTTCCCTTACTATAGCAGACATGGAGGCCACACCGTACCAGCTTATGGCCGGCGTATGGGGAGAGGAGGCCATGACATTGGTCTCCTGCTCCATCACAGGGCAGCTTATTGACCGTGTGGGACGGGTAGAGGTACATCCTTTCAGCAGAGTTCCTCAGCAGTTCGGCCTCCCATATGTGGGCATGCTTCCTCCAGTAGCACCAGTTTACAGATCAGTTCGGGAGGCTAGAGGGGGGCCTAGAGGCCGTGGTTGGACAGTGGTTACCCCTGGCATTCCTATTGCAGCCAGGGGGATAGTTCGGGCCAGAGGGAGAGCTGGTGCGCCTCGGGCACCTTTACTTCGGATTACGCGGGTCCTGCTCATAGTAGTGATGACCCTATAGATATTGACTCCGATTCTGAGGAGTCCACAGAGGGAGGGTCGGAGGAGCAGACGGATGAGAGTGATCCTGAGTGGCATGACACTCAGGATATCATGCAGGCGGAGAGGGCGGAGCAGAGCGCAGAGAGAGAGACTCTGGTTTCCGAGGAGCCACTCTCCCGGGGCCATGGTGGAGATGATGAGTCCGTTGCGGGGCGTCATGTTGCCCCAACTACAGGAGCAGCTCCTCAGTCGGCAGCGGCATCTGCAGCGGGTCCTGGCCCTAGTGACCCATCTTGGAGGCTCGGTGATCCGAGTAAGTTATCTTCTCCTCCTTTGCAGTGTTAATTTGATTTAGGACTTGTTTTAACTGCTATCTCTCCTTATATTGGTATCCTGTATATTTTAGCCTCTTGCCTAGTTTCTAATTCGTCTTTCCTCTTTGTTTTGCAGAGACCGTTGACGAGTGGCGGGATCTAATCCGTAGGGTATGTACTGATTCTCTGATGATCCCTATGGATAAGACCCGTGCGGAGCTATCCGTAGATGCCGGGGAGCCCTCAGCAGCCGGCAGGCACACCGACGTCTTCGCTCCCGTTTGGCATGTGGCCAAGATGGTGTCGACTCTCCGTACAGAGTTGGCAGGCTATAGGACAGCCGAGCGCCTTATGAGGAGCCGTTCTCATGGCGAGACCACGACCGCTCCTCGGGACCCTGAGCCCTCCGTCCATTCAGAGCGCCAGCGTAGCCGGAGTCCTAGGCGAGGGCGCGCACCTTCAGCGGGATCGCGTAGGGGTTGAGAGGCCACTTGGCCCCTATGCATCTTTTGTATTATAGATTCTTTTGTGTATTACGGGCTCTTTGAGCGTTTTGACCATGCCTAGTGCATGATGGCATTGTATACAAATATTGACTATTTATATATATGCACCGATTTTGGATCAAAACTTTGTCACTTGGGTCTTCCCTTTCTGTTTCCAGCTTATTCGTGTATACCATGATGTATGTTTTATATGCTTTCTAGAATGTATGCAATGGAAAACAGATGATGCAAATGTTTGCTTTCTTTTTGTGTTTCATGATGCTGATACATGATATTGTAGATATATTGTGATCTTGAATCTTAACTTTTGTTTAACAATTTGGATACCTCATGATTTGTTTTGGCAAAGTGATGAGAACAACCAGTATGATGAACAGATTAATTTGCCCCACTCCTAACTCCACGCAACTAGTAAGATGCGAGGGCTCATCACCAAGAGCCAAGAAGGGCGCAAGTTATGAAATGTGATGAAGTGATAGTGATGAAAGACAGACGAAGTTTTGGTGGAACCAAATGAAAACTACAAGTTTATTCTACCTGAATGACTTCATAGTTTTGGATGCAACTTGCTTTGCGGTTTATCCAGACTTAGACCCGTAGATGGCCACATAGCAGACAAAATCTGGGTTTTTAGGATTTTTAACTCTTTTTGGAATTTTGAATATCTGATTCATTCGTTATTGACTCAAAGTTTGAATTGATTGTTTATGACCTTTCAACATTTACTTTGTTTAGAGGACCCCCTACACTTTGCCCCGTGCTACCTGTAAGAAGCATGGGCTTATCACCGTGGGCAAGGCATAGGCGAGTAAGGGCATTTCCATCCTTTCCCAACCCTACGTCACTAGTAAGAGACGCAAGCTCATCACCGAAGGTTGGTGGGGCAAGGAAATGTGTAAAATAAAATTTTCTGTTTAATCACTTCTTGACTTGTCTATTTGAGTAAAATGTCAGTATATGCTTATTTTCCAAAGAGATGTGTATATGGGATAGATGTGACACCATGAAGCTTCTAGAACAGACCATAGGCAAGACACCTATCCTAAGAAGAAATCAAAGCGAGAACGAACTTGCAGATCTTGGTATGGTTACCGTTAGGACTTCGTCATGTCTGATTTATTTGATAAAAGATTCTGAGTTGATTGATGATATCGAAGACGGAGAAGTATGATTAAAGAGCTTTATGCCAAAAACATCACGAGTTTGTAATGAATTGCTTTGAGGATAGATTCCTTGATCACAATTTATGTAAGAAACAAGTGGACAAAATGATCTAAATCTATATGAAGATGCAATGTAGATAGTTATATAGGTAGCGTTAGCTGCTTACGCGTAGAAACGCTTGAGGTGGAGAGAATTGACTGTTTCGCCAAACTCCTCACCTTCTAGCGTGCATAAGAGGTATGCACCATTTCCGTAGTCCTTTGTGACTCGGTACGGGCCCAACCATTTGGGCCGGAATTTCCTTCCTTCGCCGGTCTTCTTGTCGATCCGGCTGTCTAACCTCGAACTAGGTCACCTTCGTATATGTCACGTTCATAGACTTTCTTGTTATACTGCCGGCACATTCGGTCGGCATAGACTCTATGTCGTTGTTCAGCATCTAACCTAGCTTCATCCAGGCTTTCTAATTGAGAAAGACGTGCTTCTCTGTAAGCGTCTTCATCCATGGATGGTAATGGGAAGTCGTCCTTAGGACACGCTTTGTTGATGTCTCGGAAGTCTATGCAAATGCGTATCTTTCCATTCTTCTTGAGAATGGGAACGATGTTGTTATCCTGCAAAATTGTCAAGGGAAATTTGCAGGTAACCATACCCAAAAATTTTGTTTTGGCCCCAAGGAAGTTTGACAACGTTCAAAAGAAGTCCAAAGTTCTCTTCCGAAAATCAAGTTTTAAGGACTTAGCCATTTTTCAGTCTTTTCAGAAAGGGCGCTGATAAGTTGCTGTCGACATGCTGAAGAGTGCGCCAAAGGGCGCAAGGAAGTTGCTGTTGACATGCCAAACGGTGCGCCAAAGGGCGCTGATAAGTTCCTGTTGACATGCCAAACGGTGCGCCAAAGGGCGCTGATAAGTTCCTGTTGACATGCCAAAGCAGTGCGCCAAAGGGCGCTGATAAGTTCCTGTCGACATGCTGAAGAGTGCGCCAAAGGGCGCTGATAAGTTCCTGTTGACATGCTGAAAAGTGCGCCAAAGGGCGTAAGGAATTTCATGTTAACACGACAAATGGTGCGCCAAAAGGCGCAAAGAAGTTCATGTTGACACGAAAAATGGTGCGCCAAAGGGCGCAAGGAAGTTCATGTTGACATGCCAAACGGTGCGCCAAAGGGCGCTGATAAGTTCCTGTCGACATGCTGATAAGTGCGCCCATTTCCAAAGGCGCTGACAATGTGCTGTCGACATGCTGAATGGTGCGCCAAATGGCGCTGATAAGTTCCTGTCGACATGCTGATAAGTGCGCCCATTTCCAAAGGCGCTGAGAAGTCGCTGTCGACATGCTGAAAAGTGCGCCTTTTACACTAAAGAGTGGTTTCTTCTTGGGATCCGTTGATCATTTTTGTAAGATATTTAAAAAGCATGTTGGCATACACGATGACTTCATCCATGTTGCACCATGGGATGTTGCCATCCAAAAACTTGCCCAAGTCAATTGTTGACTTTTTAAATATCTTTGTAAATAGGTTGTTGGCTCCTTTTTGCCTTCTTTTCTCTCCTTCTTCTATAAATACCCCAATACTTGTTGTATTATGGGGAACATTTTTAGATAGAAATAGAAGTGAGGAGAGAAAGACTTTGAGCTTTCTTGTAACAGAAAAGAACAGTAATACAATTATTCAGACTTTGTGCTCAATAACTGTGTTATGCATTAGATCTTTCTTACGTTAGATCTGTATGTGTTTAATCTGTTGGATTCATATCTACTTTTCCGTCATTTGTTTATCAGTATTGCTTTGTTTATTTATGCAAGTAGGTTTGGCTCTGTTTACTACCAAACTAAAAGCATAGATCTTCTGACCCTTCTGCTTTGGAATTCATTTCTTTTCTTCCTTCGGATCTGATCTTTCTCTTTTCCCTCTTCCATTCCTTTCTTTTCTCAGCCTGAAACACTCTACTGGGATGAGATCCCAACCCCCGAAGGCAGAATCTGTGAGACTTGCATAGGTTCCTGCTAGTAGAAGTAGCAATAAACCAGTTTCGCTTTGCTGTCTCAAAGAGGGGCTAAGCCCTGCACACTGTTGGCTCGTTTATCCATAGATCTGCCCACGCGACAGATTTTCGGACCAACAGATGTTAAATACCCATTGGGAGTAGTCAACTGGCTTGATGAATCCTACCTGAAGGAGTTTTATTACCTCCTCTTTTACCATAAGGGCTACCTTGCGCTTCATAGGTCTTGATTTTTGCTTAATTGGCTTCGCATTTGATCTAGTGACGAGGTTGTGCACCGCAATGTGGGGTGCGACTCCTGTCATCTCTTTGTAATTAAATGCAAATGCCTTCTGATGTTCTTTGAGAACCTGAGTATGTATTTCCACTTCTTCTAGGGTTAACGAAGATCCTAGTTTCAAGATTCTTGGCTCATCTTCCGTTCCGATATTGACATCGATTGTTTCTTCAATTAAAGAGGCGTTACCCTCTTCGAACTCAGGCGGTGCTGGGGGTAAATCCAAATCATCCCCGTTTTCCACCGCGTATATATTAGGTTCTTTTTGTGAGGGAAGATCCGTTACAGGATTTCCGAAGTAGGAAGATGAATGCGGGATCAGAGATAAATCTAGCGTGTGATAGGAGAGATGTAGTGCTGCATAGGCATTTAAGTAATCCAAAGTAGCCGCATCATTTCCAACATGGTCTAGGATGGTAGATTCACTTCCGCTTGAAAGAGGATTTATCATTGTTTTTATCAATGGTTCGTTTCGAATGGATATTGTGAAATGAGTATCTTCTAGCTCATTGTTTGGAGTAAAACGTGATGCTGAGGTTGCTATTGAATCGGCGAGAAGATTTTTTTCTCGCGGGATTGCTTCAATGGATATGAAGTTGAACGCCTTGCTTAAATCTAATACAGCGTTTTTGTAAAGTTGCAAGTGTTCGGCTTTAGTTTCATATACCTCTAAAACTTGGTTTGCCACTAATTGCGAGTCTCCTAAAACTCTGATATTATCAATACCGATTCTTTTGGTTAAGGTAAGGCCAAGGAGGAGGGCTTCGTACTCAGCGCTGTTGTTTGTGCATTCAAAGTTTAATTTAAAAGAAAATGGGAGGACCTTCTCTTCGGGCGAGGTAAGAATTATACCTGCCCCCGCTCCATAACGGCATTTAGCTCCATCGAAATGGAGAGTCCAATACTTAGCCGGGAGTATGGATGTAGGTGTATCTGCTGTGTTTACACACTCTACTTCTACCATACAGAGATCTTCTGCTGGCAAGGAACCAACACCTAGGGAAAATCCGATACCTACTGAATCGAATGGTAAGAACATTGGTGAATCTTGTTCTATCAACTCAACGATCTTCGCAGTAGTCCCTAATGATACTATTTCTTTAGTTTTGCCTTTAGGGGTTGGAATTGTTTGGGCTATGTTGGTAGTTTCAAGATCCGTCGTAGGTATCAACTTTTCCTCTGGCTTTGGGTCAGAGGGTTTGTTAAGTTGGTTTGTTGGAAGTTCGAATTCTGAGTGTATACCTGGTCTTTTCTTTAAATCAGCTAGGTGTACGTCAAACGGCTTTGGATCACCTTTGGCTACAAATACCTTTCCCAGATGCAGGAATCTTACTTCTTGAAATAGCGTGGAAGGGATTGCCTTCATTCGATGTATCCAGGGCCGGCCGAGGATCATATTATAGTTAGTTTCCCGATCTATAATATAAAACTCAGTCAGGATTGTTTTAGGTCCTAAGGTGACCGGTAGTATTATAGTTCCTATCGATGTGGCTTTAAGGCTATCGTAGCCTCTCAAGGTATTTCGTGTAGTAGAACAGTTTGTTTCTCCATATCCCAATTTTTGGAGAAAAGAGAAAGGGACTATGTTAACCGCAGCTCCATCGTCAACCATTGCCCGTTTTACATAGTTATTATAAACTTGTACTTGCAAGTGTAGGGCTGGATCGCCTCGGCGTGCGATCTCAGCATCTGTAGGCATTTTACTTATTTCGAATATGAATTCAACATCCCTATCTGCCTGTCCCGGAGGATAAACATCAAAGTCTATATGATTTACTTGTGCTTCTGGTGGTGGAGTGATACTAATTAAATGACCCAAACCTAACGCCTCTAAAAGAGTAGCCCTGTGAGCAGGGGAATTCTTTAGTAAATCAAGGAAAGAAATATGCGAGAAGGTTTTTGTTAGATCATTAATTAGATCGTAAGCACCCATAGGTTTTGCTACGGTTTGCTGGATGTTATCTGTTTCCGGCAGGTGGCTTGGACTTGGTTGAGAGAAATACTCTCGTGTTCTCGTAATTGCTTCAACGGGTAATTCGGAGTCTAACTCTACTAATCCAACTACCTTAGGTCGTGGTTGACTTCCTAGTTGTGGCGCGACTAACGGATTTAGCGAGGTTGAGGCCTCGTGATCATTGTTTCCTGTTATTGCACCTTTGTTTGTTCCAGTTGGTTTCAACCTATCGCTATCATGATTTGGGAGTGGATCATTAAAGATCTTGAGAGGGGCATTCTGAGGGGAAACTGCCCCTGCGAAGGTACTTGCCGTTGGTGACGTAGGATCTGCTAAGAACATATCCATAAAAAATTGTTTTTGTTCATTTGGCAAGCGTTGCATGAATTTGTTGTAATCACGACACGTTCTAGTGTCATGACCCCGAATTTTATGGAAACCACAATAAGAATTGGGGTTGTAATTCCCGTTTTGTTGGTTTGGTGTGTATTGTGGCCTAAAATTCCGATCAAACTGTTGCCTATTAGGACTAAAGTTTTGTTGTTTCTGGTTTTGACTTTGGTTTTGATAACCAAAGGAGTTTTGGCTTGGTCCTTGTATGGGATTTCGCCGTTGTTGTTGTTGTGGATTATTAAAATCCACCGTATTGATCGTCGGGGTAAAATTGTTGTTTCTTTGGTTGTTTGTTTGTGACGGAGTATTAACGACATTTACCCTCTTGGGCTGGTCAGTTACCCCATCTGTTGTTACCCCACGATTTTTGTTAAGGATTTTGGGTCCTTGATTGACGCTTGTGGTGGTTGTAGTATTTTGAGTAGAGGTGATTAACCTCCCGTTTGCTCCATACGTCTTACGGCCACTATCTATTGCTGCTTGATCAATTCGCAGAGCGCTCTCAAGTACCTCGTCATAAGTCCTTAGTGGGAACTTCTGGACTTCTTCCTTCACTTCTCTGCTAAGAGAATGAAGGAATAAATCGCATAGCTCCATCTGATCCATGTTTGGAGCGCTTGCCGAGGAATAAAGGACTGTGCGCCACCTTTGGATGAAATGGGCGACAGACTCGTTATGTTCTTGCTTGATGTGCAAGAACTCCCTGATTCCTGTCCTTAATAGTTTGTTCATGTCGAAGGCTTTGATGAACTCAGACACGAGTTGTTTGAATGAATGTATGGAAGCTTCGGGTATTCTGTAATACCAATCGAGGGCAATGCCTTCCAGCGTTTTGGGGAATATTTTAGCAACAACCCCATCCCATGGGAGTAGTTCACGAATGGCTGTAGCGTAAGCTTTGATATGCGCATTCGGATCTCCTTCTCCTTTGTATTTGGGCAAATCGGGAAGAGGCCTTGGAAGCATAACGCTTCGTATGGTGAAATCTAAGGGCTCCTTTAAATATTCTGAATAAGTCCCTATCGCATACGTCTCAACCATTGATGGTGCCTGTTGAGGAGGTGGTGGCGGAACGGGTTGTTGATATGGCGTAATGTACGCGTTAGCAGGGGCATAAGGCAATCCCTGTATTTGAGTAAACACGCCGGGGGATGAGTACATATCCCCTTGTGGTGATTTGGAGTACATGTTTAAGTACGAAGGTGTACTATCCAGGAATGGATTGCTCTGTACTGGACCAGGAGGAACAGTGCTAGCGATGGTGGGTCTAGTTGGCACTTGTTGTGAATATTGAGGAGTCATACCTAACGTGCCTACTCCTGTGAGGAGATCTACTTGGCTAGGATGGTGCGGAGGATTGGAACTCCCTGTTTGTATGAATCTCGAATTTTGACTTGCTTGGGCAAGTTCTAATCCTCTAACCTTTTCTATTAGAGTTGAAATGACTTCGTTCGGTGAAGCCACGATATCGTGCCTTGGTGGCGTTTGTTGTATAACATGGCTTTGCGGAGGTGTGTGATATCCTGCTATGAACTGATCACTATCCTGCCAAGCATCTCTGAGAGTATTTTCCATACGTGATGGCATAGGGGAATTTTCTTGAGGAGAGAACTCGGGTTGTATCTGCAGAGTTCCTACAGGTGGGTACATGCCTTGAGAGCGTTGTTCACTCCTAGGATAACGTATTGAGTACTCGTCATCTAGAACTGAGTATGGATCTGATTGTCTACTAATAGGCGGTGCAGAGTAATACGAGGAGATGAAGCGAGACTCTCGCTTAATGTCATATTGTTCGAGCACGAAGGCTCTGTTTGTGTTTGAGCAAGTTGCTCCAAGCCCCTCTGTTTGGAAGGACGAGTTATATCTAGTCCTTGGTGTTTGTGTTGACAATCGATTAGTTGAATAGTTGTCGCCCCCCACATTGAGAGTGAGGGTGATGACCGCCTATTCTGCATTGGGCGTAGTATGCCTCAAGACCCAAGAGGTCTCGCGCCATATGCATCGAATCCCGACATATTCGGGGGTATATGAATACCATGAGAATAATGGGAAGGAGCGAAGGTGATTTGGAGAAGATGAAACTTCTCAAAGAGAAGGTGAAAGAATTGTTTGGTTCACGTCGGGTTCACCAATTTTGTACGTTGGAAAAGTGACAAAGCGAGCTTGAGAATCAACAAGTAACTCTTCGCGCACCCGACCTCCCAAGTCGTGCCCAGGGCATACCGGTGTGGGTAGAATGTGCGAGCAAACTAGTTAGGCGATCTAATGTCTTCGACACGCACTAATGGTATTTGTGAATCTAAGGCAAAGAAGGCCCTTCTAACTTAGACTATTGTGATAGATCGATCGGCGAGGATGATCGCTGCTCGAAGGCTCCAATCAATATCGAGCTCTGGCGTGATTCGATCTATGGGTTGTGGGATGCGTGGAAAAAGACCCGGGATGGTTTCGTGTATTTCTCCTGATAGGGTCATATGGTGAATATAGTCAACTCTATGGACGATTCTCCGGCCTAGTCCAAAATTTTCTAGCTTCGTTTGGCTATTGTGTCTAGTAGGGATAACTATTGAATGATGAGAGGTGGAATCGGAGTAGATGAAATACTAATTTACGTAGGCGTTGTCTATGTCTAATTCCCTTATGGATTCGTTAAGTGTGGGATCTCGTGGATCACAACCATAAACTCTTGGTTGTTGCGGTCCCGTTATGGTCATACGGGAGATCAAGTTCTGATTCCTAGTATCCAGTAGTCGTAAGTTTTTTCAGCTTCTATGTTTAAAACCAACAGTTGTGCGATCTTCTCAGAATACCTTACAGGTGTTTTCGCAACTTGGATTCTTAAGCTGGTATCTATATCTATGAGGGTATCTCCAGCGTCTGGCTGCGGAACTAAAGGATCACACCCGAATGTTTGTTCTCTTTCGAGCCCTTCTACGAGTCATGTGGGTATTTTCTAGGTAATCTGTAGTTTGGCTGATTTGACCAAAACAGATATGCTTGGTCGTCTTCGATGTTTAACCCTCTCAACTGTGTCCTGATCTGTTGGAAGTCTGTTGTTGTTTGGAAGACTTGTATCCTAAGGTTTTGGTCAATGTCAGTTATTACCACTACGGTATTGGGCTGGGGCACAATTGGCTCGAAAATGTATTCCCTGGGCTCCCTAGGTCCCGTAATTGTCATGCTGTGATAATGAAACAAACTATAATAAAGTAAAATCTAAGTGCACTTCTAGCATATATAATTTCTTTTTGTATTTTCTCGCAATTTATAAGAAAGCAGCTATTTAAAATATTTAGAATTGACAACTAAACTAACAACGTAAAACAAACAAAATAGCCGAGTGTAGCTATTTGTCTGTGCGATTTCGTATATCTATTCTAAACAACGAAATAACTAATCTATCTGCAAGATTCTCGATCCTACCTCAGAAGTGAGGAATGAATCATAGTTTCTCAGAAACTATCAATCCCCACAACCTCCCTGGCAATATCGAGAATGGAAATAACTGAAATAAAGTCATTAACTACTCTATTTGATAAGTTCTAACTAAAACTTTGAAAGATGGAACCGGATTTCGCGAGCGTTGGCGAATCCGACGGTGTGTGTGTTCTTGTCCCCTCAGTATGATCTCTTCGTTCTTTGTGCTCACGTGAATCCAGAAAAGCGTGGAATGCTTGCATCAACAGGAATAGATATTTGGATCAATGGACAGCCTTCAGAATGCAGACAGAATAGAATGCGGATAGGAGAGGGATAGCGCAAGAGTACGAGCTTGGCCTATGCAATTCCTAGCGGGGTCTCACTGCAAATCATGCAACAAAAGCGCCCGTAACACGAAACTAGTCTCTGTCTCGAAGAGCAAAACCTGCAACTTTAATGGCTGCCTAGACTATTCTACTCCAAAACAATAATCTGTTTGCACTGAAGTTGGATCGTGGCTTACCAACAAAGAACATAAAGCTAAAACAAACCTGCAACAAACTATGCTACCAATCCTAAGCAAACTAAAAGGACCACAGCATTGAAAACATGAAAGTTGGAGTGAAAATGGTGGCCCAAATAATGTTTGCACTTGCACAAGTTGGATATGTGGCTTACCAGCTGCAACACAATACTAACCAAAGCACTCAATGAGAAAACTAAGAATCCTAAGCAAAGGAAAACTAAAACTCGTCAGAATAAGAAATTCAAAAGCAAACTTTGGAGCAAAATTCAGAGGCCATTTGCATGTGCACAAACCATGCATTTATAGGAATCCAAACATCCAAAAATCAAATCCAAACTGAACTCCTAAACATTAAACAAAAGAAAAACACTATTCTAGGGGACCAAAAACATTAATGCATGCTCAAGTCGGCAAGAAAAGCTGGTGAGTCGTGATATTTCACGCGGGTCGCGTCAAAAGAGCATTCTGGAAAACGCGCTGGGACGCCGACCGACCGGCGCACAAGACCGCCTCCCTTCGGGCGGCGGTTTAAATCCATCAAGACCAAAAAGCCAAGAAAAGAGGGGAAAATAGGGAAAACAAAGCACGTGGGGCTAAGCGGGGCATGCGGGATGTTAACGCATATCCGTAAAGCTTCTCTGGATCCCGAACACCTTGCGAAGAGACCTGTATCATCATTGGGGCACTTATTACACCGTTCCTCAGACAGTACCTTACAATTTTGGGTACGTACGGGTTTCTCATGTGATGAGTGTGTACGGCCCTCGTCAACTAAACTCGAAGAGTTGGACGCACATATAACACAATCAAAGGTTGTGGAATTCGGTTTACTCCTACCCATTGCATTTGTTTGAAAGTTTCTAAAGAATTTTCAACAATTCCATTTGTGTGTAGCCTGCAATCATTGTTGTCCATGAGAAAACATCTCTTTGAGGCATTTTGTCGAACAAGTCATGTGCCTTGTCTAAGCTCCCAACGTTTTGCATACAAGTCTATAAGGGCACTTAAAACTATAGTTGTTAAACATCGAAAAACCCACACATCAAACAAGTAAATCCACCCAACCACCATAGATTTGAAATCGCACATTAATAGTAAAGTTTAGAGTTTCTTCAAGATAACCAACGCGGCCAAGGGTGTTATCCAAGAAAACAAACCCCACCATCATCAGAGAGACATTGTAGCCGAAGTTGAGATTTGACACTCGTCCCAGACATTTTTGCCTATTTTAACTGTATTTTACACTTTGCAAAATTGTCAGCCTGTCTTATTTGACGTGAAATAACTTGGCAAAACTATCATTATCACTATGAACACATTCAATATAAATATAAGTGCAACATTATATAGATATTTAAATAACATATTTTGTTGAAAATGTGTTTATATCAAACGCATAATCCGTAAAATTTACTCCACGACACTTGTAAATAGAGCTAAAATAAATAATTTATTTTTTAAATTATTAAATAAAGAAAAGGTACTTAATAGAGATGTAGCACAAAAAGAGGAAGCCAAGATCTACGATAAAGCAAGGAGTATTGAAAAATTAGGTTGAGTAGATGACTAGAGTTGAGAGCTTTGTTTAATAGTCAATGACGCATTTTTAAAAACTCATCTTAAACATATCCCGAAATTATGTGCTTCATAATGCTTTGGTGGATCCACAAGTATGTATAAACGTTCCCATTTGGTGCGAGGCACGAAGGAGTGTGAGTAAAAGTGTGTCTATGGCTTTCTTTGTTGTCACTTGCATTTTCCCTAAAGCTTCTACGGTCACCTCTTCCATCCAAAAAGAGGGAATGAATGAAGGATTTTAATAACGTCCATGAGACCAAGCGATCTTATAGAACCCTAATCCCTAATCCGCCTAGGTATTGACCAAATCATTAATCCTTTACCCTTATTGTTACAATATTTTGCGTTTGCGATTTAAAATTTTAATTGTGGTTTAAAGGAGAACACATGTCACAACATACTAAACACATGAGATGACACCCGAGATGACAATGTTAGAAAATTACCGTCACCAAAACTTTTCTTTCCAAACACTGGTGGCCGACAAGAAGGGGACATTACGATTTAACATTGTTCAAAATATAACTACCTAATGCAAATACACCCTTCAACCCACCAAGTACCACCTTTAACCCATCAATGGGATATGTTGTGTTCTCCTACTTTATTAATATTTACCAAGTCCAAATATGATTTTGAACAATATAACCGTATGACCACCTTTAAGTCTTTGAATTTAAGGCTTCCAAAATAGTAAATTGTCTTTATAATCTTCAATACCAAACTCTCTAGAATTTAAAAGTTGGTATTTAAATCATCAAAAATTTAAATAAATCACTCAAACTCTAAAAGGAAGAACATTAACAAAAATTACCAACTCTTATTATTTTTCTATGAAACATTTTTGAACAATCTTTTAACATCAATTCAGACGGCGTGTACATGATCTCACCATTATTGAATTGATCTGCTAGTGAGGTTATACAACAACCGTCAACCACCTTAAAATGATTGTATAAAGCTATTTAAGTCCATAATTTTGGAATGATGATTCTCACTATGTTAGTCCATTTTATCAAATATTAAAGGCTTTATAATTTTAAGTTGCACCATTTAAATGCCTCAAGAAAAATATCTTTCAAAATCTTGGGCCCGCCATCAATTGTCATCTTCAAACTATAAGTATTGTTGCATTGAAAAAAGGTTATAGAGGATACCAAGTGAACCAAAAAGTAAATAAATAAAGGTTTATAAGGAATACCAAATGACCACGAAAATATGTTGTGTGTAATGTGTTATGAGGCTTTAGCAAACCTAATTTAAAACTAGTGATCTCTATAACTAATTCCTGATGTTTGATATCCATCGTCTCTTTATCACGAATTCCAAACATTGTTCTTGCAACATAGGTATCCTTATGTTCAGCTTTGAAATTTCTATCCCCCTGATTGTTGATTATTTAAAGGATATATGTATAGTACCTCTTGAACAAGAAAAAATGATGCAAAACTACAAGAGCTCAAGTTGTGTTGAAAGTGATCTCGGCCTCTAAGGGCTAATCAAGAGGTAGTTCATCAACTATTATGTATAGTGGCATCAACATGTCTTTTCACACTTTCTCAAACTGAATTTATTTAAGCAATGGTTTCACCCTTGCTTTTGGAAATGGCTTTGTTTATAATGTAGGGTTCAAACTAATAAAAAAATACACCTCAATTCCCTAGCGATTGCCCCACCCTTGCTTGGAAAACTTTAAAATAGCATGATCCGTTGAAGTAACCAAGGTGGATCTTTTCAAAGATAATATGATATTCATGCATAAATTTGGCCTAATCTTGTTTTTGTTTCATTATCCCACTTAATTGTGCACTAATATAAATTTATAGAAGTATATTCAAACAAACACGAATATTACAATCGTAATAATTTGATGGTGTTGGCATACTACTTATCACATGTATTTTGCTTGGATGGTCCCCGTATAGATGAAAATTGACACGCGACCTTCACCTTCACTTGACTCCCCGAGGTTGTGCCGAGGCAGCCAGTGTGGAAATATGGATGGCTAAATGGTAGCAAAATGCGGCAGTGGGCGTACATGGTATGGATAAGTTGTCAAGGCAATACGATATCTTCAACTCACAATAATGGGATCTACTCGTCGAGTGCAAAAAAAGTTTGTCTAGCCTAGATGGGTCAAATGGATGGATCAGAAAGAATAGCAACATGAAGGCTCAAGTCAATATCGAGCTCAGTAAATATCCTTTCTACCATTTATGAAATCCACGAAAAACATGTTATGGATATTCTATGGTTAGTGCTCACATTTGAATAATGTGTGTGTGATGAGTTGTATTTACAACTCATATCTTTGTAATATTATTATTAATAGAGTTGTCATGATAATACAACTCATTGATAATAATATAGGATTGTATTTGTTCTACGTGAGTGAGAAACTCACTAGAATGCAATATTCTAGGTAGGTTGAGATATCTTGGGGATTGGGAGAGATATGTGGGATGAGGGATGACTCCTATTATTTAGGAGAGTAAATTTGTATATATATCTCTTCAAAGTAATGTAATAACATCTCGGATGGAATAAAAGAAATATTATACTATATTTTTCTGGTGTTATTTGATTAAAATTGTGTGTTCATTTTGCATACAATCTGAACCAAAATAATATTTGGTATCAAAGCAGCGTTATAATCTAGTTGATGCGTCTATGAATTGGTGGTGTTAGATTCAATGATTCCCGTGTAAAGAACTTGTTGTAATTTCTATTTTACGATTTGGGTCTCTGAGATTTGTAATGGGCTTGAAGAAAGATATGTGAGGAAAATACTGTTCAAATTTCAGCCAAACCCACATCACGGTTTAAGTGAAAATGTGAAAGTGATTGTGACGTCTAAAGCAATTTTCTGGTACTTGAGACCTGCAATTAGATGAATGTTGCATAATCCTTGCATAGTGATCTTTTACATCAGCTTTGTTTCTCTCGGCATTGGAACAGACCCGAGTGTATGTATGCATAATCTTGTGCATATCTATCTATTATGTTGGTGATTGAATTTTGTGCTCATAGATTTGTTCATATCGAACCTTCAATTATCAACGTTGTGTGGATAGATTGATATTCTATTGTCTCCGCGGTATAGTTTATTTTATGGGTCTATTTTAGTGGAAATTAGTGGAGAAATTTTAGCAGATTTGGAGAACCTTTTGAATTTGAAGATCTTATTGCATCAAAATCGACTCCAAAAAGATTCATAGTTCTTTAATGCTTCTCTATCCCATGGCTCCTCCACGTGGCTTGCTAGTTTGTTGTTTTTTCTTTTATTAAGTTTATTAGGTTTTGATTTATGTTTAGTTCATTTTAATAGTCTTTTAGGTTTCGTGAATTAAGATTATTATTACCTTTGTCAAAAAATTAAAGTGAGTAGTCTCATTTTAATTATTTGTTTATGTTATCATGTGTTCAAGTCATTATATTAGTTTTGACACAGATTTATAGTCTTATTTTTTGAATTTCAGTAATTGTTCTTATATGTTATTATGAGTCGTGATAGTCAGGAGTCTTTTGTTTTATTTATTGTTGTGTTATATCTTCAAAAGTGCCAAAATCGTTAAATTGAAAAAGTAATTAAATATTATTTTTTAAATTGTTTGAGTCAAAAAGTGGTCGTGAGAGTGTTATATGTAGTCATTGTCAAAAGCCTAAAAAATTACCTTACGAATGCATTTTCCGTGGAACACGACATTCGATTTGTAACAAATTGGAGCCTCAAAGTGATATTTGCTAAGTAAGTAGCATGTCGATGGAGGAAGGAGGCAACGGGGAAGGAGGTTAATCAGTGACCTCTCGTAAGCCGCAAGTGACGGGGCCACACAATGAATTTGTGGCATTTATTTTTTTTGTGTTTAATTTTCATTGTGTGATGTAATAAGAACAGATGATTTATTCATGTTCGCTCTTGTAATAAGTGAGCTCCTGTGTGAGCAATATTTCTTGTATTTTCCCTTGAATGTAAAGATGGGGTGGGGAAACATGTACGCTGCTATGGAGTGGTTGGTGGTCCACTAGAAAACTAATTTGAGAGTTTGTGAATCTCTTAGAAAATCACATACATAGTGGTTAATGGTTCCACTAGAAAACCTGTTGGAGTTGATGGTACTCTTTGAAAACCATCATATCATGAGCAAGTACTAGACATAACTCATCCATGTTCACACTAAGGGGGAATGTTATGGATATTCTATGGTTAGTGCTCACATTTGAATAATGTGTGTGTGATGAGTTGTATTTACAACTCATATCTTTGTAATATTATTATTAATAGAATTGTCATGATAATATAACTCATTGATAATAATAAAATATTTTATTTGTTCTAAGTGAGTGAAAAACTCACTAGAATGCAATATTTTAGGTACGTTGAGATATCTTGGGGATTGGGAGAGATATGTGGGATGAGAGATGACTCCTATTATTTATGAGAACAAATTTGTATATATATCTCTTAAAAGTATTGTAATAACATCCCGGATGGAATAAAAGAAATATTATACTATATTTTTGGTGTTATTTGATTAAAATTGTGTGTTCATTTTGCATACAATTTGAACCAAAATAGAAAAACCAATGGGAGCCTCGTAAATATGTCCAGACAAGGTCATGGAACAAGTAAGGCTTGGTTTCACATAATCTAGATCCGGTTGGCGAGGAGTGTTCCAAAATGTGAGGGTTGGTTGGGCCTCCTCGTTTAGAACGTTCAACTATGATACGATGTCGGGTGGCAATGGTGATGTACAGGAAAACCAATGTGTGTAAACTCATGTCAATGTCTGTGATAAGCTCGGGCACATTCAGTTGTGGGACTGTGGGATCACTACCGAAAGTTCTTGGTTGTTAGGGTCCTTATATGGTCATGTAAATGATCAAACTCGTTTCCAACTATCCAATACTCATAAGCTTTTTCAGCTTCTATGTTTAAAACAAGTAGTTGTGTGATCTTCTTGGAATACCTTATTGGGGTTCTAGCAACTTGTATGTGTAATCTTATATCTATATCAGTAAGAAGGTCTCCTATGTCTAGTTGTGGAACTAATGGATCGCAACCAAATGTTTTTTCTCTTTCAGGTCCGTTTATGGTCATGTAGATGTTTAAGGCAATCTATAATTGGGTTGTTTTGACCAAAATTCATATGCTTTGTCGTCTTCAATGTTTAACACATCTAGTTGTTCAGTGATTGTCTTGTAGATCTCTGGTTGTTCGGAATACGTTAAATCTAAGACCTTGATCAATATCTACTAATGGTACTGCTAGATTTGGTTGAGGCACTATTGGTTCGAATACGAAATCCCTAGGTTCTCTAGGCCCCGTAATTATCATGCAAGAAATGATTGAATTAATCTAGTGAAGCAAATTAACTAAGCAAAGTAAATATACACTATGTTTTTGGTATTTTTCAATATATGAACTGAATAAAGCAATAAAAGCAACTAATCTAATGAAAGTAAATGTTTTTGGTTCTTTTCTAATATTATGAAAAACAAAGCTTCTATTCTAAATAAATAAATTTAATATAGACAATCAACCAAATGTAGCTAATTGTCTGTGCAATCGTGTTAATCTAAACCTAAAGCAATTAACTAACTTGAAACCTTTCTAATCAAAACACCCAATCTTGCCTCAGAGGCGTGAGAATAAATCACAACTTCAACGAAGTTATTCTTCCCGTGCAACTTCCCTAGAATAGTAAAGAGATTTTTTTACAAAAACTTTCTAATATGATCGTATCTATTGTAATTACTTGATGATCGCAACAACAAAATACTTTCTCTCTTGGATTTGATATGAATAATTTGAATGAATACAATTCAGAATTGACAAATTTGCAGGAATGAAGGAAAGCAAATAACAAATCCAACCTGGGATACAAAACAGTGGTAATCCAGTTGGGTAGTACTTGGTCCCCTCAGTTATCCTTTCAGTTCCTCGTGTCCACGTGAGTGCGGAGGTTGGGAATGCAATGACAGAATAAAAATAAAGCGGCTGGAGCAATGGGCAACTTGAATTGGTAGACTGGAGAAATGCAAGTGGAAAAAGATAGCACAATAGAACTAAGATTGGCTATACAGTTTCTAAGCAAGAAAGAAAGCAACTTCGTAATTGCAAGGATGCACAAAATAATTCTCTGGCCATTTGCTTGAAAACAAGCGATCAATTTATAGAAGGTTGGTTGTGCAAAGGTTCAAGCCAATTGGCAACAAAGGGGTGCCACATCAACAATGAAGAGGGAGTTCAAACTAACAATCACAATTAATCACAAATTATAACTGAAGAAGGGGATGCCACAAGGCAGCTAGGCTTGAAATCAACCAAAACGGGTGAGAAATGTGCATACAAACTGAAGTTAAGTGAAACAACACGTGTTTAAATTCGTGTGGGAACATTCGGAAAATTCGCACCGACCGCCGCCCGTGTGGAGCAACGACATAGGATCTGCCGCTCGCTGGCTGGGCGCGTTTTGACAAGATAAAGGTCAAACTACTCTAAAATGAAGCGGGAAGCTAGGAAAAAGCATGCAAAGGCTAAGTAGGGCTATCTAGGCTACAAATATATACTACAAGTAGGTTTAGGAACTCGAACACCTTCTGAAAGGATATGAATCATCATTGGGGACCTTTTGCAGAATCAATTTTCGACAATGTAGCACGTGCAAATTCGGGTGCGTATACAATTCCCTTTTATAATTGTCCAATTTGCACAAAAAAACCTAACTTTGTCTCGGTTACCATATCTTCTTGTTTAGCATTGGCTTCAATCTTATTCCTAATGCGGTATTCTACATAAATACAAACATTAGGAAACAGATTGTGTAATTGATTCCAAAAACTATTTACATTATGAATTGTCACTTAAAAATAAATTTAAAAAATGTTATGTTTGTTTCGTTTGGTGACAAATGACGACACTACAATAAGCGATAAATAAATGACATGTGGTACAACTTATTTATAGGATGGATATCGTACAAGATATTTGCACATCAATATGATTTGTTACAATTTGAAGTTGCACATATGTCATACATTTTGATGCTTGAAGTCATCTACTATGAATTGGATAACTTGGTATAAAGTAATTTTCCTATCGGAATTTATACCACTACCTCAAATAACCTTGTCAATCAACCTCCACATACATAAATTAAAGATGAGTGATAACTTTCCCGAATAAAGCACATCAAATCCCCATATTCTTTTGATGCGAAAGAAACATCTTTAACCACATTGTCTTACTTAGAGGTTTCCTTTGACAAACTTGGTTGTGTTATGGCTTTAATTTCATATATATAAAAGTTGGTTGTTTTATTATGTTTCATTTTTATTTTGTGTAGCTTACGTTTTTTTGTTGCGTTTAATCAAATCACTTGGTAGAGGATAATCAAAACACGTAACCAGTGACATCTAAATAATCCACGCTATATTTAAAATTTAGGGCCAACCCTCTTATTCTTGAGACCTTCTTTTACCAATATACTTAGATACAAATTGTAATTGCGTACGATTTTACCACATTACCAAGGGGGCGCCGTCAAGATTTTGTTATGGTTTTTGATGTGTACAACTTTATTCTTGTTTCAGTTTCAATAGCCAAGTTTATAAGTTTTGTATTAATATATGCTCATAAATTTTGAAGCAATAAGTTTGTGTTCCATTTTTCATATTTTAATTACTAGATTTATACATTTCTTTGTTCGCTACTTATTGTAATTTCAACTTCTATACTAATAATAAAAGTCTTAAGCAAAGCATCACTTTGCAAATATTTTAAGTTCAAAATATTATGGGCTAAAGTTGCTTGTGTGCGATAGAGAATTTGATATCTACTCGGTCAAATTGAATAGCACAAATTACAACCATAAATGTTGTATTCATGTCATTAACTATTTGAGCTTTATAAGGTCAAAATCTTCGTAAAATGACATTTTAGTAAAATGTTTCCATCCATTTCATCCTCAAAAGCCCATGTTGTGATAAAAAAATGTCCCTTGTCATTCATTATTCATTCCATATTATCTTATATGTTTTATGCACGTTTGCATATGTGGATGAATGGTCCAAATTAAGCGTTATTGAATTGTCACAACTTCTCATGCTTGAAACTTTTTCACATGTCAACATACAACCTCCGTATCAACGAAGAACATTTATACAAAGTCCTAACACCACCCCTCAACATGAAGGTCCTCGATCAAAATGAATAGCTGAAATTAAAACCATAATTGTTATATTCATTATCATCAAGGATTTGAGACCTCTTTAGAGCCAAAATTTTCATAAAATGACATGTTGGTAAAATATTCCCCTAACCATTTCACCCAAAAAGGTCCATGTAGACAAAAATAAATGGCCTTTTAGCATTTACTTTTAGTAACTCATTTTATTCACATTTCTTGGTGTATGGGTGAATGGTCCAAAACAACTTTATATACTACTAGGACTATACAGAAAATCCTCAAACAAAGCTTGAAACCCTTTTCATGCATATCCTTGTGCGCCCTCCATGTCATCATGAGGTCATCTTGTCTTGTTTCCAATTACATCGATACGACCTGTAACACCTATCAAGACTATCCACATGGTCGTAGCATGCCTATTTGTTCCACCTTTTACATTGAATAGGCTCATTCAACTTTTTCACCTTCTCCTATTTGAGTCATTGGTGTTTATTTACGCACACCAATTTCACCAAAGCTTTAATTTGATCATCTATAAATAGAAAATTTATTTAGCTCATTCAATCATCCAACATGTATATAACACATTGAGCACATATTTGAATACACAAGGCATATTCTATTATTTTGGATTATTGCTCAACAATTCTTCATTCAATTCGACGAGTGACAAATTGGAAGGGCAAACCCTACCCTTATCTATGCAAACCCCCAAAACCAAACCCTCCCCAAATTTTGTAGGGCGTAAAGGTACAAGTTATGAACATACAAACGTGGTTAGAATTCTATTATAGAATGCATGTGGAATGTCCCTAGTTCCGAGCAGATGGCCTAGGAGGTTTTTCATCCGTCTTAACCTTGGTCATGCCCAAGAGGCTAGTGACGTTGATGGTTATTGGTTATGGTTTGCACCTTCATTTCACTTATAGGTTATGTTTTGACGTTGGACACATACTTTGAGGTGACTTAAGTGAAATAAGGTTGTGTGATGCTCCCCTATGGTACTTTATGTTCTAATTTTGTGTTGGGATAACTTAAGTGTACTTTTGACTTAGTGGTGATAAAGTAACTTAAGTTATTTTATTATTATGTGGTTTTTCCCCAAGGAGGTTGATTAGGGTTCTTTTGGGCCCTTTGTTGCAATGAGAAATTATAAAAGGAAGCACTTGGGGAGAGGAAAGCATTCATTCATACACTCACTCTTTTATGATATTGAAGTCATTGTTGGTTGCATACTTTTTGCTTGTGGAGTAAGATCCCACAGGAACCCTAGCTTCGGTGGTGAGAGATCCACTCCTAGCTAGCAAAGCACTCTTTGGTGGTGAAAGATCCTCCCTAGTTTGCTAATTTGGAGCTTCATTCAAATCAAATTTTCATATTAGAGTTATCAGAGAATTTCAAGGGTTTGCTCAGTGCCGGAGAGAGATTATTTGGTCCATACTTCAGCCATCTACAAATCAAATTATTTCCAGCGTTTGAGGCAAGCTTGGCGAATTCCCAAGAGGAGTTTCATTCAGTTTGGGCTTTATTTATTTTCAGATCTACTTACTTAGGGTTTTGCAATAGTGTTTTCTAGGGTTTCTGGTTGGAGTTTTTCAGTTTTCCAGGTTGGATCTGATTCATTATAATTTAAATATATTGCTGTCTAAATTTCAGAATTTATAAAGATCATTTCAGCTCCTTGTGAATTTTTGGAATTTTTAGGCAGTTTCAACAGTTAAAATAAATAAATAAAATCAAATTTGAGAGATAAAAATTATCTCTTGTTTACATTGTTCTACATATTTTTCTAAGTTATTTGAAGCTTCGGGTAGTGTTAGAAATTATTATTATGGAAAATACAAAAATTTCTTTATTTCTGCATATTGTTGTCATAAAAATCAGAATTCAATTCGTTGTTATTTTATACATATTTTGTGAATTTCAAGTAATATCCCACAAGGGATATTTCAGTGGTATCAGAGTTGTTCCTCCAACCTGTTTGGGTTAAAAATGGGTGATAGTGAAGATCTCAATGTGGATTTAATGAAGAAATTATTCACCAATATGGTTAAGCAACAGGAGACTACAAACCTCTATTTGAGCCAACTCATAGAGAGACTATCATAGGGCAGATCTGGGCCTCAGGCGGATAGAGGAGAAAATAGTAATATGGGGCAGCAGGCTCAAAGAAGTGAAAGTGGACATTCAGGGCAGCAATCTCCCGCTCTTTTACCAAGCCTTTGGGACTTCAAGAGCCCTCTTTCTTGAAGGATCGAAGCTTCACAAAGGTGGGGCAGCAAGCAGTAAGTATTTGATGAGGAATCTTGTTGGGAGAAGTATCAGTCTTTGAGTGAGGGTTTCCAGGAAAACATGTCATTTCCAGAGTATTGCAGGATGAAGATTGGTAGCAGACCCAAGAGGGACCATCTGACGTAGGTGCTTGAGTTACAGAGGAGATTGGGACAGATCTCCATTCCACACTTTGATGGTTCGAAGAAGTGTACAACGCAATCATGGATTCAAAAGTTGAAGACATACTTTGACTTGAATCCCATGCATGAAGAGGATGCAATTAAATTTGCAATCCTACATCTGGAGGGAGATGCACATGACTGGTGGCATCATGGTCTCATTACACAGGGGCACATGCATATTGATACATATGTGGATTTTACACGAGGTATGTTGAGTAGGTTTGAGAGGACGGATTCTGAAAGGTTCTTCAAAAAGTTGACTCACTTGAGGTAGACATGTTCTTTGGACGGTTACATTGCAGATTTTCAGAGGCTTTTGGTTATGGTTCCTAATGTTTTAGAGATGAGATTGACTTCTCTCTTCATAACGGGTTTGGCAGATGCACTAACAGGGTTTGTGAAGGCATTTGAGCCTTCTTCATTGCATGATGCTATTAGGAGATCCCGGGATTTGGAGTTAGCCACTCCAAAGTCAAGGTTTCCACCTCGAGTTCAACAAAAGGAACCTCCATCTAGACTGGATGAGCTTCAGCAGAAGGAGCCTACACCTAGGCAGGATGTGGCTAAGAAGCCATTCACTTCTCGAGAGCTTAGAGATGAGTTGAGGCAAAAGAAACTATGTTTCAATTTTCATACACCTTGGGCTCCAGGGCATGATTGCACAGGGAAAGGAAAGGCCCAATTCATTGAGGTCTTTGAAGAGAGTGAGGGTGACAAAGATGAGGAGTTAGAGACCCATGAGATGGATGTTGGAGATGGAGTTGCATTGGACAGTGTTGATGTGGAGCAGGAGGATGAGACTTTTCCTCGGGAGATTATAGCTACATTGTCTAGTACTCCGATGTACAAGGCATTCAGGGTTAGAGGAGTTATACAGGTCAGCGTGTTGTGGTACTCATTGATAGTGGGGCTACCCACAACTTCATTGATGCATCCTTGGTTGAGAGGCAAGGTCTACAGACAGAAGACTTTGAGGGCTTCAACATTGTTGTAGCCAATGGAGAGTATATGAGATGCACACGGAGAGTTCCACAGTTGAGCATCACTATGGGTAACTACACAGTTACCGATGATTTCCACATTGTTGGTATGGGAGTGACCAACATAGTGTTGGGAGTGCAGTGGCTTCACTCTCTTGGTGAGTTTCAGACTAACTTTCAGACGATGGAGCTGAAGTTTAAGTCGAGGGCAGGAATGTAATCTTGAGAGGCTTATCTACAGGAGCACCTAGAGTGGTTACAGCCAAGGGGATGAAGAGGACTTTCCGACATGATAAGGTGTTTTACTATTGTGGGCCGATGTGGAGTTCGATGGATATGGGTGTGACCAAGTAGTGTTGCACATGAGACAGTTACAGAGATTGGGGTTACAGTTCAGATCATTCGAGTTTATCATTATGTTGGTTATCTGAGGTTTTGGTAGATTGGAGATCTCATTTGCTTGTTGAGTACTCTAAGAACCAACACACTTGTGAGATTCTAGATGGTCACACATAGGATGACAACTATAGATTAGAGGACGAGATGATCTTGTGAATTGTTCTTCCATGACTAGACACTTGAGCTTCGATGAGACCTACAGGTTCATATGGGAGAGGTTTAGATGGCATGGGTTGAGGGAGGATATCCTCAACTTTATACAAGGATGTGTGGTTTGTCGTCATGACAAATCAGAGTATACAGGTTCATCATTGCCTTGAGTCGACATGGGATAACACTCCTATGTATTTTACTATCTATGCATAGTGAGCACTTCACCCATGTGCTAGTCAATGGAGGGATGAAGTTGACTCAATTACCTGGTTATTCAATAGGTTCACATTCATCACAGGATGTGAACTATGTAGAGTTGATATTGCATGTTAATCATTTACTGGAGTCTTGGGATTTTTTCCCCATAAGACATTGAGACACATTATGAGGAGCCTTGCTCTCACACGAGTGTGGGTCATGTGGGAGAGTTGGCACGCTTTGTGCTTATACGGGTTGTTTCACAGTTGATCCAAAGGATGCCATAGGGTTCAAAGGGGACTTTTGTACCCATGGGTTGACTGGAGAGGCAAGTGAGTGATCACATGATGACAACTTCACATTGGCAAGGACTAGACAAATTGGCAGTTTCAATGTGGGTACCAGTGGAGAGTTGGTGTGGGCATCATACTACTTCAAGGGCAACATTGTTCTCTACACGACATGGAGAGCATGATGACTACATGAGGTGTCTTGGTTACTTCGGATCACACCGATCTTTGGTTGACTGCAAGGTGAGGTGGAGAAACTTACTTTGTGGTATTCAACTTCTGCAAAGCATGACAAGATAATGCTTGGGGTCAAGCATTTCTCGAGAGGGGAGGATTGTAATGTCCCCAATTCCGACCAGATGGCCTAGGAAGCTTTTCATTCGTCTTAGTCTTGGTCACGCCCAAGAGGCTAGTGACATGATGGTTATTGGGTATAGTTTGCACCTTCATTTCACTTATAGGTTATGTTTCGACGTTGAACACATATTTTGAGGTGACTTAAGTGAAATAAGGTTGTGTGATGCTCCCCTATGGTACTTTATGTTCTAATTTTGCTTTGGGATAACTTAAGTGTACTTTTTACTTAGTGGCGATAATGTAACTTTAGTTATTTTATTATTATGTGGTTTTTCTCCCAAGAAGGTCGATTAGGGTTCTTTTGAGCCATTTGTTGCAATGAGAAATTATAAAAGGAAGCACTTGGGGGAGAGGAAGGCATTCATTCATACACTCACTCTTTTATGTTATTGAAGTCATTGTTGGTTGCATAATTTTTGCTTATGAAGTATGATCCTATAGAAACCCTAGCTTCGATCTTCGAGAGATCCACTCCTAGCTAGCGAGTAACACTTTTCGGTGGTGAAAGATCATCCTTAGTTTGTTAATTTGGAGTTTCATTCAAATTAGATTTTCATATCGAGTTATCCGATAATTTTAAGGGTTTGCTCAAGGTGTCGAGAGATTATTTGGTTCATACTTCAGCCATCTACATATCGATTATTTCTAGCGTTTGTGGCAAGCTTGGTGAATTCCTAGGAGGAGTTTCATTCAGTTTCGGCTTTATTTATTTCCATATCTACTTAGGGTTTTACAACAATGTTTTATAGGGTTTTTGGTTGAAAATTTTCAATTTTCCAAGTTGGATATGTTTCGTTATAATTTCAATATATAGTTGTCTGAATTTCTTAATTTATAAAGATCATTTCAGCTCCTTGTGAATTTTTGGAATTTTTATGTAGTTTCAATGAGCTTAAAATGAATAAATAAAATCGATCCGAGAGCTAAAAATAATCTCTCTTGTTTTTCTAAGTTATTTGAAATTTGTGGGTAGTGTTAGAAATTATTATTCTGAAAAATACAAAATTTTCTTTATTTCTACATATTATTGTCATAAAAAAAAATTTAAAAAATCATAATTCAATTCGATGTTATTTTATACATAATTTGTGAATTTCAAGTAATATCTCACAAGGGATATTTCAGCATGGCCTAACCAATGCCATAGATGTTGACCAAGATTATTCGTATGGTGCAGAAAATGACCAAAACCATTTGTATGGTCCTTCACCATCTCCTTTTCAAATCCATATTTGGTTGGTAATAGGTTAATTTCAAATATGTGTAGACATGGCCAAATTGCAACGCTAGATTTGTACATTCATGTGAATGTGGTCAACGTTGTGTGTTGCTAATTGTAAGACCAAACTAAGACCGTACATGTTGACTATGATTGTTTGTACAATCTTGACAATGACCAAAATTGTACATGTTTGTTTTTTGGTCTATAGGGGATTGGTTAAATCTCCTTCATTATCTCTTCAAGGTTGGGAGCTCAACTCCAATGATGAACAATTTCATTATCTCTTCAAGGTTGGGAGCTCAACTCCAGTGATGAACAATTTCATTATCTCGCCAAGGTTAGGAGCTCAAATCAAGTGACGAACACCTTAATTTTCCATTCATACAACAACATTAATGATTTCGGTCAAAGAACGACCATAAGCCCCACTTCCTCTAAATAAATTTGCCCCATTGTTTTATGGTCTATCAGGGGATTGGTTAAATTTCCTTCATTATCCTACCAAGGTTGGAGCTCAACTCTGGTGACGAGTAACTTCATTGTCTCGCCAAGGTTTGGAGCTCGGCTCAACTCGGGTGACGAATGCTTCATTTTCCATTTGTAGAACAAGGTTAATGATTTCACTCAAGCCAACCACCATAAGCCTCACTTCCTCTCAATAAACTTGTCTCGAGTAAGTGAGACCCTAGGGTTCTAGGTTTCAAATTGTTGGTGATCCCTAGCGTTCGTACAATCTTGACAATGACCAAGATTGTACATGTTGACCAAGATTGTACATGTCGACCAATTTTCTCCGACATGCTACTACAATGACTAAAATCATTTATACAATCTTCACATTTTCTCATTTTCACATCCATATTTGCACGTCAGTTTCATATTCAAGCGGACATGTCTAAATTGTGGCGATAAATTCAAAAACATTACCCTTGTTCACTAGAGCAACCACATCTAAACAAAGTTGAGAGTATCCCATCTCTCTACGTTCAATTTTGCAATTATATTATGTGTTTTAAAATGCTTTGTTAGAGGTAGGCTATGCATACGGTATGTTTAACTAGACACGAGTCCTTTGTACTAGACACCTTATGAGCTTTGCAATTTTTTTCTTTACCTTGGCCAGCTGTGGCACTTCCTTACACGTAGTTTACACATCAATGCAAAAAGGCATAGCCTAATGTGATTTAAGTGCCTATCTTACACGTTTTTCTTAATTCCCATACATCTTGTACAAGTGTTTTGACTGCTTTGTGAAGGAAAACTCTTCCACAAGTGCAGATTGCTACGTTGACTATACACCAACGTGTGAATCATTGAACAAGCACTGCATTTTCCATACCTAAAAATCCTAAATCTTAAGGACAATTGTAGCCCATATGAGATTATACACTATAAGCATTACTCTTAAGGATGATCCCTTGACATTTCTCTGCCATTTTCTTAATTTCAATATTATAAAAATCTGTGTTTTTTACATGTCCTGGTCGGAGTATTCTGGCCTGTTTTGTACGCTATAATCAGAGTTTAACTTGATAATATTTGAAGACATGATAGTTATTTTTCTGGATGTTTGTACAAATTCTCTGATCAATTAAACGAAGATATATTTATCTATAATATGGAGCATCACAAAGTAATACTGCCATACTTGCAATGCTCTGCCGACAAACCATGAGATGCTATATCATGCACCTCGATAGATGATCAAAATCATTATTTTGCATTAATAACAGAAATTACAAATAGGGCGTCATAATCTCATCTACAAAACTTTTCTCTCTACCAGAAAGTTGGGCCTCTCTTGGTTGGCTGAAGCAACATCATTGGAAGATGCAACCGCAACAACAAGTCCATTATCTTTCACAGCTTCCACGGCATCAGCGAATTCATGAAAGTCCTTCAAACTGCAAAAGGAATCAACCAATAGGCGTTAGAAAGAACACTTTACATGAATTGTAAGTCCGTATCCCAACTGCACAAATTTGTCCACACTGAGGATCCTAAATAATGAATACAAGTCATTTTGTCTACTAGATTATATTCTCTATCCATAGAATGGAAAAATCACTAGGCTGGTGACCTGGTCGACAAGATTTCTTCACGTCTCCTTTCCCTTTCCTCATCTGTAACCCCCAACAAATATCGCATCAAGCTAGAACATCAAAAAACAACACATTTATTGCCCATTTTACTTTTAAACAAATTCAATGATATAGTGAAATGCACAAAAAGTGTATATCTAGTGCACAAAACAATGTATATGCAAATGACTTGTCATTGAAATGATATGTACCTCGTGTATCCTTTTGCATCTGGTAGCTGATATGAATCAATGTCACCTATAGTGCTAATTATGGCTTTCGACAGAGTATCAGCATCTAATTCCAGTTCTCGGAGGAATTTGAAGTTCCGTCATAAATATCAAGAGTCTTTAATAGGTTTGGGTCTCTATAAGACAAGTAAGAGAATACTCCTACAGATATCAATTAGAAATAATGTTAGATGATTTTATGAAACTTTAAGTAATATATAATGAAACGATTCATTCATTACAACACTTGTCCAACAGATTTTTTAAGTGTGCGTGTTTATTTATAGCATGAAACAACTCACAGTATGGGTTTGGCTTACTGTCCACTGACTCAGAAAATAGTTACATTCATCCCATACCATTTTTCACTTTCACAGATCAAAACCCATACTCGACCCAACATCTCAAGCATGGGTTTTGATATCAAAAGTATCTTTACTTTCCATTATGACTTTTATGAGCTGAGGTAAAACATTTATCCAGCTATTGAATTTCAAGCATACAGTAGTATAAAGAAATGAGAACAAGACACCTGAATGTGAATCTAAATCACAAAACCCTCCATAGGCGCCGCCACTAACACGTACACGATCCCATAACCATGTATTTCCAATATACTTGGAGATGACATATGCACTACCCCTTAGATCATAACCGGTTTCATAGATATTTGCTGCTTTTCCGACATAATTAACCTGTGGTCCAATGTTTTAAGAGTTCATCAGACATTTGCATCTTAACCTTTTAAAAACATCATCAATAAGAAATAAGAAATAAAAGTGAAAACAAAAAGACCTGAGTAGGAACTAGAAGAGCTTCGTTGACTGGGGATAGGTGACTGTCCCAGATAGGGATTACAGAAGTGTTTGTATCAGGAAGAACACTGAGAAACTCTGCCACATGTTGCTCTGCATATACAAGATTCTTCTCATCAGCTGTCAAGTTTATCAGTGCACCTTGCCTTGAAAATAGGCTATTCCGTATCTCCTCAAGTAAACCTGCAACTATTAACCAGTCGTCTTCCACTTGTTTTTCAAGATTTTTAGGAACTCCAAATAGCTGAAAGTAGCACAAATGTAATACAGAAGAATGTTAATAAACTTGAAATCGTCATTAAAACTTTTTTGCAAAACATGAAAGAAAAACAAATCAAGTTTCAAATGCATAAAATAATCAATGCAGCACATCCATTTCTTGAGAAGATCAATCCATTTAAAAATTAATAACCCGTATAGTCTATGTTCAGAGTTTTTAAAATTCAATAGTGAAATGAATAAAACAATTGATACAACACATTCAATCTTAGAGTATATCAATTCATTTAAAAATTGGTGTCCCTATAAACAAAGAAAGCTTCAGTTTTAAGGACCATAACCTTGGTACAGGCATTTGATGTTAAATAAGGGCAAGTAGTGACATTTCAGTTTATATGGCAAATAGTCTTGCCAATTTTCCACTCGGATATTCAAAACACACATGGTATTAAAATTTTGCCTAATCTTAGTAATTGTAATTTTACAAAGATGGTACATTCTAATGTTGTAAAAGCTGGCATGTACAACTTTTTTCTGGACGCCATTTTGGAAGCTAAAAATCCTGACCGAGAAAAGTTAAAAATGCAGCCTATGAGAGCAAACTTTGCAGAATTCTGTATATGACCGACTCCCATTCAAACTGAAACAGGCATCCTTTTCTTGACACTCAAGTCTTCAAACACACAAGTTACTAGACAAGGGAATAGTGAAAGTCAGTTCCTTACCCCAAAACAATAGGCTTGATTCCTAGAGGAATCCTACTTTAATTATTCTACTGTTGCTTCTGACTTCACAAAGGACAGTATTAATGTGGAGCAAAATCTCTCACGGGATATGACAGTTCACATACCAATAACATCACAATGATAACAACCACAAGCTAGAGAGGGCCCACACGGCATGACAGAGAAACTGCCAGCGACATAAAAAGAGACATTTGCAAAGAGATCTAAAAAGCTTACCTGAGGTGACTTGAACCAACCCAAAGGAGTCCCTTACTATGCTTCACTACTTTCAATTCCATTTTCATCTCCATGATGATGTTGGTGTGGCTCCCAGATATCGGAGGCATTTATCCTAGTTCATTGTCATAAATGCCCACCCATTACTACATATATGTTATTAGACCAACACCTTTTTTGGAAGCTTACAGCACACTTTTGTTTTCCCACAATCATCTTGTCCTTCAAAAACTATTGGAAACCACCACATTTCCATTCCTAAAGCTTAATATTTGGCAGCACTAGTTAGCAGAATATGATCATAGCAGGCATTAAAGAACTTATTAAGAACCATGAAAGGAATCTATTAAACACCTGTCAAGCTAACAGGCATCAAGCAACAAATAACATTGCAAAAGGTCGGCCATTATTCCAAGGCCCCTCTTTTACCAAGGTGGATGAAAATCTTCCTTCTCGTGATAGAGGGGGACTATGTTGCCAGGAAACGGGTACGGATCCAAAATGCAGAAACGCCGATTTTCAAAAAAACCTTGGTACGAAACGTTACGGAAACGTCCGTACAATATATTATAAAATATTTTAAAATATAAATATATATATCCATAGTCCTCATTTTCAAAATTTTAGTCCATGGACCATAAGAGATAAAACACTAAAAATATTTTTGTATTCATTGAAGTTCTAAAGATTCATCATTCAATATGGTTACAATTTCAATGTTTCATATATACATGATTAGAATCTAGATTCTAGAATATATCATCTAGATTTTCTTCATAATTATCCGTCATGCATCCATGTTTCAAAAATTATTGTTGAAACCTGCTTCATTGTATTCATTTGATTGAGGATTCCAATGGAATATTCTATTCTAGAGCAGTAATATACTGAGTCAAAACCTGCTTTCTAGCCTGGCATTTCTTGGTTTCTGCTAGATTCTTCCTACTTGACTATTCTGACCCAAACTATCTTTAGGCTTGTTTAATGTGCCTCCTTGTTAGTATAGTTTTAATGTTATAAGACTTTACAACTGAGCACACTGTAACTTATTACTGGGTTTGGAAAATTCTCTGAGCAAAAATACAAATTATATTTGAAAAGATTAAGTGGAGTAACACAACAACAAACTGGAATAAACTCTTCCTCATAATATATAAGCCATGAAACATCCCCGGAAACATCCCGAAACACCAAAAACTTCCCAGAAATGCCGAAACGCCCCTGGTGTTTCCGATGCGTTTCAAGACGTTTCGCACCCGTTTCGCACCGAAAACATTTCAGGCTGGATACGTGGAGGTGGGGGCGTTTCCTCGCAACATAGGAGGGGGCTCAAGATATCAATCTCATTGGTGCTTAAGGAAAACCAAAGTCAACATAACTTTTAAAAATTCCCCATTAAACACTTCATGGAAGTTACACCCCATGGTCACCAACATTAGCCAAGTGTTAAAGACATATCGAATTGTCTACCCAATATCACATATATCAACAAAATTAAATTGAGTGCTGAACAGGCTGGACCTAAAAATTACCATTATCATGACCCTTTTATATAGTGCAAGGATTAGAGGTGCCTTGCCTTGTTCATCTACTGAAATCTTCCTCGTAGGGAAAGGTACTTGACATAAATTTATTCATAACAATAACTTCAATCTCATTATTTCCTAGTTTCAGCTGGAGGGTAATGCGCCCTTGATGCGGGAGCATCCTAGAAGATTCAACTTGATGTTTTCTCGAGTGTGTGTAGGTGTAGAAGAGTGTGTATTAGCTTGTAGAACGTGTGACTAGTTTCAGAATTCAAATTTTAGCTTGGAGAAGTGTGTTTTCAATTTTCCCGCCAAAACTGCCAATTTGAAAATTTGAACTTGTAAAGGTGTTTTGGGGACTGTTCTCATGTTGGGATGCAATGTAATGATGTAAGAGTCTTAGGAAGTTGATTCGCATGTTTGGAAGGACTCTCGTGTCCTCATTTGTCTTGTATTGGACCATCTTGGTCAAAGCCTAGAAATGAAGATAAAATTGAGAAGGTGAAGGGTCATGAGACGAAAGAAGACAAAATAGTACACCAGCAGGGGTAGATGGAAGGTACGGGGCATAAGCGAGAGTCAGTTGAAGAGCCACAAGCTCTACATATAGTAGTTTTATGCAGGAGATAAGAAGAGTAGCAGGTTAGTAGAAAAAGAGGGATAAGAACATGTTTGTAAGCCATTCATTGAAGAAAGATCAATAAAGAAGACTTCTCAGCATTAACACATGTTAAGGCATCTTAAGTGTATGTGTTTGATGTGTTCTTGCAATTGGACAATCTTTCAAGAAGGATCGTTTGTTAACTTGGTGTGACAGATGTTTTAGGCCATCTTTGTGCATATACATTCCACTAATTCTTCATTTTCTCCATTATTAGGATTAGTCAAGAGTTGAAATTGTTAGAGGAGATAGAAAAAGTTGGCACAGTCCTATAGAAGCCAAAACCATCCTTTGAAACAACCTCAAACTCCAAATTTGCCCAAAATACAACTCTTGGCCTGTTAAAACCCTGTCCTAGGGTTTCAAGAGAAAATATTCATTTCTCGGGAAAACAAATAGGTCAAAAAGCATGTTGTCTAAGTGATTTCAGTAATTCAAGGAAGTTTTGGCACGTGGGAGGGGCACAAAACCCAAAAACACATTCTGCAAACTTAATTAGGCCTTGAAAACCCTGAAATTTTGCATTTTTGAAGAAATAGTGATTTTCCAAAGCCCGAGGGGGACCGAGAGAGTTGAATGGCCATAAAGGGTATCTGAAAATGCCTAAAGTCAGTTAAGATTTGCCCTAGAGAGGGTCCCACATCCAAAAATCAGTTAAAAAACAGGGCTAGTAGAGTCTAGGAAAAATCTGAAAAGGGTAATTTACTAAGGGAAAAGTAAAACAAAACAATCTTGCAAAGAGATTTCAATATACCACCAAGAACAGCACCTAGAGGGATTAGAGGAGAATGAGGACTAGGAGATGCCATCCTAGAAGAGATGAGGAATATGTCAGCAAGGTTGGAAGCAAGGTTGGTAGGAGTAGAGACTACTCAAAGGATAGGAATCACCACAGGGGATGTGAGAGATAGAGAAGAGGAAGGACCTCAAAGAGGTCAACAAGCAGTAGTAGCAGCAAAGGTTAAAGAACAAAAAGAAGAAGGGTAGAAGAGAGACTTGTCATGGTAGTCATGGGAGTAGGGTTTAAGCAAAATTTGGATGTCCCTACTTATGCAGTCAATTTGAATGGAGAAGAACTCAATGATTGGATAACAGAACTAAACAAGTATTTTGAGTATGAGGGGGTGGCTGATGACAAGAAAGTCAAGTTTTCTTGCACTTGCTGAAGGGGCATGTATCCATTTGGTGGGATTATGTCCAAGATGAGAGGAGAAAGAAAGGAAAGGAAAATATCAAGTCATGGGATAGAATGATAGCCAAGCTCAAGGCCAAGTTCTTGCCCAGTGACTACCAAACAAACTTGTTCAAGCAATTGCAAAATTTGAGGAAAAAGGATATGAGTGTAAAAGCTTACACTGAAGAATTTTACATACTCACCATCAGGTCAGGGCATGTTGAGGAGGATGTTGAGAAGGTGGCAAGATATCTCAATGGATTGAGATACAACATCCAAGATGAAATCAGTTTGTTGACTCCTAGATCAGTAGAGTGTTATCAATTTTCTCTCAAGGCTAAGGAGAAGTTGGCAAGGAAGCAAACTCAGCAAAACAGAGGAAGAGGCAAAAGTCTCAGAGGAAGAGGACAGTAAGGAGGTAGGGATCAGATGCAAAGGCCAAATTCAGAAGCTAGCAGTTCTCAAGGACAAGCATACAATCCATACACAAGAGGAGGCCAATCGGGAAGAGGAAGATTCTTGGGCAAGTGTTTCAAATGCAATAAGTATACAGGACATAGGTTTTGGGAGTGTCATGAGGGCAAAAATCAAATTGTTCAAGCAAAGGAGAGGCATGATGGAACAACATCACAAGTGAAGGAGCTTGAAATTGGAGAATCTTTGCTGATGAAGAGGGTTTTGCTCAAGTCTAACAAGGAGAAGCAGCCTGCTCAAAGGAAGGCACTCTTTAGGACCACATGCAAGGCAAGAGGTAAGTGATGCCGGGTTGTGATTGATAGTGGTAGTACTTGACAATTTGGTTTCATTGCAGATGGTAGAAAAGCTAGGATTAACGAGAATCAAACATCCTACTCCATAGAGATCTAAAAATAACCCTTTTGAGGGTTTTAATCAAATATTCTATATGCAGATCTGAAAATAAAATTGCAACAGACTGAAGAATAAAATCAGTGACTTGTACTTGCACCAAAAATGCCAAAATCACCATAAAACACCACCAATCAATTCGCCACTATTTTATATATATTTTATGGAATTTTAGAAGCCAAAATAACAAAGAAACACTAAAGAATACTTTGCTAAAAATTAAATATGCACTAGAAATTGCAGCCACAAGATAAATATGAAATATGGGTCTAGAAACCCTCTAAATTCATACAACTTCAGATTCCGGCCTTTAAAAATATTACAAATCAGATTGTGAAACCAGATTTGTCAAATTCTTCACCAATGTCTCCAAACCCTACCCTAGGTAGGTCGCTCCACCCTAAATAATTCAAATATCAGCTGGAAATTACAAATAGATCTTCAAATCAACTCTTCTCTTCAAGACTCAACAATGATGAAGGGTTTTCGTCCTTCACCTAAGCCACATGAAGGGTTTTCGTCCTTCAATGAGGCCTCACAAGAGGGTTTTCGTCCTCCGGTGATGATGAAGGAACTAGCTCTCTATGCCCAAGTAATATAAAATACGCCAAGACTAGCTCTAAATGATGCCTCTAAACTCCTTTTATATCCTTCTTTTTGGCGCCAATGCTTAATTAGAAAAGGCCGACCTGTATAATGCAAGGAAACACTAAAGAAAACATAAAAATATTAGATAAAATATATTATAAGATGCTCAAGGGTCTTCTCCTTCATTTTAGCTTCTTTGCCATGGAGAAGGAATGGCAAGAAGACCAATTTCCATCTCTTAGGTGGGAAAAAGGGACATTACATACCGACAATTTGGTTTCATTGCAGATGGTAGAAAAGCTAGGACTAAAGAGAATCAAACATCCTACTCCATACAAGGTCTCATGGCTTCAAAAGGGTCACCAAGTGTTGGTTAATGAGCAATGTTTGATAGAGTTTCAGATTGGTAGTTATAAGGATGAAGTCCTTTGTGACATCATGCCTATGGATGTTTGCCATGTGCTATTGGGAAGGCCTTGGCAATATGATAGGAAGACAATGCATGATCGGAAGACAATCCATGATGGGAAGAACAACACTTACACCTTGGAGAAAGATGGCAAGAGTCATACTTTGTTGCCTTTGAAGGATGGTGGTGAAGAAGGAGAAACCAGTCCTAAGGTGATGATAGTAGGTGAGGACTTCTTGAAGGTATTGAAGGAAAAGAGATGCACTATGCACTCATTTCCAAACCCAAAACAGCCACAAGATTGGATGATTTGCCTATGGAGATTCTGAATATGTTGGAAGAGTATGTTGATATAGTTGTGGATGAATTGCCAAAAGAGCTGCCACCAATCAAAAGCATCAGTCATCATATGGATTTCATCCTTGGAGCAAGCTTGCCAAATAAGGCAGCATATACAATGACTGCACAAGAGAATGAAGAGATCAAGAAACAAGTCCAAGAACTATTAGACAAGGACCTAATGAGCAAAAATCTCATCCCATGTGCAGTCCCAGCAGTTTTAGTACCCAATAAGGAAGGAGATTGGACGTTGTGTACTAATTCCAGGGCCATCAACAAAATAACAATCAGGTATAAATTTCCTTTGCTTAGAATGGATGATTTAATGGATTGTTTGAGTGGAGCTAAGTACTTTTCTAAGATAGACTTGAAGAGTGGATACTATCAAATTAGAATAAGGGAAGGTGATGAATGGAAGACAACTTTCAAGACAAATGAAGGGTTGTATGAGTGGCTTGTAATGCCTTTTGGTCTCACTAATGCTCCAAGCACCTTCATGAGGCTGATGAATGAAGTTTTGAAGCCTTTCATAGGTAAGTTTGTGATAGTATATTTGGATGACATCTTGATATTCAGTCAGTCAAGGGAGGAGCATATTCATCATCTTAGGTTGGTGTTGAGAAAATTGCAAGAGGAGAAATTGATGGTGAACCTCAAGAAATGCACCTTCATGCAAACAGAGTTGATATACTTGGGATTTGTGATCTCAAGAGATGGTTTGAAGATGGAAAAAGACAAAGTGAAATCCATAGTGGGTTGTCCAACTCCAAGGAATGTGTTTGAGACAAGGAGATTCCATGGTCTAGCTAGTTTTTATAGGAAGTTCATTAGAAACTTCAATGGTATTTGTGCTCCTATACTAGAGACCATCAAGGGAGATAAAAGGAAATGTTAATGGACTAAATCTGCTGAGATAAAATTTCAATTGTTGAAGAAAAATATCACTGAGCAACCTGTTTTGGCACTACCTAACTTCAACAAGGTTTTTCAAGTGGAGTGTGATGCAAGTAGTGTGGCCATTGGAGCTGTATTGAATCAAGAGGGCAAACCTATTGCCTACTTTAGTGAACAATTGAATAAAGAAAAGAGCAAGTATTCAACCTATGACCTTGAATTTTATGCCATGGTTCAAGCCTTGAAGAAATAGAGACACTGTTTACTGCCCAAGGAATTTGTCATCTACACTAACAACCATGCCTTGCAATTCATAAACAGCCAACCCAAGTAAAATCAAAGGCATGTCAAGTGGATTGAGTATCTACAAAATTTCTCTTTTGTTCTCAAGCAAAAGAAAGGGCAGGCTAACAAGGTAGCGGATGCATTAAGTAGGAGAGCTCTGCTCCTACAAGAAATTTAGTTAGAAAGTGGAGGATTTGAATCACTTAAGGAGTTGTATGAGGAGGATCCTAACTTCAAGGAGGCCTATGAGGTTTATAAACATCCTACAAGTAGAGATAGGAGCCCATGGATGGACTACATGCTCCAAGGAGTGTAGTTCAGAGGAACTCAGTTATGCACTCCTAGAGAGCCCATGAGAGATGATTTGTTGAAGGAGAAACATAGCAGCAGTTTTGGAGGTCATTTTGGGGTGGATATGACAATTGCTCAGCTAAGGACTTATTACTATAGGCCCAAGATGCAATCAGGTATCAAAAGATTTGTGTAAAGTTGTAGAGGTTGTCAACATGCCAAAGGAAAGAGTCAGAATGCAGGCCTATACCAGCCTTTACCAGTTCCAAGTAGACCGTGGGATTCCATAAGCATGGACTTTGTGTTGGGGTTACCAAGAACCCAAAAAGGTAATGACTCTATCCTTGTAGTGGTTGATAGGTTTTCTACTACGTTGCTGTGGTTCGTCCCCATTTTCAGTACCACTGCCCGATGTCACGTATCTGGCACGGATACATCAGCGTACGGGCAGATACGTATAGGTAAGTCTGGGTTCTTCCCGGGTATGCCACGGGTACATCCAGACGTACCCGAGAAGAACCCGAACGTACCCACGGCGAACCCAAGGAGAAATATGGTTTTTAAGGCATTAAAACTTTTTTTTTGTTTTTTTGACATTAACTGTAAATATATTCATGAAAGCAGTTGGTTCGTTTGAATTTTGAAGTATAGGGGCCTCTTTTTTTCCTCAGCTTATTTTCTGTCTTGCTTTCTCAAATATAATGAAATGAGAGAACCCTGAATGTTTTTTATTTGCCATTTTCAGATAAATAGATATTTACCAAATCACAAGTGACAACACATTATATTATTAAACTACATACACGAATGTTGCAAACAATTTTTCTTGGAACAAATCCACATTCCAACCCATACAAAGGGCCAGCTGAAAGTAAATATCCAGTGCGTTCATATGTTGAATATTATGGTTTAACATAATGATATTAATTTAACTGCAGCAATGTGTCTGGATTCGAAATAAAATTGTGGGAAAAAAATTGGAACCCACAACCTTCTGTCCACATGATCAATGAAATGTAAAATCTCAAGTATATTGTATGTTTTGAAAATTTGAACATTGATCCTAGCATATTTTTCAAGTTTTGTTTGTATTCATGATGACATGATATTCGCATATCATATGTATGGCAGCCACATGGTCAATGAAAATGTAAAGTTTTAAGTATATTAGATGTTTTGAACATTAATTCAAGTTTTGTATTACTATTTCAGTTTTTTATGGACTAAAAATGAGTAAAATGAGTATATATATATATATATATATATATATATATATATATAAACGGACGTATTCGTGTATCGAACCCGTACCCGTATCTCGTATCTTGGCAACATAGGTTTTCTAAGATGGCTCATTTTATAGCTTGCAAGAATGACAGTGATGTCACCAATATTGCAAACTTGTTTATCAAGGAGGTGGTGAGGTTGCATGGTATTCCAAGAAGCATAATTTTAGATAGAGACACCAAGTTCGTTGGTTATTTTTGGAGGACTCTTTGAAAGAAACTTGGAACCACCTTAAGTTTTAGCTCAGCTTATCATCCTCAAACTGATGGCCAAATTGAGGTAGTAAATTGAAGTCTAGGCAATCTGCTAAGGTGTTTGACAAGTGGCCATCCCAAACAATGGGATCAAGCTTTGGCACAAGTATAATTTTCTTACAATGACTCTCTAAATAGAAGTACATGTATGAGCCCATTCCATATTGTCTATGGAATCCATCCAAGGGGTGTTTATGAGTTGAGAAATTTGGGCAAACAGGAGAGAAGTGCAGAAGGAGAGGATTTTGCAACAACAATGCAAGAGATGCATGAGCAAGTCAAGAAACAATTGGAGATGAGTGCCAATCAATACAAGAAACATGCAGACTTGAAGAGGAGAGAGGTGAACTTCCAAGTGGGTGACTTGGTGCTAGCACACTCGAGAAAGGAAAGGTTTCCCAAGGGTGAGTACAAGTTGAAATTGAAGAAGATTGGGTTTTGTAGGGTCTTAAGGAGGTTTTCAGCCAACTCCGGTGAGATTGGGCTTCCACCCAATGTTGGAATCTCACCTATATTCAATGTTGCAGACCTTTACCCTTACAAAGAAAATACAGAGGAAACGTCAGAGAAGAAGGATGAACTAGTCATTGAGTGGGAACAATAGTTGCCCAAGGCAAAAGCAGGGGAGCTAGAAACCATCCTTGACAAACAAGCCATCAAGAAGACCAGAGGGAAGGAGTACTTCAAGTATTTGGTCAAGTGGAAGGATCGCCCAATTGAGGATACCACATGGATGACAGAAGCAAAGATAGCCAAGCATGGATGCACTTTTAAAGACCTCATGAGCAATTTTTCTGTCCCTAGGGAGTATGATGTAGGAGCATCCTAGAAGATTCAATTTGATGTTGTCCAAGTGTGAGTAGGTGTAGAAGAGTTTGTATTAGCTTGTAGAATGTGTGAGTAGTTTCAGAATTCAAATTTTGGCTTGTAGAAGTGTGTTTTCAATTTTCCTGCCAAAACTGCCAATTTGAAAATTTGAACTTGTAAAGGCATTTTGGGGGACTTTTCTCATGTTGTGATGTAATGTAATGATGTAGGACCTCATGTAGGAGTCTTAGGAAGTTGATTCACATGTTTGAAAGGACACTTATGTCCTCATTTTCTTGTATTGGACCATCTTGGTCAAAGCCTAGGAATGAAGACAAAATTGAGAAGGTGAAGGGTCATGAGAGGCAAGAAGACAAAATGGTACGCCAACAGATGTAGATGGAAGGTCAGGGGTCATATGGGAGAGTCAGTTGAGGAGCCACAAGCTCTACATATAGTAGTTCTATGTAGGAGACAGGCAGAGTAGCAAGTCCTAGTAGAAAAGGAGGAATAAGCACATGTTTGTAAGCCATTCATTGAAGAAAGATCAATAAAGAAGACTTCTCAACATTAGCACATGTTAATGCATCTTAAGTGTATGTGTTTGATGTGTTCTTGCAGTTGGAAAATGTTCTAAGACGGCTCTTTTGTTAATTTGGTGTGACAGACCCTGTTTTAGGCCATCTTTGTGCATATACAGTCCACTAATTCTTCATTTTCTCCATTATTAGGATTAGCAAAGAGTTAAAATTGCTAGGGGAGATAGAGAAAGTTGGCACAGTCCTGCAGAAGCCAAAACCATCCTTTGAAACAACCTCAAACTCCAAATTTGCCCAAAACACATCTCTCGGCCCGCTAAAACCCTGTCCTAGGGTTTCAAGAGAAAAAATTCATTTCTGGAAAAACGAACTGGTCAAAAATCATCAAACTTGGTAGCCTGGTGTGTTTTCATGTTGTCTTAAGTGATTTGAGCAGTTTCAGGAAGTTTTGGGAAGTGGGACGGGCACAGAACCCAAAAACACAGTCTGCAGACCTAATTAGGCCATAGAAACCCTGAAATTTTGCATTTTGGGAGAAATAGTGATTTTCCAGAGCCTAAGAGGGATTGAGAGAGTTGTATGGCCATAAAGGGTATCAGAAAATGTCTAAAGTCAGTTAAGATTGCCCCTAGTGTGGGTCCCACATCCAAAAATCAGTCAAAACAGGGCTAGTACAGTCTAGGAATAGTCTTTCTTGGTCTTAGCCTCTGCATCAGCCCTGCAAACAGCCATGTGAAAAAATTGTTCACATGAAAGTTAAACAGGTCTCAGGGACATCATCTAGTTGGTGGCGCACACTCATTACCCACTTTTCCTCTACCTTCAATGGTGGAAGCCTGCATGGTTGCCGTAGGAATTGATAATCTTGAAAGACCCCATTAGTCTAAAGGATGGGGTAAAGTCGCCTCCTTTTAAAAAGACTCCAGCTTTCCCCACCTGGTACATCTAGTCTGATCCTCTATAAATTTCTGAGGCACTTTCAATTGCATTTTACACCAGAAGTTTCTCTTTTTCATGCTACTTATATAGGAGATGCATTAGGTGTTGCTCTAGCTTTTAATTTTGCTTGTATCTTTATCCACGCCCATTGGCCATTAAATATTTATAGAGATCAACAGATAACACATTAAGGTGGTACTATAAGTCTGAGGGATGGTGATGCTAGGAACGTCAACTCTTGGCTGGCAACAAAACTCTCGGACACATTCATTACAATGGTCAACCCTCCCGTGCCACTTGGTACAATGCAACAGGCATCCTTTTCTTGACACTCAAATATTCAAACACAGGTTACTAGACAAGGTAGGGAAAGTCAGCTCCTTACTCCAAAACAATAAGCTTGATGCCCAGAGGAATCCTACCTTAGATTTTTTTACTGTTGCTCCTGTCCTCACAAAGGAGAGTATTAATGTAGAGCAAAATCGGGATATGACAGCTCACATATTATTACCATCGCAATGATAACAACCACAAGCTAGCGAGGGCCCATGAGGCATGACACAGAAACCACAAGTGACAGAAACAGAAACATTTGCAAAGAGATCTAAAAGCTTACCTGAGATGGCTTGGACCAAAGGAGTCCCTTGCACTAAAGCTTCACTACTTTCGATTCCATTTTCATTTCCATGACATTGTTGGTGTGGTTCCCAGATATTTGATGCATTTACCCTAGTCCATTGTCATAACTGCCCACCTACTATGACAAATATGCTGAGACTTAGACCAACACCAGTTTCAGAAGCTTACAGAGCAATTTTGTTTTCCTACGTTCATCTTGTCCTTCAAAAACTCACAGAAACCACCACAATATCCATTCCTAAAGCTTAAACATTGGCAGCAGTAGTAATCATTATGATCATAGCAGGCATAAAGGAAATTATTAGGAACATTGAAATGAATCTATTAAAAGCCTGTCAAGCTAACAGGCATCAAGCAACAAACAAGATTGCAGATGTTGGCCATTATCCCAAGGCCCCATTTTACCAAGGAGGATGAAAATCTTCCTTATAATGATAGGGGGGGACTCCAAATATTAATCTCCTTGGTGCTTGAGGAAACCCAAAGTCAACATAACTCTAGACAATGCCCTAGTAAACATTTAACGGAAGTTACACCCCATTGTCACCAACATTAGCCAAGTGTTGATACCTTTCAAATTGTCTACCAAATATCCGTGAAGCCAGGAAATGTCAAAGGGGCCCACGTTTTCTGCCTAGAAACGTTTCGGAAACACGAAACGGGTATGAAACGCCACCGAAACGCTGTGGAAACATCTGGAACGTTTCCTCTGCTTTTTAATTTTTAAAGCATCATAACTTTAAAAAAAAATAAAATACCTTCATTTATTGCACCTAAACCTAATCTACCTACCTAAACTTGCTAAAGACACTTCCTAAAAGCTATATAATGACATCTTGGGTCCATTCTAAATCACACTCTCATTTTTCTCTTGCTAAATTCAGTTTTCATTAAACTAACATTTAGCATTGTGAAGAGCAAAGAGACATCAAGGAGCAGCTTGAAGGAAGAGTTTAGGAGGTGCTACTAAGAGCTAAGAGCATCAAGGAGGAATTTCAAAGCAGATTTGGAAGGAGGGATCAACTTCAAGGAGGAAAAACTAGGTATTTTCAAGTTTTTTTTTAAGAAAATGTTAATGTGATCAATGATCACGAATGATGTGTGCATAATGCACACATCATTCATGATCATTGATCATGATATCAATATGTAGTTTTAATTTAGTAATTTTTAAACTCTATGCTTTAAAAAAATGTAACATTTCCTTTGCATTTTTTAAATAAAAAGTATATGTTGTTTTTTTAAATTAAAAATATCATCCAAACTCGTGTATGCTCTCACCTTGCACCTATATAGTGAACTTGGTGATCAAAAGCATAATAGGATGTGTAGGGTTTTTTTTTGTTATTTTAAGAATTTTTTTGTATTTTTAAATTAAAAAATCCAAACTCTGTGTATGCTCTCACCTCACGCCTATACGGTGAACTTGGTGATCAAAAGCAGAATAAGATGCATTATTGCATAGGGTTTAATAATTTAATTATTTTTGCTATTTTTAAAAGTTTATTTCACTTTTTTAATTAAAATTAAAAAATCCGAACTTTGTGTATGCTCTCACCTCACACCTATACGGTGAACTTGGTGATCAAAAGTAGAATAGGATGTGTAGGGTTTAAGTTTATTTTGTTTTTTAAATTAAAAATCCAAACATTGTGTATGCTCTCACCTCGCGCCTAAACGGTGAACTTGGTGATCAAAAGCAGAATAGGATATGTAGGGTGTAGTTATATTTATTGTTATCTAAGTTTATGTTTTTATTTTTCAATGTAGGTTTGATTCTTTGAGATATAAAATTTAAAAACATAAATGGCATCCAATTCAGCTTCAGTGGGAGGGCATGGGGAAGCAAGCCAAGGTGGGGTGTGGAATTTGTGGATCCTAAAGCTCCTCTTTGGAGACATGTGCAAGTGTTGGAGAACCTTGTTGGCGGTGGCTCTCGAGTTTGGATATGCCATCATTGCAATATACAATTCAAATCCTCATATACCCGACTCAAAGCTCATTTAATGGGGCAAACAGGAATGGGGATTAGAAAATGTTCCAAGGTTGAAAGGAAACATATTTTGGCATATATGAAAGAGCAAGAGGAGGCTGATTTGCAAGCTTCAAGAGCTAGATTTAAAACCGCTCCTTTGCAAAATAGGGGTTCACAAAACCACCCACCCCATCAAACCATCATTTTATTCAAGTTGAAGTTGAAACTCCATTAGAGGAAGAGAGCTTGTCACGAAAGAGAAGTTCCAAAGGTCCATTAGAGCAAGCATTTGCAAATAAGAAAGGGAAATTCTTTGATGAGTTGGTTGCTCGATGCGTTTATGCATGTGGGTTGTCTTTAATGTGTTGCGGTCACCATATTGGCAACAAATGGTAAGAGGAATTAATGATGCACCACAAGGGTATAAAAGCCCTAGTTATGAGAAGGTGAGAACATCATTGTTGGCGAAAGAAGTGGCCCATGTACATACTTTTTGCAACCAATTAGGGATTCATGGAAGGACTTGGGGGTATCTATCATTTTGAGATGGATGGAAAGATGCCGACATAGACCCCTAATCAACATTGTTGCGAGTGTACCCTAGAGGGGCAATGTTCTTAAGGGTCATTGATTTTGAGGGTGAAGTGAAAGATGTTCAATTTATTGCTAATATTTTGATTGAGGCTTTTAAGTCAATGGGCCCTTAAAATGTTGTCCAAGTCATCACAGACAATGCCAAAAATTGTAGAGCAACAGGGATGATTGTGGAGGGGAGATTTGAGAACATTTTTTGGACACCTTGTGCAGTACACTCCTTGAATTTGATGTTGCAGAAGATTGGCAAAATACCATGGATAGAGAAAATTTATACAGAGGCAAATGAGATTCAAATGTTTGTCACAAATCATCATATGTCCTAGGCTATCTTTAGGAGGTTCTCAAAGTTGGAGTTGCTGAAGGTAACGAAACAATTTACTAGTTTCTAATTTTTATTTGCTAACTTTCTATGAAATATGAAATTATCAATTGAATTTCTTTTAAATTTAATTTTATATTTTATTAACTTGTTTTAATTTATTTTAATAGGTTGTTGAAACAAGCCTTATGCAGTATGGTGATTGATGATGTTTGGTCCGTGTGGAGGCAAGCAAACACAAAACGAGTCATCAAAATAAAATCATTGATACTTGATGATGATTGGTGGGAAATGGTTGCATACTTGCTGAATTTTACTGAGCCTATTTTATCTATGATTAGATATGCGAGACACGAGATAATTGGCATAGGGAGATTTATGATGGCATTGACTCTATGCTTGAAAAAATTAGAGACATCATACAAAAAAAGAGCAGTACCTAAAGAAAACATCTACAATGAAGTTAAGAATGTGATCCGAGAAGGTGGAATAAAATGACCACCCTATTGCATCTCCTTGCCTATGCCCTAAATCCCAAATACTATAGCGAGTTGAAATACTTGGGGCTACCTGGTAAGCAAGCACTATATAATGACCACGAAGTTGCAAGTGGAACTAAGGCAACATTCAGGAGGCTTTTTCCCGATCCAATTGTAGCTACTGCGGTCCGCTATGAAATGGTGTTCTTTCTCTCTTCATCTAATGGTAGCATGGGTGAAATAGATGCATTAAATGACAAGTACAACCTACCCCATTCATGTGGTGGTATGTACATGGCCATGATGCCAAGTACCTACGACTGTTGTCATTAAAGTCCTCTCACAGGTATAAACTATTAAAATGAAATCAAAAGTTTGTTTATTAATTATAAATGTATGTTCTTAAAAGCATTTACCATCCAAAGTTTTCAGAGCTTGATATTTTGCCCGAAATTTCTAAAGAAGCTTTTGTGTTGCTCGAAAGGGTTAGGGTTTGTAAAATTTTTAAAACATTCAAGGGGCATAATGAGGAATTGAGCAAGGAGGTCGCAAAACATGGAATGGTGGCAGAGTTTGTGTGAAATGTTGCTCCTTTACTATTTCACCCAAGCTAATTGCCAACACATGAGTTTGTCATTTGGAGGGAAGAAGCATATTCAAACCTAAATCGGATTATAGTCCAAAAGTGGAAGATTTTTGAAAGGGTTGTCTTAAACGAGATTTAAATGGGTTTGACAAAGAGGGTCTTCCTCACCCATATGATGAAATTTCTCTTTTGCTTGTCCTACATTACATTGGAAGGCCATTTTAGGGTTGTGTATGGTTATCACTTCCCCATGCTCAATCACATTCGTAATGGCCGGTTATATAATTTTCCTAACTCTCTACAATTCCTTGGCAAAATCAATTGAGATGGTTAGGAAAGGCATGTGTACACTACCTCTCCATCAAGGCCTCATCAAAATCCTGGTTAAGACTAGAACCCCCAAATTTGGAAAGAGTGAGAAATTTGGGGCTAAATTTGAGAAACAGAGACTTATGGATAGTAGCAAATTGGTGGCCAAAAGGACCATGTCACATTCAACTAAGGAAAGCTCTGGTAAGAGAAGGAAAGAGGAATGTGAAATCGGCATACAGTGAACATTGTTGATGCCCAAGACCCGATAAACAAGAAGAGGCTCCCGATCAAGGAGATAGAAGCAGTGAGGAACAGGAGGAAGTGATGGAAAATCCGGCCACTAAAGGGATAAGACAGAGCGATATACCCCCTTTGGAGAAAAGGGTTTCTTTGGAAACACAACACCACGGGGAATTGAGGAAATTGCTATCAACCTCCATGCCCTTAAAACCGCCCAGAAAGTTTACTCTCTACCCAACATAATGCGCTTAAAATCGTAGTTTTCTTAAAAAATTGAGGACTGCAGATTGGATACCGATATCAACAAACACATGATTAGCATGATAACTATTGACCTCAAGGAGTTGCGGGAGAAATTTGATACGCTTAGCGCTATTGTTGTTAATGAAAACTTGAAAAATGCTAATGAGCGATGCATGGCTATGGAGTAACACATCCCGCGAGATGAAAGAAGCAATCATGCACATCGGGAAGTCCATCTCTTAAATATGAAAATTTCAATCCAACACATGAAAATGATGGGGGATCTTGTACAAGCAATGCAAAAAGCTAGACAACTGGAGAAAGAAGGTATCATGCCTGAGAAGGAGATGATTGAGCCTGATTATGAAGTTTGGAGGATCACTATTGCTAGTCTGATAAAAGAATGGAATGAATGTATGAAGACCGTTCGAGATCTGATCAAGGAATGACTTTGTCTTCCTTATGGAATAGGCCTCGATAGATGCTTCTAAGCTTGTTTGTTGTTATATCGAGTTGTTGTTACTTCTATATGTTGTTAGTTTAGTCTATGGTAGTTTTTTTTTTTGTTTGTCTTTGTTACTCTTGGCTGCAATGGGTATACCCTTGGCTTGCTTCTATGTTAGCTCGAACTTTCTTTTTGTATGGCGTAGGGTTCCCTCGGCGCTTTTTCACCATCAATCAAAAAAACAAATGTATATTCTTACTTCTTAGTAAATTAATTCTATTACTAATTGAAAATTTCTAACTTCCTTTTTTGTAACAGTAGCTAGCAATTCTTCAAAGCGGAATTGGAGTACATATACCTTCATCCACTCACCCAAACGGGACAAGTTAGCATCCAAGAAGGTGAGGATTTAGTGTATGTACATTCCAATTTGAGCATCTTATCACACAAAATTGAAGGCTATATTAGAGGTCCCAACAAACTTTGGGACATTGATCCTAAGAGTAGTGACTTTGATGCTTCATTGCTACTCTTAGCCAACTTTCACTGCTTGGTATTGATGAAGAAGAATCGGGATCTTTTACACAAGGGATGGAGAGTGGAGTTGTCGGTGCGATGGTGTTCATGGAGATGATTATGAGTAAAATCTAAATGATATATTCTAGAATCTAGATTATTATCATGTATATGTGAATCATTGAAATTGTAACCATGTTGAATGATGACTCTTTAGAACTTCAAATTTCAATGAATACAAAATATTTTGAGTGCTTTATCAATTATCTCTTATGGTCCATGGAGTACAATTATAAAATGAGTACTATGCATATGCATGCATATATAACCATATGAATGGTACGCTTTAGAACTTCAAATTTCAATGAATACAAAATATTTTGAGTGTTTTATCAATTATCTCTTATGGTCCATGGAGTACAATTATAAAATGAGTACTATGCATATGCATGCATATATATATATATATATATATATATATATATATATATATATATATATTGTACAAACATTCCGCCACGTTTCATCTCTTATGGTCCATAGAGTACAATTATAAAATGAGTACTATGCATATGCATATATATATATATATATATATATATATATATATATTGTACAAACATTTCGTATCCAAGGATTTGTGAAAATTGTCATTTCGTATTTCGTACTGTGCACTGTATCATGTAAATCAATGAAATTAAATTATGTTCTTACCAAGATGGACCAAAAATATTACCATTACCTTGATACTTTTATATAAAAGAAGGATTAGAGATGCCTTTCCTTGTTCATCTACTGAAGACTTCCTCATAGGGAAAGGTACTCCGGCATAAATCTATCCATAATGATCACTTAAATCTCATTATTTCCTACTTTCAGCTGTAGGGTGATGCACCCTAAAAACAGCCATGTGCGCAGATTATATGAAAGTTTGACATAGGTCACGGGGACATCGGCTAGTTGGTGACGCTCTCAATCATCGCAAATTTTCCTCGTCTTCAATGGTAGCAACCTACATGGTTCTTGTGGAAGTTGATAATCTTGAAAGACCTCCTTAGTCCAAATATTAAGATAAAGTCACCTCCTTTTAGAATGACCTAAGTTTCGCGGCACTTTCATTCATAATTTACACCAGACGTTTCTCTTTTCTCCTGCTACTTATATAGGAAATGCATTAGGTATTGTTCTAGTTTTAATTTTGCTTTTATCTTTTTCCACGCACATTGGCCATTAATAATTGTAGAGATCGATAGATAACATGTTAACATGGAACCGTAATTCTATGGGATGATGATGCTATCAACAACGTCAACTCTTGGACATGTGCATTATAATGGTCAAAACTCCCAAGCCACTTACAATAGTTTCTACCTAAAGATGCTAGAAAACCCCGCACCAAGTGCTACCCGCAACTGACGGACAAAAGTTTCATGGCATTGTGTTTCTCTAACCCTCAACAAAATCAAACTCATGTAAGTGTCCCTAAAAGAGTTCATTGATTGAACTACACAACAGCAAGTTAGGAAAATAGTGTTTAAATGTAATTAGTGGGTTTACCGTATGGTAAAAGAGTACTTAAGGTTATTTGGGTTAGTTGTTATATTGTTGTGGTTACAACAATATTTATATTACGTAGATAGTTCTATTGTTAGTTTGATATATTACAATCAGTATATTTGTAATATATTGTTTTGAACGGGTTCAACAACCACATGATTCTTGGAGAGAATCATGGGATGTTGACTCCCTAATTATAGGCTATCTCTAGCCTAAATACTTGGCTCTATACCAAAGAGTATATGATATAGAGAAATATATTTAATATTTGGAGTTTTATCTTGTGTAAATCTGCTGCTACCATTTCATTTGGTATCAGAGCAGCAAGGGGGGATTAAGCCCTAGGCAGACTAGGCAACTGCCTAGGGCACTAGTAGTTGGGAGTGCTCGAATCTAAATAATTTTATTATTTTTTATTATTGTTTTTTTAATATTGGTAAATAGTTTTTTGAAAGGGACTATACCCTTGTGTACAAAAGAAGGCCTAAAAGCCGGAATAAGAGAGAGGAGCAGAGAAGCTGTAGCAAAGCACAAAAGTTACAGCAAAGAACAACGAAGCCCAGAAACAGCTACACAAACGAGACTTAACAGCAAAACAACGGCAAAAAAACAGCAAGCCTACAGCCAAGAAGCAGTAATAAAAACAATAAGGACCAGCAAAAGTAGTCGGGACTACTTCTTGGCCGCTTGATCAATACTCATCTTTACTCTTTTCCAAGCATGATACATGCCCAACGTGGTCATATGAGCAGCATCCGTCTTATCGAGCTCCTCTCTGGTTCTTTTGCTCTCTTTCTCATTGCCCCAAAGTGTAGCCGGGACACCGCTAAGATGTGAAACACTTCTTGCATGACCTTCGATGAACTCCTCGATGGCCCTGAAGGCTGCAATATTATACTCATGCCTAGTCTTCATCTTCCCTAGGCGGGAGTCTAAGGAGGTCAGTTTTTTGTATATGTCATCAATCTGGCTATTGCCAATGCTCCCTTCCCCCTCAATGCTTTTTTTGCCTTTTTGCTTAGCAAGGTTTTTGACCTCATCCTTCAAAGAATTTAAGCTCGGCCTCTAAGGCCTCAATCTCCTAGAAGGGTTATCCGTTGGTGCCGCCTGGGACCGGCACTACTAATGTTCGGCGAGATCACGAGCAATGTCCTCCAAAGGTTCAACCCCCTCAGCAGTAGACTCAAGGTTGAGTCTCCTAGAAGCCCTGGTGACACGTTTAGAGGTAGAGACAGGGTGGGTGGCAGGGGCAGCAACAGGAGGAAAAGAAGGAGAAGCATGAGCAGCCGGCATGGGGGTAGCAGCACCGAAGGCGGGGGCAGCAGCAGGGGCAGCAGGGGAGACAGGACTGGCAGCAGCGGAACCCAACAAAGCCGGGCCGGGAGAGGAAGGGAGACCGGGGAATTTAATAAGGCAGTGCTTGTGAATAAGCAAAATAAGCCCTTGGTGTAAGGGAACCGCCGGGTATGCATCTGGAACTCCAAAATGGAGCGCTCAAGAGAGTTTAACAGATAGTGAGGGAAGCAAACCAACCTACTCCTACGAAAGTGATTCAAAAAGACAAGGTGCTTAGCAGGGACAGAACAAACCTGCCTTCCAAGGATATGAAGCGAATCATCATGCGGGTGACTTCATCATACGGGGATGGAATTGAGTTAACAAGCAGACCCGCGGTGTTGAATATAAGCTTCTCCTCCTCCTCCACAAATCTTCTCTCTTCAACCTCTTTGATAACCCTCTTGTTGAAGAAGCGGTATCCTTCAGTGAGGCCGATCGCTTGCTATGAGTTCCTCATTAATAAGAATTTTTTCGCCCTCCATAGTCGACCGTCCTCTCATTCCACTCCTTGGCAAAGCGAACAGAGATGCTTTGATCATGTCCTTGCACTCTTTCCACAAAGTTGGTGAATCCGCCGATGCTAAGAATGTTCCAGAGCTCAGTGTTTTCTTTCCAGTCAGGGTCCGCGCACGGCTCAATCTGGCAGGGAGGCCCTCCCATCTTCACAATGATGTGCTGGTTACAACAATTTTCAGAATACCTTTGGGCGTTGAGAGTGGTTCGTTTCTCACTATTGCGGGTCGCATAAAAATGGGAACTGTAGCCGTTGGTCCTCCCACGAACGGCTGTATGATTGCCGATCTGAGCCTGCGTGGAGTCGCGCGTGAAAACCCTTTCCCTGTCAGCTTTCACCTTGTAGTTATCTTCGGTTTTCGCGGAGCTTGGCATCCGAATATCAACAGCTATTGTACCTCCCGCGTGCGCTGTTTTTAAATTTAGACAACTCCACTTGAAGTTCCTAAACAAAATCTTGCTATCATTTGAAGTAGATATCATTTGCCACGCCAAATAAATTAAAACAGCACATGTGGAAGAATTTATGGATTTCCTCCAAAGATTAAGGCATATCTCTAGAGATTGTTTGCGTGTGAAGGTCCGCATGTATGCTGTTGTGAAGCTGATTAGGGATACTATCATTATCCCAAATAGTGAAATTTATATTAATGCCATAATTGGCCAATGCATCGGCCAACTTGTTTCCCTCCCTGTAAGAATGTATGATTTCGATCTTTGTTGAAGGTATGAGTGATGCTTATGGATTCAGAGATAAAATCTTTGATATTCCAGCTAGGAGAAGAGGACTGATTAAGCAGTTTAATAATATTAAGGGAGTCCCCTTCAACAATGAGGTTCTGGATATTTTGGGCCCGTGCGACTCTCAATCCCCAGAGAGCAGATAAAGCTTCTGCAAAATGATTGGTTTGGATTCCCATTTTTCCAGCATATGCAGCAATCAAATTACCTTTATGGTCCCGTATTGCTCCTCCTCCAGCTGCTGTTCCAGGGTTCCCCTTAGAGGCTCCATCAAAGTTCAGCTTGAACCAATTGGATTCAGGGGGATGCCATTTAACCAAAGATCTATCCACACTATTCCCGGGGTTGCTCCAATATCCGATCTGCCAATTTGATAAGATGTGCTTTTCATTTTCCAGTAACAATTGTTCTTGGGAGGTTTAAATCTGGCCATGTCCTCTTTGATGCCTTGGGAGATCTTGCCAGTAGTGAATTTAAAATTCTGCTTCTTATTTCTAAAAACGATATTATTTCTATCCTTCCAGATCCTCCAAATTAAATGCGGGATGGCTAATTTCCAGATTCTTTTGATAGCACAATGTCTGAATGGTGGGTTCCATTGATTCCATAGCTGAATAAGATCCTCGGCATCACCCAGAGAGCTTCAAATTTGGAAAGGACAAAGTTCCAAGCTCTAAAGGCATAATCACAATGTATGAACAGATGGCTAATGTCTTCATAGTTATTCCTACAAAGGTGGCACCAATTGGGAATGATAAATCCTCTTTTCATCAAATTGTCAGTGGTGAGAATTTTGCCTCTGATGGCCAGCCAAAGAAAAAAATTTATTTTGGGGGTTAATTCAGGCATCCAGATCAAGTTCCAGTTAAAATCTGATTGGTTACTGTGGAAAAGACTGGTATAACCAGATTTGACTGAGTATTTACCATCGTGTGAATTGCTCCAGATCAGCTCATCCTTGGAATCCAACTGACACAAAGGGAAGAGATCTAAAAGGTCTTGGAGGGAGGAGATAATTTGTTTCAGTTCAATACGCTCCATAGTAAGTCTTTTCCAATTCTTGTTGGTGCCATTTCCATCAATGTAGTCCTTGACTTTAGTTCCATACTTTCTTATAAGGCTGTCCTTAGCAATCCCAAATCTCTCCAAGAGATTATCATTGGACCAGTTATCCTCCCAGAAGTTTATGTCGCTGCCATCCCCAACTTTCCATTTGCTTCCCTTCTTAATGAAGTTTCTACTCTTAACCAGATTATTCCAAAAAATGGAACCATTGGGGAGTTGCTCATCATGCAGATAGGAGTAAACAGCTTGCTGATTCAAGTATTTTGTTTTAATAACATCAATCCAGGGTTGTTTCTCAGAAAGCAATCTCCAGCCCATCTTAGCAATGAGTGCCTCATTCATTTTCTCAATATTTTTATTCCGACCCTCCCTAGATTTTGGGGTGCAGACTTTATCCCAGGCCACAAGGTGAAATCTGAACTTTTCTTCCATGCCTTGCCATAAAAATTTTTTCTGAATCCTTTCCACTTTCTCTCTGAAGGAGGAAGGAATTTTGAATAGTGACATGATATATATGGGCAAACTTTGGAGTGTGCTTTTAATGAGAAGGCACTTACCAGCACTAGAGAGAGTGGTCCCTTTCCAACCGGCCATTTTTTTCTGAAATCTCGTCAATAAATCATCCCACACCGTGTGAGAGACTTTCTTCGTGCCAAGAGGGAGGCCTAAGTATGTTGCTGGAAGAGTACCAATTTTACAGCCCAGAATTTTAGCAATCTTGAGCTGTCTTTCCCCAGGGGTGTTAAAGAAAAAAAGGATGCTTTTGTCGTAATTGATCTCTTGCCCGGAAGCAGATTCATATAGCTGCAGAAGAGCCTTGATAGCTTTAGCTTCTACAACTGAGGCCAGAAGAAGAAGGATGGTGTCGTCTGCAAACTGTTGATGAGAGACAGCTTGGCTGAGAGAAGTGGGTTTAGAACCATTTAAAAGGCCGACTTCCACCGCTCTGCTAATTGTTCTACTAAGGCTGTCAGCCAGAAGGATGAAGAGTAGGGGGGAGATGGGGTCTCCCTGCCTAAGACCTCTGCTGCTGGTGAAGAATCCCACAGGCTCTCCATTAACAACCACAGAGAACCTGGCTGTAGATATACAAGACTTAATAATTTTTCTAAACTTTTCTGTGAACCCAAATTTAGATAAAATCCTGTCAAGGAAGACCCAAGAAACTTTGTCAAAAGCTTTATTCATATCAAGCTTAAGGATCATGTTTGCCTTTTTGTTATTTTCCATAGAATGCATAGTTTCATGCACCATAATCACACCATCTTGTATTATCCCGCCTTTAATGAAGCCACTCTGCTGCCTTGAGATGAGATCCTTCATTATGAGTGCATGACCTAGAAGCAATAATTTTGGTAAAGATTCGAAAAATAGCATTAACAAGGCGATAGGTCGAAATCCTTGAAATCTTTTGCATCCATTTTCTTAAGTGCCAAAGACAATGTGTGTGTTATTGAGTTCTTTTAGAAGATTTCCCGATCTATAAAATTCATTAACCGCTTTGAGTAGATCCTCCGAGCATATTTCCCGAGAATTTCGAAAAAATTAATGGAGAATCCATCCGGTCCAGGAGCCTTATCCCCCTCAAGAGAAAAAACAGCCTTTTTTAGCTCATCAAGCGTGACCGCTTTAGTGATATCTCTGAATTTCTGGTCCTCAATATCATTACGAGGGATGGCTCTAAAGCATGAAGGAAATAGCTTCGGATTCTTGACATTACTCTCTCTAAGAAGATTTTTGTAGAATTCAAGTGCTTGTTTCTTAATGCTGTTTGGATCTTTAGTGATACTTCCGTTGCTTTTAGAAACCTCTAAGATCCTATTACTGGCTCTGTGCTTTAGAGTGGTCATGTGAAAGAACTTTGTGTTCCTGTCCCCCTCTTTAAGCCAGATAGCCCTAGATTTAAGGCGCCAAAAGGACTCTTCTCTACTGCAGATCGTGTGCAACTCAGAAAGAATTTTCTTTTCATTTACTTCATCTTCAACTGATCTCCCCATAGTATCCATCTTTAACTCAAGATCCTGAAGCTTCTGTTTTAACTCTTTCTTTTTTCCGAAGATGTTTCCAAAAACATTTTTGTTCCAAAGTTTGACTTGTTTTTTGACATTTTTGAGTTTTTGGACCAATCTGTACTGGGCAGTGCCTTCCCCATTCCAATCCCACCATTCCTTTATTCTATCATAGATATCAACGTGCTCCATCCACATTTTTTCAAATTTGAATGAGCTTCTTGCAGGTTTGGTCCAATTTAGAAAGCTTAAAGCAATCGGATTATGATCCGATCCACCAGGCGAGGAAGAGAGGTAAAAGTCTTGGTTAAGAATCCGGTTTCTTGAGATTAGTGCCTGTCGATCTCACTGAATGAGCTCCTTTCCCAACCTTCTATTATTCCAAGTATACTTATTACCATGCAGATCCACATCAATGAGGTTTTGTTCGGTGATAAAATCAGCAAAATCCTCCATTCCATTAGAGAAGGTGGGGTTCCCCAAACTTTTCGCCTAGGTTTAGAGGGGAGTTGAAGTCTCCCATGATAAGCCGATTAAGCGAGCTGTCTTTGGTTTCTAAAGATTTTAAGATCAGCCCATAGTTTTCTTCTACCACTAGCGAGTTAGGGGCATAAATATTAGACAAGATCCATTCACACTTTTTTCAATAGTGACAAATTTAATTGCAAGATGATTAATATTATCACTAAGAATCATACCAAGATGATGCCTTTTATCCCAAAGAGTAGACCCTCGGAAGCACTCCACGAGAATCAACAGCCGCCATTTCAGAGCTGTCCCAATTTTTTTTTTTAATATTATCCATGGTTATTGCTTTCATCTTAGTTTCTTGAAGAATCAAAATGCTGGGGTTACTGGAGTCCCGTAACTCCTTGATGTTTCTTTGCTTAGAGTAACCGTTAAGGCCTCTAATATTCCAAGATATGATCTTCATATGGAATGGTTGGTAATTGGAATTGCTTCTTTGCTTGATTGTTGCATTGAACACCATCTGCAATATCCCTCTCTGTTTTCTTAGCTCTGAGAGTCTTTTTAGAGGGTCTTCCTCTTTTCGAGCTTCCTCCAAAATCAGCTATTCGTCTAACTGAAGATCTGGTTTTTCTGGAGGTAGAGGTGTCCCAATTGTCAATTTCCTTTTTCTTTTCACTATAAAGTGATTCTGGGATCCTTTCAAAACCTTCCATTCTTTTTTTTTTCTTTTTTGAGATGACCAAAGTGAACCCAGAGTCTGGATCTTCCTTTTCCTTGGTAGGCGTAATCTCCCCTTCCTCTTGTTCCTTATGAATACTGACAGGAGTGTGATTGCACATGACACCTGCTCGATCCTTTGTTGAAATCTTTGAGGTATGGCAGCGGATCCGCATTTCCTTTCTCTCCAGTAGGGAGAGACTCCAGGGGCTCAAACACCCTCATATCCTCCTTGATACAAGCTTCCTCTCTAACGAATGGCAGGATTTCTTTCTCTTCTGAACCAGAAGGGATTAAATAGGTCTTCTTTTCCATGGTAGGCGTGATCCCCCCTACCTTTTGTTCCTTATGGATCTTTGTCGGGAGTATGATCGAAGCGTTTTGATGTTTGCTGTGCCTGTGATCGCTGTTGAAATCTTTGAGGTATGGCAGCGGATCCGCATTTCCTGTCTCTCCAGTAGAGAGGATCTCCAGGGGTTCACTCACATCCATATTCTCCTTATTCAAGCTTCCTCTCTAATGAATGACAGGATTTCTTTCTCTTCCGAACGGAAGGGATTAAACCTTCTTGTTCGTTCACTTCAAGGAAACCTTAACAAGGTCATCCTTCACTGAAGTTTCAAAAGGTTTGCCGGAGATGCCTTCACAGTTTTGTCCACTACTTCTTTGTTGGGGTTTTGAGCAAAGCTATTGTAGCATCTTTGGGGCCTTGAGACAAGATGTTTCTTAATATGAGTTCTAAAACCCCCTTTTTCTTTTTTTCCCCCTATTTATTTAATTGCACATTCCTCTGGCTGGGACCTTTATCTTCAGTTTTCCTTTCCTTGCTTGGATCCCTGTTAACTTTGTTTAGATCTGAGTCAATCCCAGGCTGATCAGAAACCAAAAGAGGGGTCTTCTTCTTGTTGCAGTTTTCATCAGAGTGACCAATGCTTTGGCACCGCTTACATCTTAAGGTCTCAACTTCAATTCTTTGAGTCCAGGATCCAAATCTAGTTTTCAATATTATGTGCTCTGGAAACTCCTGATCAATAGCTGAGACAATGCAGAACCGAGCAAAAGCAAGCCTGGATCTGTTTCTTGTGGGTCCATCTAATCCAATAGGTGTGCCTAGGGATTTTGCAATATTTAACAGTATTTCATCATCCCATAGATGCAATGGCAGTCCTGGCAGCCTACACCAGATTGGAATGGTGTTTATATTTTCTGTATTTGGATCAAAACCCGGATACCATTTTTTCAAAAAAAGACCCATATTTCCCAGCCACCAGGGGCCTCCAAGTAACACCGAATCTAAATCCTCTTGTTGGTTAAATTTAGCCAAGAAAAAACCTTTTGGCATAATGGTAATGCTTAGGGCTCCCTTGGGTTTCCATTTTCTCATAGCCCATTTTCTAATGAAATCAATATTAGGTCTAGAGCCAAGAAACTTACCAACAAGGGAGAGGTTTGTTTTGTTTAAAGCTCTATCAACAAAACCATCTGGGACCCTAAGACAGGTGGCACCCTCTTTGTCCATTTCCCATGTAAACTGTTCAGTGCTTTTCGGACCCACCTTGAGGTTAGGGCTTTGAAAAAGCTTATTCCAAGCCAAAGGTGTGGATCTCAGTATTTCCTCATTTTCTCTGCTAGCCGTCCGATTGCAGTCTGAGATCTGCTTTTCCTCAGTAAGTTTTGTCATATTGCGCAGACTTTCCGCGGCCAGAACTGCAGAGACCGCACTGGCTGTACTTCCCGCTTTTGCGACGTTCTTACCCGTGTCTACAAACGCCCTGCATTGGCTATAGCTCAGCCTTTCCTCAGCATTTTTAACCGTGGTTCGCAGACATTCTGCAGCCAAAACTGCGGAAACTGCGGAAACCGTGTCCCCGTAGAACTCTCCATCGCTAGATCTCTCCATTAGATCTAGAGGTTGATATCCACATGCATGATCCAGATCTAGAGGCTCGTGACTTAGAATTCAAAAAATATGAAGTCCTTAATCATTATGATTTTTTAACTGAAGTCAATATCAATTGACTCTTTTATTGATATTATTATAATGTAATATAAATTTAAGGCATACACATAAAAATACTATAATATTTTTGCAAGTAAAAATAAATATGCATATTTTTAAATTCATATGATTTTGTTATTATTGTTACCCATTATTTAATTTAGCTCTAGATAATTCAGGTGTGTAATTGTTTTCTCGGAAAAGGTTCATGTATTTTATATAATGTCATTGGTGTAGCTAGTAGAAGAAAGTATAATTGAAGGGAAAAATTATTTAATTCTCTATTCCTAATTTTTTTGGGAAATGTCTCTTTTATATGGAGAAATTAGAAGGTTTGGTTCAAATATTGCTCTTCACAAAACCATGGGAGATACCTCAAAATTTTATTGATTTGCAAAAAAATGGTGCTTTGTTCAATTTTGAGTCCCATCACCTACTTGATATTGGTAAAGAAGACGAGTAACCAACCTTGTATAAAAAAATTATATTTGTTACGAGCGCCTCTTGTGATTAATTTTCTATATCGGTGGATTATTACTTGTCCATATTTTAAAATTTTATAGGATATTTTTATTCTGTTGTATACCAATTTCTCTAAATTAGTGATTTATTATGATCCTTATACAAGTTTTAAAATACGAAAAATGTATGTAACTTTTATTTAATTATTTGATGGGAAAAAATTATTAACTAAAAATGTAAGAAGGGCGTCCGCTTCACTTATTGCCTAGGGCGCTCCTAATCTTTAATCCAGCTCTGCAAAGCAGGTTTGGCTATGGGGAATTAGAAGAAAAATAAGGGCAGTTGATTTATTCTTCACCCTCTAGATGAATTACACAACGATTTGTAGCAAAGTGTATAACTCGAAATTAATTCTTGCACATTCTAATATCTTCACGTGGGTACTATAGTTGGAGATGACCCAGATTCTCAGATAATTTACTGTTCATGACTTGCAGATCTCCATTGATGCAGCCCTATAAAAGAGAATACATGAGGCATTTTTTATATGGCGTAATCTTTGTGACATTCAGACCGTTTTTAGGGAAATTTTGCAAGGCATCAACATTGCATCCAAATTCAGCAAAATTCTTGCCTCCATTCACATCAATTGTGACTCAAACTCAGATTGAGCTTTGATTGGCACTATTTTGTTGTACGACCGGTCTCGAGACTCTCGGTTACTAGATGCATGTTATTCGTCCGAACTTGCTCGCCGTAATATACTAGTAGATGAAGACCCATGCAATAAGGTCTTGTTGTCATCGAATTGCATTATACATCTACATACAGCCAGCGTCAACGACCAAGACCCAAGTGGCGCCCAAGATCAGCAGACCCCTCGCCTTGAAGCTGGTCTCCTCAAGTGGATCTCCACTTCTGCCATCGGATTTCTTGCATCGCTGAACAAAGATAAAGTTGAGTATAGACATTTGGTTCATCATTCCAACCTTGGGCGTATCATCTCCTCAAATCTGCACACAACACCTGAAATTCTCGCATAGGTTGGACATTGGAATCTTGCTTTTGTATTCTACGGCCTGTTGTTCCTTCATCATGCCAGACCAGTCTTCTACCGATCCTCTCTACTCTTCAAAGTCGTTTTAGAACGGTTCACTCTGTCTTCAGAGGCCTGTGTACATGTGGCTGCGTCCAAATCATTGCATTGAATAGACGATTCATGTTTTTCTATTATTGCTGAACTCGTGTTATTGGTGCCATTACGTGTAACAAATAGCTTTTGATGCAAGCTGAAACTCAACAAATCTACCACATAAAAAGGACATTGAAGAATAACCATCATTCAGTTTTGAAAGTCTACACCAGAACCGCCACATTCACCTCAAAGGTGTCTTGTGTAATAAAACTTTAATTTTAAATTGTCCTTTTATAGTGTCATTTTAATTGTCAAAAGTTTCTTGTTATTTGAGTCAATAACAATTTGTGTTGTTGTAGGTTAATTTCTAATTATAGCTTTCGCTATATTAGAAATTTAGGTTTTGTCATGGATCAAGTGTAATTGTATAATCCTAAGTCAGATGTCTTAAGTGTCTCGTGTCTAATTTGTCATTATTGTTTTGTATTAAAAGTAATCGTTATTTTTTTATGAGTCAAGTCAAATATCATCATTGTTGGTTTGTCAAAAAGTGTCATATTGTGTATCAAATTCAAAAGTTAGTATAGTCAACCATTGAGTGTCAAGTAGTCTCTAGTTACTCGACTTTTATTGTGGAAAGTCAAGAGTTATTACCAATTGTTCAAATAAAGTCATGTAAATCGCCAAGTAACAGAAAAGAGTCATTTGTATACAAGTTTTGTTGTCGTCAATTGTCAAAGTCGTGCAATGTTATTGTAAGTCAAAAAGTATCCAAAAACAATTCCTTACGGATGCATTTTCGGTGTTACCCGACATCCGGAAAATAAAATATTTCACAATGAGGGGAGAAATAATAAACAATAATGAAATCTTGAGCTTCGTATCCAAATCTAGTTGAGTTAGCGGTGACACACCGAAGGACGGAGGCAACGGAGGTTGGAGGTCGATCAATGACCTCTCGTTAGTCACAAACGATGGGGTCGCACAAAGTTGTGGTGACAATTTGTTTTATGAGTTTCATTTTCAGTTGTGTGTTTGCTTTCAGCTATCGTGTTTTCAAATTGATAATAAGTGGGCAGTGATTCATGTCACACCCCACATTTTCATTTTGTTTTGTTGCAAAGATAAGTTGTGATGTATTAAATAATTTAGTGTAAGTGGATTAATGTTGTTATGGGATTGCATTTGCAGTTACACATATGTACAGATTTTCCGAAAGGATATATATACATGTGCGTAGGTGCATACCCAGCACTATAACCAGACACATCATCTTGCAATCGTTGATTATTCAATACTTGTAGCTTATTTTTGTTCTTGTTTTGGATGATTCTACTTTACCTTGCTTGTTGTATCTAATGATTACGTAATGTTGACAAATCTGTTACATGGATGTACCTTGTATTGTTTCGGTGCTGAGAAATAATTATTACTGTTTTGATGTATGACTAAGCACTTTGTGATTGTTATATCGGTCATTCACTTTGCAAGGGCATTAAAAATGGTCTTTGTCGCCATTTAGAATAAGGTTTATAAAAAGACAAGGTAAGTGTTACTTATTTGAATAATCAGCTTAGCAATGTTTAATAACGTAAAAAAATTGTTGTTGATATACTAATTGGATTATGAGTTCAATCGATATCGTTACAGTCATCCCCTTATTCTGGGCATTAGTAAAAGTAATGTTGTTATGTTTAAGCTTGTTGATCATGGAACATGGCAAATTTTGTTGAATCTAATGTTCGTTTAAATGGTTATAGCTATGCAAACTGGGCAAGATGAGTTTGTTAAATGTGGGCTTAATACCACTAGACATTGATATTGTTTTGTTATATTGATGGCAAGGTAAATGTTTATTAAAGTTTGATTTATAATGATCTTGACCATGCAAAGGTGTAAATGCATTGTTTAATTTCTTAAGGTCATAGACCATGGCAAAACTAGCAAATTTCATGTTGCAAGTTTTGAGTCTAAGCCCAAGCAATTATATTGACTGTTGAAGGTCTTCGACCATATCCATAGGCATTATGATAGTTATTATATTGGTCAGCACCATGCAAAACTTAGGAAATTTGGTTATTATATGTTTTTAAATAATATTCGACCGCTTGAGTTGGAGGGAAGGTTGAGCGAGCTGCCCAACGCCACTACGTGGCACCTGCAAAATTAAATGCACTTAAAGTTAGTACTTGAATTTTGGAAACAATGAAGCTTCTTGGAGAAGCTATCGCATGCAACCTAAGTTCATTTTAATCTCATCTTTTTGCTCTTCAAGCTCTTTTGGGCAAGTTGTGCATGGAGGTTTGGGAAGCTATTCACAGTTAAGATTTTTATGGGTCTTCTTTGCTAAAAATAGATGCATTTATTTTGGGCATCAAGGGCTTTTAAAATGTTGATAATGGTGAGAATATTTGAGGTTTTGCTGTGCAAAAATCTGGAGTTTTGTTGGGTCGATTTGGTTGATGTTTTTGCAAGAAATATAGAGGAAAATTAGAAGAGCTTTTGCAGTCACAGGCATGGATTATGAACTTTTTTCTTGTTGTTTTATTCTGATTTGGATGAATATTGTTTGGTTAATCTTAATGGTCGATCTGGTATGAAAGTTTTGATTTAAAATGAGGAAAAACAATGAATAATGTGTTTTCTCAAATGGGTGCTTATGAAAATTTGAAAAGGAAACCTCTTAAGCATATGTGAATCTGGTTTTGTATTATTTGACTGATACGACTGTGTGATCTTGTTAAAAATCTGGAATGGGTCTTTGAAATATTACAATGGAAATTGTTTTTCTTTGTTGGGTATTAGGAAACACAGTTTAGTTTGGTTTTATCGGTTCTGGGAATGTGTGTTTAGAATATTTCAGGACTGTTTTATCTTGTTAGAACATGTAGAAAAGGATGAAGTCGACCCTGAGTTTATGAACTCCTTGGGTCATCGAGAAACCAGTTGAGTTTTTGTCGATTGTTTGAATATGTGTTTAAGGACCAAATGGTAATTGTTTTCTGGGATATTGCCTAGCTTAGAAAGGAATCCTGTGACTCGAAATGGGTGTTTCGGTGCTTAAAATTTCTGGTCATTTGATTGTAACTCTGAGCCATCATAATACCTCTGCAGGAATCCTGGGCATTGAGGGTTGTTTAGTAAATATTTTTATTAACCAAAACTGTCTTCTCGTCTGAAACGATTATATTCAACTTTTGGAATTCATTATTGTATATGAGAATACTAATGATCTTCTTCTCTTGACTAAGACAAATTGATACAGTTTCCTAACAAGTTTGTTCTTTGAGGAGATTTTGGGCTTTGAGTTTTGTTTCGTGAATATTTTTCTATTTTATTACTAGCTGGAATAAGTTGATGTCTTAGCTCAATACAAGCTTCTTATGAAGTTATAAGGAGATAGATAGAGTTTGAGAACTCTCCTCCATTGACTTTCTTCTGTGTATTTGAAGTCTTAGATAGTGATTGCAAAAAGTTGAATAAGCCATGGTTACACCTTTTGTTGACGTTTTATCTGTGTGGGCCAAAAGCTATTAAGTTGAGTATTTTTCTTAGGGTTGTTAGATCATGAAGAAACTCTTATTTACATAGTTATTTGACTTTGACTGTGAAACAGTATTGATGAAAGTCAAATATGGCTTTTAAATTATCTTTGCAAGCTTTAATTAATAAAGATAAGGTATAATGAATATAGACTGTTCATGGGATCTGATTAGGTCAAAGAACCAACTATACAAAAAGTTGATTGCTTGTAAAGTAATGAATTTTTGTTTCTCCTCCTTTCTATTAATCTTTAAAGGATAGAATGAAATGTTATGAAACCATGTAGAAAAATAATGGTTTATTTTAAGGAGTGTTAATGAAGAGATAAGTTGATCCAATTGATTCTAAGATACCTTTTTAAACTTGTTAAATATTTTCATAAAGGGTTCTTGTTTATGAGTTTTGTGTTGACTAAGTAATGAATCTTCCTAACTGCATTATGAAGTAATGATATAGTTAGATTTATTACATAGACATGGTTACTATTAAGTTAACCTTATTATATTCATTTAGTTCGTAATATAACAACATGAATGTGAGTTGTTAATTCATGCCAGTTCATTGAACTGACCATGTATACAATTTTATCTATCCTACAGCTTGCATGACGGAGTAGTTATTACGAAGTGCTAAATTGGATTGGTTTACACATGATTCATCATGCGATGTTTGTTATTATCTGATTCAAATATTGATAATGATTGTAATTGTATTTTATTTAAACACAAAAGTATTACTTCGTAGATTGTAACAAGGCAATTTGGCCTAATGTAATTAATGATTATATTTTGATAATCATTTCATAATTATGTACTATTGTTATTAATTATTAATTTAATGATTTCTGTTTGGATCATTATTATTGCAAAAATTGAAATATTGTACCGTTGTTTTACAACAAAGCATTTATTATAATTAAGTTATAATGTGATAACTTGACTCCTTTATGATGTCATTATGATTTAATGATTTCGATGTAAAGAATTTACTTCGATGACACAAACAATATCTAGACTGTTTCGGTATGGGTGGGTGTGGTACGAATACGGGTTCGGTACCTTTCAAACGGCAAATTTTTAAAAACCTCGGGTATGGTATATATATATATATATATATATATATATATATATATATATATATATATATATATATATAAATTTAAAGAAGCATTTGCATACTTATTGAAATTTAATACTCATACAACTTAAAATCATTCATAGAACATGAAAACAAATTTCCAATACTTTGAGAATTGAGACTTGAGTTTGTATTGATTCATAATGTTCAAAACATAATAGTTAATAACATAGACTGTATTATAGATTTGATAATTCATTATTAATGCCTTAAGCTTGAGTTAGACATCTCATTGGACATTAAAAAAACATTTAAAGTTTGTCGCTTGTTATGTAACTAGCCTGGAAACCATAAGAAATTGTCCTCAATTCTTCTAAAATTGTGTTGTTATGTGTTCTCTATGCCTCTGCCCTAGCATTGGCGCCAAAAATTTACCAAACAGTTGGACCTCCATGCCAGGCAAAGGGTATTCCAAGAATCCAAACCCATTCTTGTATAACAGTTTCTTTTTAAAAACCTCGAGGTACGGTTCAATTCCAGTCAAAGCCCTCATGTTTTATTTATTTTTTTGCACTTAAAAAGAAAAGAAAAAGCTGTGGGTACTCTATGGGTACGTACCCATAAGCCCTGGGTACTTCAGGGTGCACGGATTTTAAATCTGGGGACATACCAGTGGCCTATGGGTGCGTACCCACAGCTGCACAGGATGTACATGTACTCGTACCCGAAACATACCCATCCCTGGTACAAAGGGGGTCTAGGACGTTTTCATGCGGTCTAGAACAATATGAATAAACAAGGATGGTGTTATCGTACTTATAAAACAATCATTCGTTCATTAATGACAAAAAACCTATGTTAATAAGTACTATCCTCTTAAGCAAATAATTATGCTATATCATGCGAAAGATGAATGATAAACTTATTAGTTATCAACAACTATATGTTACGATAGTACAACCTTATATGATCATAAATGATGTTGATATCTAGTAACGATATTGTGATTAGTTCACGCTAATGAACATGTAATGATACGATAGAACCTAGCCTAAGTTGAAGTCAAATTACTTATCGTAATAAATAACTAACTTATAATGAAGCACAAATATCACGAAGCGGCGTTCACGTAATTTGTATCTTGACCGTGCCCGACTCAGATGGCTACGGGAAAGATAACAATCATGTAACGATGCAAGTCATTATGTGAACTTTGCCTTTCTCATACGGATCCGAAGATGGGATTGACAAGAGTCAACCGATTTGAATATCGAATCATGATCCCGCCACTTCAGAAATGAAAACTTAAATCTTAAAAAACGAAATGTGATTCAGATAAGCGTGACGAGATAGTTGTGCGTTGATGGGTCGTTTGGCTTATGTGCAATACTTGAAACTAAGCATGCAAAGCATTGCTAGAAAATTTTGGCCTAAGTAGTGTAACTAGCCGATTACATTGTCAATTTATCGTGTTCCTAACTAATTGTGTGAGATGTCGGATGAAACTCGATTGATTTTCAGGTAGACACTTAGGAGCTACACTTAGTTCTCAGAACCTGTTATGAAGGTTTAACCAATTGTATACAAGTTATACACACTCGGTTAGAGTGATGTTAAAGGGGATCGAGATAAATCTAGTTGACCTTTACAACTGCACATGGTTATATTGTTATCAGATGGATTGTAAACTTTATTTTATGTTGGATTATAATTGTTGCTAGCTATAAATCATTGAAGGCATTAAATGGGATTAAGGGGTTTGTTTTAAAAGAAAAAAATTCCCTTAATTTGGAGTAAAAATAACAAGGGTGTTACATTTATATGTACTTCCCGATGTAATAACATAGTGAAGAACAAAAGGCATAGTGAAAAGCAACATCATGTTACTTAAAGAGGTTGAATAGTCGAATGTGTTCCTGTTCATACCTAGGTTTGTGGTAAGCCTCTATAAAACCACTAAAGGTTGTACGAGATGGTTCTGCTTGAATTCCCACACCGTAGGTAGTCGAGATGTGTTCCCTGTAGTGATTGGTTAATAAGCAAATGGTTCTTGTACATGTTCCCACACTAGTTTGGCGATTTGTTACCGATAGTGCATGGTTGATAAGAAGTTGATGTGCTCCTCCTACTTTCATTTCGAGTGTGTACCAAGGTCATGAGCACGCAAGGCGGCATGCACTACTGCAGAGGAAGTGCAATTGTTTTTCTACCATGGTCGCACTAAGGGGGAATGTTAGGAAAATAGTATTCACATGTAATTAGTGAGTTTACCGTATGGTAAAATAGTAACTACGGTTATTTGAGTTAGTTGTTATATTGTGGTGGTTACAACAATATTACGTAGATAGTTCCATTGTTAGTTTAATATATTAAAATCTATATATTGGTTTGTAAAGGGTCCAACAACCACATGATTCTTAGAGAGAATCATGAGATGTTGACTCCTAATTATAGGCTATCCCTTGCCTATATATTTGGCTCTATACCTACGGGTATATGATATAGAGAAATATATTTAAAATTTGGAGTTTTATCTTGTGTAAATTTGTTGCTACCATTTCACAACAATAACACTTGACCATCATAAGTGCACCTCACAAGCATAGGTAAATCACCATCCTTGTGACACATAGAAAACTTCAAGGGCCAATAACAAATTCAGAGGCCATAATCCCACAAGACGCCTAGTTCTCCTCAACATGAGCGTTACCATATTACAAAGAAAATAATGAGTGCCCAATTATTACGTCAATCCAATACACTATATAGATGACCATCTAGATGTGTAGCTAGTTACCAATGTGTTTGTCCTTCCAGTCGGAGTTCAACAACAATTTTGAAGATAAAACAAGGCATGTAATAACACAATTTCCTTCAATTTATCTCCACTTTTTATGCATATATTTCATATCGGAAATCCAATGAAAACATGGATATTTCATACAAACCCAAACCACAATCAATCTAAGAATTTAAAACATTTAAGCACTCCAGATATTGTTACTAACATGCTAACAAAGAGATGACCAAAAAACACACACACACACACATGCACACTCACACGCACATGCACACATGCGCACCCGTATGCACACACACCCACACGTACACAAACACACACATATATGGATATGGTAGCGTGAAGACTCTCCTTGTTCCTACATATTACACGGGAGTTCTCATACGCTAGATTGGTATGCCGATTAAGTCGGGACCTAAAAACTTACTTTTAGTTTACCTTTTCATATAGTATAGGCACTAGAGATGACTTGACTTGATCATCTCCAAAACTCTTCCTCACAGAGAAAATCTGCATTGAGACATAAATCTATTGAAAATAATAAATTGAACCTCATTATCTCCTACTTTCAGCCACAAAATGATGCACACTATCAACAGCCTTGTGAGAAGTTATTTGTATGCAAGTTCAAAAAAGCTCACATCATCGTTACCATTTCCTTGGCCTTGCAAAGAGGGTGGTAGGGCAGAAGGGAAGCGCTAATGCCACTACAATGATAACTTTCTCTTGTTGTTCAACCAAGTAAATGTATTTTATTCCAAATACAAATGATAGAAAAGTACAAAGTTATAGTTAGTAGTCTTGAAAGACATCCTTAGTCTTGTAACATTATGTGTTGGGTGGCATGCATAAATCAAATGAAAACATGGATATTTCATACAAACCCATACCACAAGTAATCTAGGAATTTAAAAGATTGAAGCACTCCATATATTGTGAATATCATGCTAACAAAGAGATGACCAAAACACGCACATGCATGCACACGCGCGCACACACACATATAGACATATGCATATGTATGTGCATATGATACTGAGTGAAGATTCTCCTTGTCCCTACATCATACATTGGAGTTCTTATATGCCAGATTGGCATGTCGGCTAACCTAGAACCTAAGAACTTACTTTTAGTTTTAAAAACTAAATATAGTACAAGCACTAGAGATGACTTGCCTTGATCATCTCCAAAATTCTTCCTCACAAAAAGAAAGTTGTTTAGACATAAATCTATCAAAAATAATAACTCGAAACTCATTATCTCCTTTTAGCCACAAGACGACGCACACTACAAACAGCCTTGTGATAAGTTATTCATATGCAAGTTTGAAAAGGCTCATATCACCGCTACAATTTCCTCGGCCTTGCAAAGAGGGTGATAGGGCGGAGGGAAACACTAATGCCACCGAATGATAACTTTTTATTCTTGTTCAACCAAGCATATGTATTTCATTCCATAAACAAATGGTAGAAAAGTACATTGTTGTTGGAGTTGGTAGTCTTGAAAGACCTTGTTAGTCTTGTCAGATTGTGTTGGACCGGCACACATAAATTGTCAATTCTATTGCACCATGTGATCAGTCTATTATATTTAAGAACATTGTGACATAGTCACTTGTGTCTTGGAGCCTAACCTTCAAGTCCTAGCATAACCTTCTCCTCTTCTTTTCAATTGAGTCATTTTATGGCACTTTGCCTAGCTTACTAAGTTGCTCACCCATGACTCTCAACGGCTTAGTATCACTTTGCGACTTAACCCACGTCTATTGTACCTTTCTCTCTACATCCCCCTATACATTTAGTGTCCCAACTTTGCTTTTCCTTGTGCTTCTAGTATCTCCACCGCTTTCTAGGAGTTGTGCTCTATGTCACCCTATGCCTCTAATTTTTACACCCTAGAGATGTCTCCGGGCTTCTATCTTGGGTGAAATTATGTGACACCAACTCCCCAAAGCATGTCTCCTAAAGCTAGTGGAGAGTTTCCTCTTGGTGGGTACCCTTCAGTGCAAGCTAGAAATCAATATTACCCATGTTGATTCTCTCAATATGAACCCCCTCATCACATCTTCTTTACTTCATAGTAAACATCTCGTATCCCTCATCATGCATCGTAATTTCACTTTTAGAAATATTAGGACTTCACCATATGCATAAATTTAGGATGATTAGTTTATTTAGAGTCGTGCTAATTTAGAGTAGTGTTATCTTCAAAACACTTGTGTAGCTTGTGCACCAAGTTATCAAAAACTAAAAATAGGATAAGGTAGTTTTAGATATTTTAGATTTAGCCTATTTATACCCGGTGAATCGAAACACAAGTCTCTACGAGGACTCAATGATCCAAGTCTAAGTCCACCTAAGCGATTTTTTGAAGAGAGCTCAACGAATTTGGCGACTCCTATCAAACACAAGTCCCAGTGTGCAGACTCGTCAAGGCGACATTTTCGCTCTTTCTTTTTAACTAAAACCCACAAACACACAAAATAAAGTTGAAAAAGCACATTGACCTAAACCCAAAAGTAACTCTTGTTGCTAATAATGTGGTTGCCAAATAAAGAAGAACAACGAAAACAGAGCAATAGAAACAAAAACAAAACCCAGAAAAATACAAAATAAGTTTATATTAATTTCAAAATAACTTAATACATCACTTTCAGAGTTGTTGCTCTGATTTTAGTTGTTGCACAATTAATTTGCTTAATCTCCTTTGCTACTTTGTTCTCTATCTCTCTTTGTTTTGCTGCGGTAAAATAATTGTCTGAATATTCTATTCATTGTTGTATATTTCTACCTTTGTATGTTGTTCCCCGAGTTGGTGCTCTCTTCTTCAAAACATTCTTTTATATTTTTGTTTTATTTTGTTCTTTTCAGCTACACAAAATTTATTTTTCTCTTTTGTTGTGCAATCTTTTCTTGTATTCCCCTATGCTACGTATACAACTACAGAATTAATAATAAAAACAACTTTTCAATCATTAATAAATTTCCCTCTCAAAAAGGATTCAAAAAAAAATACTGACTACTCTAGCATTGCATTAACAGCAAGGGTAGGTGAAAAGTTCAAAATTCAAAATTGGATCAAGATTCTAACATTCAACACTCCCTCAATCTTGAGCCGAGTACAAAATAATTTATATTCATTCAAAAACTGATTTTGGATCTCGGAGTTGGATGAGTGATTTTGAAGCCTAGCAAATGAATTTGAAGCGAACCAAATGGATTTTGGAGCTCATAGAAATACGAATTTTGGAGCTGTCTTTATGATTTCCAAAGATGTCTTTATGATTTCCGAAGTTGGCTTTATGATTTCGGAGCTGCCTTTATGATTTCCGGAGTTGGTCAGTATTATTTCCTGCATCGTCTGCGAAACGCCTAAGGCCCCCGTAGCAGCACTGGAAAGCGTGCAGTGCATTGGGCACGAGTGCAGATGCGCTATGGGTGCGCTTGAAACGCCCACGGGGGACAAGGTGCGGTATGGCCGCCGACCGCACCTTGTCCCCCCGTGGGTACGCGTTTCCCAAGCGCATCTCCGTCAAAAAAAAACTTGCCAAAGATCTGTTTCTTTCCTTTTTGGCAATTCTTTCCTTTTTTGGTGGAATTTTGGTGGAAAAATCACAAGGACAGAAAAAAAAATTGCCATTTTTGGAAAGGGTCCGGGAAGATGTAGCAACAAAAACTTGCATGTGCCATAACTTTCATTCTGTGACTCCGTTTCAAGGGTTGTTTTCTCTAAAAGTGTATATTTTCTCAAGCTCTACACATTAATGGCAATATTTTTCTTATTTTCATAAAATCCATTTTTGCACCTTTTTGGACCAAGCAACTTCTTGCAATCTTCTGAAAGAATCATGAGCTTTGATCGCTCAGAAATGCAGTTAGCCATTAAAAATCTTGGATAGCTTTCCAAAACTCGCGAGTATTCTCCCGTGCTCGGACTAATCGTCCCACTCGCCACTTGGATCCATATTTTTCCCGCTTAGTTATGATGTTTCAGAAATATGTCGATAATACTATCATGCCGAGTGGATCAAGGAAGGTCACCATGAACAATCAAAACTCCTTGAATCTTATCACGATACTAAGATAAATAATCGTGATAGAGAAATAATAAATTTCAATAAGTATGCAATGTATGAGAATTAAATTTCAATAAGTATGCAAATGCTTCTTTAAATTTATAATTTATATACATATTTATATATTTATATACATGTATATATAAATATATAAATATATATATATATAACATACCCAAAAGCGTACATCGTACCCAAGATTTTTAAAATTTGCCGTATCGGCGTACTGCGTACTGCATTCGCGTCCGTATCCAAACTATCTAGATTATTTCTAGAGTTGACTATATGGTTTTCGGAGATGATTGTATGAAGTCCGTAGCTAAATATATCCACATCAAGGACACTCAAATTTCCTCTCAAGCGTTCAAAGCTATCTTTTGACAAAGGCTTGGTAAAAATGTCAGCAAGTTGTTGCTCTGACTTGCAAAATTTAAGTTCTATTTCACCTTTTTCAACTAATTCTCAAATGAAATGATACTTGATTGCAATATGTTTGCTTCTTCCATGAAAAACATGATTCTTTGACAAGGCAATGGAAGATAAGTTGTCACAAAAGATAGAAGACGTTCCATATTGCTGCTCTTCATACAAACTCGAGAGGATTCTTCATATTCATATAGCCTGGCATGCGGCTGAATTTGTTTTTATATACTCGGCTTCAACTGTAGAAAGTGAAACAATTGATTATTTCTTTGAAGCCCATGAAATGGCTCTTGACACAACATGAAACACATATCCGAATGTGCTCTTTCTATCATCTAGGCTACCTACCCAATCACTATCCGTGTATCCAACTAACTGAAAATCATTATCAACAACATATAAAATTCCATAATTTCTTGTGCCATTAACATACCTCAAAATTATTTTGCTTGCCAATGCATCTCCTTTGGAGTCTCCATGAATCTAGAAATCAAGTTGACTACATACATGATATCCGGTCTAGTTGCAATCAAGTACATCAAGCTTCCTACCAAGATTTTGTACCGTGTGGGATCTACATTGTTATTGCAATCTTCTTTGCATAGTTTCAAACTTGTTTCAGTTGGTGTAGATGTTGGTTTGCTGTCCAACATTCTAAATCTTTCCAAAATCTCCTTGCATACTTTGAGACAAAAATATTCCATGCTCCATTTGCTTGACTTCAATCCCAAGAAAATATCTCAACAATCCTAAATCAGTCATCTCAAACTCCTTCATGGATGATTTGAACTCTTCTATGAACTTGTTTACATTTCGGTAAATATTAGATCATCTACATATAAAACAACAATCAAAATCTCACCATCCTTGTTTGCTTTGATGTAAAGTGTGGGCTCACTATCGCTTTTGCTAAAGCCATTGCTTGTCAAATAGGAGTCTATCCGGTTGTACCATGCCCTTGGTGTTTGTTTAAGTCCATACAAAGCTTTCTTGAGCTTATACACCTTGTTTTCATTCCCTAGAATCTCATAACCAGGTGGTTGTCCCACATACACTTCTTCTAACATGCCATTCAAGAAGGCTGATTTGACATCCATTTGATGAACCTTCCACTTGTGATGAGCAACTATGGCAATGATTGTTCTCACGGTTTCTAGCCTTGCCACGAGCAAAGGTCTCATTATAATCACATCTAGGCCTTTGTTTGTAGCCTTTGATAACTAACCTTGCCTTATGTCTTTCAATCTTGCCTTCGAGAGTGGTTTTGGTTTTATAAACCCACTTGACTCCAATGACTTCCTTTCCTACTAAAAGATCTACTAACTCCCATGTTCCATTCTTCTCTATTGCATGCATTTCTTCATCCATTACTTCACACCAATTCTATCCTTAATTGCTTCCTCAAAATAAATAGGATCAACTACTGAAAATAAAGCAAAATTAATTATTTCATCTTCATTTTCATCATACCTTGACTGCTCATAAATCTCTTGTACACTCCTTGTTCAAACTTGGCGTTGATTTGAGTCGGAAGATGATGAAGATGCCTCATGAGCTGCTCCTTGTATGCTTTGTTGGCTATTGCCATTTGAAGATTCACCCCTTTGTGAGATAGGGGTCCAACTTGGTGCATTGTTTACTCTACCATTTGTTGTTTCAGCGTCAATAAAAGGTGTATTTTCCTTTGTTTGTGGATTGTTGCACTTCTTGTACATCTCCCCAAGATGCTTCCTCAATGAATTGAACATCCCGACTGATTATGAGTTCCTTTGTGATTGGATTATACAATCTATAAGCTTTGGATTGCTCATTATACCGATGAAGATGCATTTTTCTCCTCTATTATCCCACTTCGATCTTCTTTGCTTTGGCACATGTGCGTATGCTACACACCCAAAAACTCTTAAGTGCTCAACACTTGGCTTTCTTCCACTCCATGCCTCTTGAGGTATCATGTTCCTAACACTCTTTGTAGGACATCTATTCAACAAATAAACTGTTGTTCCAACTACTTCAGCCCAATAATCATCCGCGAAATCCTCTTGCTTTGATCATGCTTCTTGTCATCTCTTGAATAGTTCAATTTTTCCTCTTAGCTACACCATTTTGTTACAGTGTATACCTCGTTGTAAATTGTTTCTTGATCTCATGCTCCTTGCAAAAGTTTAAAAATTGATTTGATATGTATTCTCCCCCTCTATCCGTTCTCAAGGTTTTTATATAATGGCCATTGTGCTTCTCAACCATGGCCTTAAATTATTGAATACATCAAATGCCTCGATTTGTTTTTTTAAATACCCATATTCTTCTCGTTGAAGTCATCTATGAATGTAAAAATACTCACTCTTGGACAAGGAGGAAATCTTCATGGTGTAGACACCTAAAATCCGTTTATGTTGTTTTAATACTAAGATTGCACTAATTACCCTCTTTCCTGTCATTTTAGTTATAATTGGTGATTTTCCGCTAATTAACTAACGTTTCCCTCCATTTTGGTCAATTAACGACACTTCGTTATAATCCTCTTTGAATCAATTAATTAACTATCATTAGTTATTTAAGCCTTTTAACCTTTCATTTAATCAACAAACATTCTTATTGGTTAAATCCCTATCTTAAATCCTCCAAATCATACCTATTTCCCTCTAAATCATCTCTAAATAGTTTTCTAAGCTATTCTAGCCTATTAATTAATCCTAGTTGATTAATTAAATCATCTCCAACTCTCATGAGTTGCTAATCACTTGTTAATTCCTCTAATCAAGCTTATTTCTTCTAAATTTACTTTATCCTTTATCCCACATGCACTAGTTTGCAAGCTTCTCCCAAATTGGAAAGCTATATAAAGGACCCTCCCTCCTTCCTTCACACCTTACACCTTTACAAACACCACACTTTTGCTAGTGAAATCTATAAGCTTATGATAAGAGCCTTCTCCATTCTTGGAATAGCTACTTCATCTTTGCATCCATTTCTCTCATTGTTGAGTAGAAAGGAAGATCTAAGTATGGCCTTGTAGCCATTTCTTGGTGAGATCCTTCCCTCTCTTTGGAGATCAACACAAATTTGATTGCTCATGATCTAAAGAGGTTCATGTTTAGAAGTAATCATACATTACAAGAGTAGGAATGGTTAGCATTAGGTGATTTCATTCATGTTTATGCAATTAGAATAGTTATTTCCTTTAAGCTCTTATCATGATGTTAATGGTAGATTTTGTTTTGCTTTGAGACTACTAGGTGTTAGTTTCTTTCAATTAGCATAGCAAGTTTAGCATGTACACATTTGGCACGCTCGGTGGGACTTACTCCATTGTCCTTTGCATTAATTTCAAGTTTTTGTAGATTAGTTTCAATTTTGGTTACTAACCCTCTTTTTAACATTTTTGATAAATCTTGAGTTTCTTAACTAGATTAGTTAAGTTTGCTTGGTTTTAGTGCTCTTTGCAGGAATAAAGGAGGTGAGGTGCTTTGCCAAATTTGAAGCAAATTGGCAAAGTTTTGAGCTTTTTTGACATTGGGTGCCTGCGCTAGCTAGAAGAAGGCTTGTGCTACTACAAAACCCATGCACTCCCGTTGTTAAGCTTGCGTTACTATTGTTAGGGCTTGCACTCTCATTGTTAGGCTTGCCCTAGCACCTCTCGACTGTGTTTTTGTTGGCTTGGTTTTTGCTCCTCTCGTGTTAGGCTTGCTTTTCTACTTTAAAGCTTGCGCCTCGACTCTCGGCCTTCGTTTTTGTTGGCTTGGTTTTTGCTCCCTGTGTTAGGCTTGTGTTTCTTCTTTAAAGCTTGCGCTTCAGGACTCTCGGCTCGCGCTAGTGCTACATTGTTTTGCTCTTCTATCACGGACTGCGTTTTTGCGCATACCCCTGTGTTAGTGTGAGCTGCCTTGCGCCATCTTGCTAAAACTCACGCATTGCTGTTATATAGCCTTGCGCTAGCGCTCTATGTCAAATTTTGGCTCGGTTTTTAGGTTTCTAGATTCTGATTTTTGATGTTTGTTGTTATTTTACAGTTTTCTAACTCTATTTTGCAGAGTTTTTACATTTTTAATCAGATTTCTAACATGTTGTCAAGCTTTAATGAATGTAATGTTTCCATGTTTTGTTTAAGTTAGGCTAAAGTTTGTGTATGCTCTTCTCTTGCACCTTTGGGTGATCTTGAGAAACAAAAGCAACTTTAGTCTTCATTTTCTAACATTTGGTTAATTTGGAAACTTAATCTTTCATTTTTGCTTAAGGGAATGAACAATTTATCAAGCATTTCTATGATTCATTTGATTTAAGTTTTCCTTTGCATTTATCTAGTTGAATCAAATTATTGTGTATGCTCTTCTCTTGCGTCCTTGGACAATCTTGAGAATCAAAAGCAACTTTGATTCACTTTCATAGGAAACTACTAAATCTTTTGTGCGCAGGACCTAACGCTTGTCAAAGAATCGAATTTAAACAAATGGTGTAGTAAACCACATTTTTAACCAATGATACAAAACACACCATTTATTCAAAACATTGTATTTGCAAGTTTGGATAAGAGCTACGGATCATCTCGCTTTAAAGCTGTGGGAAGTATCTTAGCATAAGCCATAAAACTCATTATGAGTATTACCACAGAACCCTAAAGTAGTCCACACCTTGAGAAAACTGGTGGACAAAACGGGAAGTGCCCTTGCCTACTTAACAAGTTAAAAACCCATGTGAGAAAAGCTTCAAGTTACTCGTATGAGGCCCCGTTCATTAATTTGATTATGGGGTAATGGTCCATTGTCTAGTTTACTAGAAATGCGTACCTCCTAGGTAAGAATTGGCGAGTTTGTGAACAAAATCCTAGGAAACCATTTGGCATTGGGGCCAACTTGACTTTATCCATCGTGTTCCAAAGAGCTCTCACAAAGCAAAAACTTCTTGAGTCAAAACCTTGTTAGTCGAACAAGGGGAGAGTTCATTGAAGTTTGCACCACATGTTATTCATCACGAAACTTACAAGGCATTACTTTGTCTTAGTTTCTACCTTGTCCTAAGACAAGGCAAAACTCTGCCAAAGTTAGGCTAAGTATTTTTCATCACCACTTAGTCTACTCCTTTTCTTTCTTGTTGCCCTTTTTGGGACAAAAGAAAGCATACATACGTAGTGCTATCAAGATTGTGTCCACCACTTTTGCACCCACTTACATCCTTATTGTGACTACGATAGTAAGCGTTGAAAGTGTGTCGATACGTCTTTGTCTTGGTAAACATAGTCTTGATACCCAAGTCAAGACTATCTTATCAGTAGCTAGTTTGTCTCATCATTGACTTCCTCTTGAGTTGTTACGCTGCTCGCATCATATCAATACTGATTTTGATACTTACATCTTGTTTCCTTTGTGAAACTTGATTTAAGTCTCTAAGTTGTACTTATTACGCTGCTCACATAACTATCAACTTCTTGATATACTTAGACCTTGTTTTTATTCCAACATTGCCTTGAGTTTTGAAAAGTGTTGTCATTACGTTGTTCGCATTGTGTCAACATCATTTTGATACTAATATCTTGCTTTGTCTACAAAGCTTGATTAACGTGTCCAAATTGTGTTGTTACATTGCTCGCATTTGTAGCTTCCATTTTCAAGACTTGGACTTTGTGGGTGTCTAAACTTGTTTAAGTATACCTTGTTTGGAAATCACGTCAACACCATCTTAGTACTTAGGTCTTGTTTATCCCAAACTTGATCTAAGTATTGATATTGTGTTGTCATTTATTGCACCAAAACCTATCTTTGAGACGTAGGGAGTAGTTACTCTTGTGATTGGATCCTTGTCTTGAACTTGCTTGATTTGTCCTTGGTACTTCTCATCATACGGTTCCATATCAGTGGATTATTCTTTTATTCTTTGGTATCCTTGATTCATATTGCCTTGATTCTTTGGATTCTTTGCCATTAGTTATTTGACATTCTTTGTGACGTTTGCAGTCATCACGCTGCTTGATTTTTCCTAGGGTCCTTGTAGTACATGTACACATTTTTCAAACCTTAGCAAAAACATTTCCTATCAAGCAACTTTTGAAACAATCGAACATTGGAAAAGTTTCCTTTGCAACCATTGTGTTGCTAAATTTTGATCAACCATTCGACATTTACACTTGTAACTTGTTTTACAAACCTTGTTGATTTGTCAAAATTGTGTCATCACGATGTCTGTTTTCCTTAGATTCCCTTCGGAAAATCACATGAGCATCCCCATATTTGCAAAATGTCTAGTTGGTTGTTGTTATGTTGCTGAATCAACATGGAACTTCCTTCCATTTGAAGGAGTTCAATCATACTATCTAGGTCTAGGCATTTGGACCCAACAATGCCAACAATGACTAATTATCGCATGGTTCCTCACACTTACGACAATAAGGAACCTAGGTTTAGGCATTCACATCAAAATACGCCTATCACGACTAAACCTTGTTTGGTTCTTCACGCTAGAGAACCCGTTCGGTTACCCCTTTCCCCACCTTCATCTCATAGTCGGTGGTATGATTTTGATGATTCTAATCCAAATTATTCTTCTGATTCCCCTCAGTTTCCTAATTATTCTAATCCAAATTATTCTTCTGATTCCCCTCAGTCTCCTAATTATTCTAATCCAAACCATAGTAGGAAAACTCGCCAAAACCAAAAACTCGCCAGACCCCCAAAAAAAAAACTCGCCAAAAACTCGCCAATATTCGGCCAATACTCGGGAATATTCGACAACTTAAAAAATACTCAATTTTTTTTAAAAAACATAAATTTTAAGCAACACATAGCTACAAAATGTATCAAATGAGCCCATAAAATGTTGGAGAAGTGTTTTCTATTAGATTTGAATACAAATACAATACAAAATCGCATCATCATGCGAATACGACAACCGGCTGATAAGTAATATGAATTTATGATGATTGACATTGAAAAATATCATCATAAATTTCATATCTATGCAAGTTACAATATACAATAAATTACATTTTCCTCTTCCCCAATCTAGAGAAATATTGGGGAGAGGGTCTAGTGCCTCGGCTCCACTAGTCCCCACACTCGGCCGCGTCTCCACGCTCCTCCTGTAAGGCCTGCTAAACCGGCTCGATCTCGGAACTAGATGGTGGTGCCGGTGGCTCCTCTCGCCGCATGTTGGAGATCACCTCCAAAGATGTCATCCACTCCAATATCTCCTGAGTCCCGCTAGTGCTTCTCCCTCCATAGCCTCCCTCTCAAAAGAAGCAATCTCGTCCGCTGTGAATGCAGGGTTTTCCTCTTCTTGCCCAGTCCACTCACTGTATGGATCTATCTCATCCAAATCAATGAGCTCCTCTGATGTGGCCTCAACTTTTTTTGTGCGAAGCCGAGATCAGATTGCACAAAACCAAGTCGTTGAGTCTTTTTTGAGTCAACTTGTTGCGCTTCTTCGTGTGAATGGCCTCAAACAAACTCCAGTTGCGTTCACATCCAGAAGCGCTACAAGGTTGAGATAGAATTCTGAGGGCTAACTTTTGAAGATTTGGGGTATTCCCTCCCCAATCCTCCCACCAAGAACCTACAAACATTTAACAAGATAATCAAAAATTTATAATTAATTAATAAAATCAAATATGTAACTAATAAGTAACTTGGTAAACATTCTAAGTAACTTAATATTACTTGGTGACTGTGTGGTTCTCCCTCGAATAGCTAGCACCGATGAAAAGAGTCTCCCCCTACCATGTTTCAGAACTCTCGCACTCTAAAATAACGAGGTCCCTCGTCTCAACATCCGGTATCATCCTCTCAATACATGTCGAAAGGCCCTCCATAACCTCTCCATTCACATCTGTGAAGCTGTCAGAGTAGAAATACTTGGGGTTGAGGTAGTACCCCGCTGCATGAATAGGTTGGTGGAGTTGATTGTTCCACCTCCGATCAATAATCTCCCAAAAGGGACCATATCTGACGATATCCCCCCTGTAATAGTTTTGGATAGACTCTTTGGTCCTATCCATGGCCTCATATACAAACCCCATGGGGTTTTGCTCCCCATCAACCAAACGCAAAACTCTCACCAACGGCTCTGACACCTACACACAAATTAAAATGTAAGATTGCAAACTTACAAGTTACAATACATATTAGAAATGAAATAAAAAAGTGAAAAGTAGAACAATGTATTTAATATTTATAATTTAACAAATTAAAATAAAGGAATGAAATATAAATCGAAGTTTGAAATTACCTTGATGATCTCTATAGCTCTCTTTCGCAAAGATATCATCAAAAACTATCTTCGCAACCCTCTCTCCATCACTTTCTTTGAATATTGTGAGTCTAGCCATGCTTTGACTCACAAACATTTGTTTCAAAGATGTCAACAAACTAGAAATACTTGCAACGTCAAGAAGTTAGTTGCAAACCTTGTGACACCGGCTCGAACAAGTTCTTTCCCCTTTGTGTGTACTCTCATCAAGCTCATAACCCAAGGGTGATTGTATATGTACTTCGTTATAGATCTCTGCATCTTCTACAACCGGCCTCACCCAATCAATTTTGCCTATGTCCTCCAAAAGAAGGTCAATGCAATGAGCCGCACAAGGAGTCCAAAAGAGTGATGGATGTCTCTCCTGCAATAGTCTCCCACCGCCATATCTTTGCTGCATTGTTCTAGTAATAACTTGCACAACATTCTGTACACCAACCTCTAATACAACTGTCTCTAACATAACACTCAAATTTTCTGCATTTTTTATTATGTCAGAGGCATCAATAGATTTTAAAACACCATCTCACCGTTCAAGCTCGCTAAAAATTAACAAGGGTGCGGTTCCTTCCATCCGTCCACCCATCTGAAAGAATGGTGCATCCGAATTTTTTCCATTGTTTCTTGTGCTCTTCTAGCATGGTAGTGGCATCTGCAATCGCACCCTCAAGTAATTTCCCGCTCAAATCTTTTGGAGAGGGTGCCTTGTACCCTTTCCCTACAACTGTCAACGCTGTCACCAAGTACTCCCAGTATGGGCTCTTTGCCACATTGAATGGCAGGTTGTTGTAGTACCAAAAATTTGCACAAGCTTTATCCACTTCCTCGTGCATATCTTTGTTCCAGAATGCACCATCCAATGAAGGTTGTGCTCCAGGTGTGTTCCTTGCCACAAAATAACTCGGTATGCCTTTGCTCGAACTCGATGAAGATGAGCCTCTTCCGGCTCTTCCTCTTCGTATGCGTGGACCACGAGTAGAGCCCACAATTGTTGCCGCATCATCGTCTAAATTCTCTTCCATTGCAGCCCCAGGTCTAATAGCTTGTGCTATGGCTGCCTTCAGCCTTGCGTTCTCTAGTTTTTTCTCCTCTAACTCTGCCAGCTCTGCTTTAATCTCTCGCGTTGCCTCTTCTGACACGTTGGGGCAAACTGTAACATCTCGGCAAGGAATAGTTGAAAGGTGATATTTCAAACGATTGATGCCTCCATTCATTTTCTTGTTACAGAAAGTGCAAAAATTTCGCCCGCACAAGTTCCACGTACAACATACTTCCATGCTATGGAACGGGCATTCGGAGGAACGGTCCCTGCTAGTGATCCAGATGCCGAACCTGATGCCGAGCCTGATGCCATTGTTAAACTCTAATCTGTAACACAATGCACATTTAAAAAATTAGAAAATGTAAACTTAATTTAATTTTAAAAACAAAACATGCCTGAATAACAAATTTGCGTAAGTAAAAAAAATACATTACAAGCATTCAATTTTACATTACATGTATTTAGATTCTAGAATTACACAACGAATCGATTACAATACACATACATAAAATTTAACTAATTTACAATGAATTTGCGTTAATTAAAAAAAAAATACGTACCTCTAGCTGCAAATGAGTATTAAAAATTTACAAGTATTCAATTTTACATTACATGTATTTAGAATTACACAACGAATCGATTACAATACACATACATAAAATTTAACTAATTTACAATGAATTTGCGTTAAAATAAAATAAAATTACATACCTCTGGCTGCAAATGAGTATAAAAAAAGTACAAGCATTCGATTTTACATTGCATGTATTTAGAATCACAATAGGAATCTATAAAACCTAAATAATATATTCAAAATTTGGAAAAACTTCAAAGAATTAAAAAAAAAAAAACCTACCTCCAAATGCAAATCTCCAAATTCTCTCCTCGAATTCGCTCCAAAATCCACTCAACACAAGCAATGCAAGCTCAAATGGTTGTGTGAGTGACAATGAGGGAGTTGAGGGCCTTAAAAAGAGCCAAAACCGTGTAAAATCCGTGTTTTTTTCCTTTGAAAACCGCGTTTCCGCGTGACAGCCGCGTCTGGCGAGTTTTTTGTACGGGCTCGCCGAGTTTTGGCGAGTACTCGCCGAGTTAACTCGGCGAGTACTCGCCAAAACTCGGCGAGCCCTGTTTTGGCGAGTTTTTGGGCGGTTTAACCGGTTTCAGGGTTTTTTGGCGAGTTTTTTGAAAACCGGCGAGTTTTTGGCGAGTTTTCCATCTATGATCCAAACTATTATTCAAATTCCCTCGGTCTCCTAATTATTATAATCCAAACTATTATTGATTCCCTCAATCTCCCGAGCTTATCTAATCGAATTTCTTCTAAGGAATAACCAGTCTCCTAAACGACGTTTTCCTCCTCAAAGGATTTGTGTCGCCATGAATTCTCCCCATCAAACATCTAATTTGACTCTTGAGTCGCAGTCCTCCCTTTCTTTGTAGGACCCACTTTATCATTCACCTCAATGACCTCTTCCTTCATCGAAGATCCATGTGACTCAAAGTTCCTCCAATCAATCATCCAAGTTGACCCCTACGTCGCAATCTACTGACTTTATACGCAATCCTATTTGCTTACCTACACTATGTTGTCTTCTAGGAAAACCAATACCAACCTATTCCAAATCCACATCTTCTTCCACTCACGAGACATCTAAATCTAAATCTACTTCGTCTCTTGAGTCATCTTCTTCTATCAATCAAACATCTAAATCTTCCACACTTGTTGGACCTCTTTCTTCCAATCAACCTACTATGGTCGAACAACAACGACCCATACCAATCGATTTCTTTCAGAATGAAGAAGCGATCAGAGAATTCATGGGGCTACACGATGACATTCCTTTAGAGGACCATGAGCAAGGATTCTCTTTAGACCTCGATGTGTTTGTGTATTGGGGAAGAGGTTGATTCCTTTTGTCAAATGACAGAGGACAATTCAAAGATCATCAAACTTGATCCTCCTCTTATTCTTCCATCTTCACATTCCCCATTACATGGAGAAACGCTTGGGTTTGTCATTGATCCCTGGCCTATCTTCTCATCACCCCATCATTCTTTACATATCACAATTCCTCAATCACAATCTTACCTTGGGTCACCTCCTGGTAGCCCATCATCTTCTTCTATATGTGGGCCACCTCCTAGTAGCCCTTCATCTTCTATTTGTGGGTCACCTCTGGGTAGCCCATTATCCTCTATTCTTGGGCCACATCCTAGTAGCCCTCCATCTTCTATTTATGGGACACCTCGGGTAGTCCTTCATCTTCTATCTATGGGTCATGTGCCGGTAGCCCTTTCTCTTCTATACTTGGGCCAAATACTAGTAGCCCTTCATCTTCTATCTGTGGCTCGCCTCTCGGTAGCCCATCCTCTTCAATTCTTGGACCATATCCTCTTCATCCATCATATCATCCTTCTATCAAAACTCTGTGGCAAGCCCACCATTATCCCTAATGTTCTTATCATCAAACCTAAACATCCACTTTCTTCTCCCACTTCTTGGGATCAGACAAATCACACATTAGCTTATATGAAACCTAAACGGTTTCTTTATCAAGCTTATAGATCAAAACTCCAAAGAGCTCCAAAGCTCCCAACAAGTCAAACAAACATAAAGTTAAAAATCAAACGTGATTTAAGAATGCACACCAACACAACCATCAAGTATGGCGCAAAGTGCGTAGAAACCTATGGATAGGGAACTCAAGATCCCACATACAAAATCCATGTTGAAAGATAAGTCACAGTCACTTATCGAATATGATCTCACTATGGTCATCAAGATTGGAGATAATATTACTCTTGATAAGCAAATACTCCTAGTCTCCCTTATTAAAGAAATTGCAAACATCATTGTTGGATCCTATCACGGGAGTGACATTTTTGGTCCCTACTTCGCAAAACCGTCAAAAATACAAAAATCTAAAAAAATCAAAACAAATTTAAAAATACAAAAAAAAGAAAACATTAAAACATTACAAAAAAATCAAAGGTACAAAGATCAAACATTACAATTAGGTATTACATACACATGGATGTTCTTTCTTCCATTTCTTTCCATTCCTCTGCAAATCACCCACCATTTTCATCCCTTCGATGATCTTTTGGTTGGTCTATTTGTGCTCATTGTGCGACATTTATCTCTATTGTATCTGTTTGACCTTGGTCTTTCATCACCTTGGTAAATTAAAGAACGACTAACCTCTTAGAGATCCTATCACTATCATACATCTAATAAAATTGTTATGAAGAACTTTTGGGCATATTTGTTGACACTAGCCAATGTTGTCATCACAATCACTTCCACATCCTTCCATCAAGCCATCTGTGGTTCTTAACCCTTTATCAAAAAAATTGAGAGAGCTGAAATAAGTTTTCAAAAACAAAAAAATCAATCAAAAAATAAAAAACAAAGAAAATATAACTCTCTTGGGGTATTTCCAATATATCTATCGGGGCTATGGACGCTTGGCTGGTAATAGAGCAATGTTGCGATTAGAATCAAATACATATCCATCTCTGGGGGCTATGGACGTCTGGTGGGAGCGAGAGCAATGTACGGCTCTCCTTCCACCCTCCATTCACAAATCACCTTTCAAAATAAATCATTCCTACACATTGGCTAGTGTGTCTTCACTTATTGCCTCTTTAAATCTTCCCTTCAAGAAATAATAAATTTCCACGCGCACACACTGGATTTCGATGAGCAAACAGGATTAGTATGTTACCAAGTGTTGTTTAGACCTTGTTCATACTCTTACTTTAGTCCTTATTTTGTCTCAAAATTTGTGTGTTTGGCTAATCACATTTTCATCACCAATCTTCTAGCTACATTTTCCATATCCTTCCATAGCATTCACGCTTTTCGTCTGCTTTGTTCAGAACATCCATGTGTATAAGATTTTATTTTTACCATGTTTGAGGGAAATTTTGTCCCTTCTTTCAATAAACAATCTTCCACTCTTTTTTATCATTTGTTTCTTGGCCAACTTGCACTGGGGGCATGCTCGCTCCTTATCTCTTCATTGGCTTGAGTTCATCATCTTGTTGAACCTAACCCTACTAGCCTTGATCCATCTTATCTTCTTCTTGTATATACGCACAAGATTCGCCCTTGTAAATTCTCACCTCTCATGGGGCATCTTTGCATCTTCATTTTCCTGTACATAGCTTCGGAAAACTTTTTAAAAACCCTAAAAATTCAAAAACATCAAAATCCAAAACATTAATAAAACCTTTAAAAATCCAAAAAACTAAAAAAATCATTAAAAATACAAAAAAATGGTTAAAAAATCAAAAATACAAAAAATTGTAAAATTTCAAACATTTTCAAAAATTAGTAAAAAAGCATGCACGCAGTTGAAGCATTTATTAAACGCGTCGTCCTCAAACATCGAAATTTGTCTTACAAAACATCTTTCTTTAGTCCTCAATTGTTCTCACAAACAACTCGCAGATCATCTGGATCTACCTCCATTAACAAAGCTAGTTTGCTTATTATGTTTGTACTCTCTTGGCACAACGAGTTGCTTGGTATTGTTTCATAGTGCACGATTGTTTTTTCATAGGACCCTGTGTCCTCCGTATATTCACCTCGCATGTATCCTTGCTTGGGGTGCCATTTTTAACCCTTGTCGTTAACTTGAACATTTGGGAACTGAAGCTTGATAACAAAAACATTGGTGCAACTGTCTTGAACGTTGTTTGTTTGAGTATGTGTTTGTACTTGTTTCCCTATCAGTTAGCTTGTTTACTTTCTCGTATTGCATTACCTATTGTATGTTGCATTGAGTTATTGTTTTAGCAATAAACAAATGTTAGTATTATAGTTTTTCATGTTATTTTACACTTTTGTTGTATGCTTGTATATATAATAAAGGGCCAATGACGTAGATCATAAGCAAAATGATGAAACAAAGTTGCTCTTGAGCTAAGTTGGATGAAAGCTATTTCCATTCTCTTCATCTTCATTCTTCTTCCTTATCATTTTCTTCAACAACACCTGGGGCAATAGGGATTATTTTCATGCCCCCCCCCCCTTGTTTCTTCTATCCATCGAAACACCGACTTTTCTTTCCTACTCATTCATATTTGCACACTCACCTACTAGGTTTGTGTTGACCCTTCTTTCACATTCTTTTTTCGATCGTCAATCGACCTCTTTCATCACCCCATCGACACTCGAGGGGCATCCTTCATTCTACTAATTTTTCTTATATCCCTTCAAAATTTACTTGTATCTGTAATTGTCTATTATCTTTGAAGTGGCGTTGCTTACGCCACCCCAAAGAGGGGCAAATGTAGACACCTAAAATCCGCTTATGCAGTTTTAATACTAAGATTGCGCTAATTACCCTCTTTCCTGTCATTTTCATTATAATTGGAGATTTTCCGCTAATTAACTAACGTTTCCCTCCATTTTAGTCAATTAAGGAAACTTCGTTCTAGTCTTTACCCCAAATCGAATGCCAATTAACGACACTTCGTTATTTATAATCCTCTTGAATCAATTAATAACTATCATTAGTTAATTAAGCTTTTTTAACCTTTCATTTAACCAATAAATCTTCTTATTGGTTAAACCCCCTTTAAATCCTCCAAATCATACATATTTCCCTCTAAATCAGCCTTAAATAACTTTCTAAGCTATTCTATCCTATTAATTAATCTTAGTTAATTAATTAAATCATCTCCAACTCCCATGAGTTGCTAATCACTTGTTAATTCCTCTAATCAAGCTTATCTCTTATAAATCTACTTTATCATTTATCCCACATGCACTAGTTTGCAAGCTTCTCCCAAATTGGAAAGTTATATAAAGGACTGCCCTCCTTCCTTCACACCTTACACCTTTACAAACACCACACTTTTGCTAGTGAAATCTATAAGCTTATGATAAGAGTCTTCTCCATTCTTGGTATAGCTGCTTCATCTTTACATCCATTTCTCGCATTGTTGAGTACTAAGGAAGATCTAAGTATGGCCATGTAGCCTTTTCTTGGTGAGATCCTTCCCTCTCTTTGGAGATCAACACAAATTTGATTGCTCATGATCTAAAAAGGTTCATGTTTAGAAGTAATCATACATTAGAAGAGTAGGAATGGTTAGCATTAGGTGATTTCATTCATGTTTATGCAATTAGAATAGTTATTTCCTTTAAGCTCTTATCATGATGTTAATGGTAGATTTAGCTTTGCTTTGAGACTACTAAGTGTTAGTTTCTTTCAATTAGCATAGCAAGTTTAGCATGTACACACATGGGACCACACAAGTCTGAATGTATTAGCTCAAGAGGTGAGCTTGCTCTCCAAGATTTTCCTAAGGGAAAAGCATTTCTATGTTGCTTCCCCAATATGCAGCCCTCACATACTTTATCTGGTTGTTCAATTGGAGGCAGCCCTCTTACCATTTTCTTTTTATAAAGAACATGTAATCCACCAAAACTCAAATGTCCATACCGAGGTGCTAAAGAGTAGATTGATCAATTGCTATTGTTTTAAACATTGTTGCTCCCTCACTTTACATCCTCAAAGGAAACATTCTATTTTGTGTCATCTTCACCGTAGCAAGCTGCCTATTGCTTCCACTTATATCATAGATTATGCATTCTCCATTTTCAAATCTCACCTTGTATCCTTTTGGACTAGCTGCCCAATGCTTAGAAGATTATACTTAAATCCTGGCACATAGAAAACATCTTGAATCTGCCTCTTATCTCCTTGCTTGGTGAGAATGGATACGCTGCCTTTGCCCATTACTAGAACCTTGTCATTTGTTCCCATCTTTACTTCAGATTTGACTGCTTCATCTATGTTGTTGAACATTCCCTTGTTGCCACACATGTGATTACTACATGCACTATCCAAATACCAAATTTGTTTGTTGCTTTGCTCAGCTACATTGCAAGTTAGAAACAAAGTTCCACCTTTTTCATGCTTTTCAAGTTCAACCTCTTTTGCATTAGAATAACTTGCATTATGAGTTCTCATATCATACTCTTTCTTTCTACATTCACTAGCATAGTGTCCATACTTTTGCAATAATAGCATTGTACATTTGATTTATCATACCTTTGTGTAGAACCACCTCTAGAAGTGCTACTACTCCTTCCTCTTCCTCTTACATGTGGCGCTTACAAGTGGCATTTTGACTTATGTATTATTTTTTATTAATTTAATCAATATTTAGAAGGGACATAAAAGTATTTCATATGATTATTAAATATAAAACATGTTGATTTCATTATCTTGTTGTAGTATATGAAAGTGTATAAAAGTTGTTCTACAACACTATATAGATATCATTGAGTAGTGTCATTTACGATATTTAATATGTTTTCATGACTTCATTATTAATGAACAAATATGTATTGAATACTCATTGAATGACGATGAAATATGCAAGACGAGATGATGTATTATATTATGATACTTGCAGAAATGAATGCATTATTATGACATTATAACTTATCTGTTTTTATAAGTTATCATGTATGAATAATATAACATGTAACAGTTATAAGTTATAAACTCAAATGGATATGTTTTTGTCCTTTAAACAGCAAAAACATACATGAATATAATGATACTCATACGTTATGAAAACTATATCTATATCTATTGTACCTTTGCTGAAAAAATACATCGTTAGAAAACAAGTACGAAAGGTACTTTACCATCATTAAGAGACATAGTACAGATGTACTTAATTAACTGAGCATACTAATATGATTAAATGACTTCAAATGATCATAAGTACTATTTATCTTATAGTTATGAATTAGTTTATCTTATGTTTAACTAAGCTAATTCAATCATCGTAGGTTGACTTAATTTACCTTACAACAGTGCAAAGTATGAGGTGCTCATACTAGTTGGTCACTCACTGAGTTCTTTGTACACCTCTATCATTAATTGGATAACATAAAAAAACTCAGTATAACCTATCCCTAAGATGAAAGCATATCGAAATAATAATGAAGAGTAGGTATTATGAAACGACATTCGTGTCATATAAACCTTGTCCGTGTCAGCTCAAGATGGCTACGGAGAGGGTAATGAACACGTAATGACGTAAGTCATTATGTGAGCGGAACCTTTCCGTAGGAATCCAAAGATGGGACTGACATGAATCATGTGACCGAATATCGAGTCATGATCCCTACAGCTTCAAAACTGAAATTTAATTTTTTATCAACAGAAAAGAATCTTGATAACTATATTCAAATGGTTGTGGTGGCGAAGACACGTTTCGTAGGCTAGTGTCCGGTCTTGACAATGGCATACTAGCACAATGCCGGAAAATTATGGCCATAATAGTGCAAATGACTAATTGCATTGTCTATTCACCATTTCTTCTTTCAGTAGTGTTTTGAGTTGGAGGGAAGTACTTGAATACTTTAGTGGCTGATACAAAGAAGATGTGCAGGTTCTCAGAACCTATAAAAGGTTTAACCAAACGTATACATGCTCATGTAGAGTGATTAAGGGAGATCGGGAAATATCTAGGACCCTTACAGTTGCACATGGTTATTGTATGTTGTTAAGATGGATTTTGGAATACTAATAATGTTGGATTACTTAGTAGTGAGCTAAGTAATAATGTTATTCATTACAGCATAAAAAGAATTAAGGGATTTTATAAATATTAATTATGTTGGATTTTATCTACTACGTGCTGAAAAATCATTGAAGGCATAAAAAGGTTATTAAGGGTTCTGTAAAAAAATCCCTTAGTTTGTTGAAGTATAACATGGGTGTTACACTAGTCATTGTATGCGGTCTACTAATAATTGTGATTTAGATATCTCTCCTCAATAATAAAATATTAGATCATAGAATGACACTCTTTAAAGCACTGTAAAATAGACTGTTCATTCAACATGGTATGAACAAACAAAAAGATAGTAAAGCCATTTAAAGGAAATTTTGTTAACCTACAAGAACATGAACTATGGTCGCTTCAGAATCAAGTAGATGAACTAAGGTTACTTCAGAATCAGGAGACAAACAATAACTTGAGTTTTCTCAAATAGAGTTTCCTCGGTGTGTTCTTTGTACCATTTAGTTTTCTTGGAACAAGCAAAAAGTACTTTCTAGGAATATTTTATCTTCCCAAGTCTTTATTTGTACATATTTTAATGATTCTATAATTCTAGAAATCATATGTTGGACCCATGTGTAATTGATGAATCGCGAACAATGCTCATACAATTTATGCCAACCCACAATGGACAGGACAAATGGTTATTAAAGGAGAAGATAGATAATATGAGGCCAGAACCAACCTAAGTCCGCCCATCTGCTCATTAACCCATCCTGAAACATTTAGCTTTGCATCCAACCTTGCAGCAGCTATGCTATGGCCACTGCCTGTTAGTTTACCCTACAAAAATGCAAGTGATCCAAGTCGAAATTAATCAGATACTAAAAATCCCCCTCTTAAGAATGAATTCACAATATAATTTGAGACTTTAGATGGAGTGCATCTCTAAGACCTGTAACAAATGTTAGCACGCATACCTCCATTCTCGCTTTACTTTGTGAAACAAATTGCTTGAAACGTTGCTGATCTGAGAATTGAACATCTAAGAGGATAGTGCGGACCTGCCATAGACAATAAGCAACCATTTCCAGGTTTAAACACATTTCTATCAAGTTTTTGTATCGTATGTGATAGTAGCAGTAGCCTCTTCTCTATCCTTTTATGTCAAGCATTCATTTTTATAATAGCTAGTGCTGGAAGGCATGCCGAAATAGCCATAATATTTTAAGTCTTATTAAAGTTAACAGTTCATAAAGAAAATAAAAAAACAGCAAAATAAATCAACTATTTGGAAAAGAAAATAACGGATATAGAATTTAAAACCACAGCTTACAAGCCGCAATTACATTAAAAGTGATGTGGTTAAATTTCAAGCATTGAAATACAAAAATTTCATGCTTTAAATTTCAAGCATTGAAATACAAATTTTTTCTTGCTTTAGTGTACTTGACACAACTGAAGGACCGTGACACACTGTAAATACAGGTGGCCTATAGTTGTATGAAAGAATCACAATCATTAATTCTGTTTGCCATCTGCTCCCACTCTGGAGGGTTTTCCTTTGCTTTAGGAAATATGAAATTACCATTTTCAAGCCATTTCAACCTACAAAAATTGTTTCTTAGGTAATGATTTTCGTTGCAGGGAGGACAACACCTTCTTCGTAGACACTTTATCTTTGATAAAAAAATTCAACATTTCATGATTAGACATCGACATTTTTATTTATTGCTTAATAGTTATGTATGTAATATTGTATTATTGACCTTCGATAATAGATATTGTGTTTGCTGTCTTTATATGTTTTTTCATCTGTGTTTATAATTTAATTATTGTCATTACTGACCTTCGATGATAGATATTATTTGTGCTTTCTTATATGTTTTATTATTTATGTTTATAATTTGATTATTGTCAAATTGTAAAGATGTTACATGTATTATGTATGGGCATGTGTTTGGTCACAAGACCCATGTTTGATCTTTTAAAGTGTTTGAACAATTAGCAATGTGTATAACTGAAGAATTTCCTAGATTTCTTTGACAATTTTCCTGTGCTGAAACATGTTCATTCTTGTTTCCCACACGTTTACATTGCCATTGCCATCGGGTTACTTGTTTCTAATTTCCAGCAGTGTATATAAGGGTCAACAACAGACCCAAGAAACCCATATATCAGTCAACTTCTCTTTCCGCTGCCAATGGATATTGAATTAATTTGATCAGCAGGGAAACCTTGTGAAAAAAATAATGAGTTTTACATAAACAATTAAATTTCTGCACCTTAAGAGCTGTAAAAAAATCCTTTTAGAGGTTGTTTTGCATTAACATTTAGGCATCATCACAAATGTTCACCAAAAAATTCCATCCAGAGCTCCAGATATTGAATTAATTCAATTCATGGCAAAGTTTGTGGAAAATAATAAAATCTGGCAAACTGCAATCTCTGCAGCAAAATGCTTCTACGGAATGTTTTATAATGGTATTACGAACCTTCAGGCAGATGTTTAGGAAAAAATACCTTCCAATCACAAGATACAGAATTTTCGGTAAGTTTATAAAATCATAAACATTTTTAAAATATTGAATAAACTTAACATAAATAACAAGTTTACCCTAAATTTATATGAGATCAAACATTAGAAAGATTATATAATATAAAAAAAAAAATGCCTGTTTAATTGTTTGCTGGCTGTACCTATGTTTTTGTTTTAAATTGTTGTTGTTTGCTGCTTTTCTTTCATGCCAAAACTTTTACTAGTGCCTCTATTGCTGCTATGGCATATGGATATGCAACATTTAGTGAGTGCGGGTTGTGATTTCTTCTATGCTCACCTCTATTAAGACTCCAATGCTTTTGTATATTTATTATTTCTTTGAGCTGAGCATATACAAATTGCTGCTAAAAACTTTGCTGCACATATATGTAAACAGCAAAATGCATAGAGCTTTGGAATGCTTTTCTTGGCTTCTGTCATGCCCTTTTTCCTTTGTATTTTTCTTTATTCCTCTGTAAGAATTCCATAAGCATTTTTCCCATCTAAGTTAATATATCCGTAGCCTGTAGTGTGATTGCTTGAAGCTTGCACAAAGAGAAATACCTTATCTGAGCTCTAGAATATAGGTCCCGAGCTTAGATTCAATTCATACAACAAGTTTTATTACTACAACTTAGAAGCCTATAATACCCCTATAGATTAGGCTATTAAATCTACCCTAATCTCTAACAACATATTAAGTTACAGATATTAACATTCTAAATAGTTTAGCATCTTAAGAACAGTTAACATCCCAACTAAATCTAATCTATGTGTGGTTTGTAACTAGTACCAATATCTTAAATACATCTACCTGAAATACGCCGAAAGATATCAACTTCAAGGTTCTTATCTTAAATTTTTCACATACCACATTAACTCATAGCTGCACTACATTCTCTGCCAATTTCCCTTTGAGTGGTAACAAATAGCTGAAGCATTGTGTCAGTCTCAAAAAAAGCTTCCCAAGGATAAACAACTGGCCCCAAACTCTACCAAAGAGCCAAGATATTACTATTTTTTTATTGACTTCACCAAGCAAAAAGAAAAAACTTATAAGTGATGGTCGTATGGACATCAAATTTAAGGTTAAAATTACTCAGTGATGGTCAAATGGATATCAAATTTAAGGTCAGAAATAAAAGTGAACACTCTCACATCATTACATTGCACCCCTTGCGGCCATTAAAGAATGCCTATCGGCATAACAACTTAACAAAAGTTACAAAACCACTAACAATAGATTTATTGATCTAAACTACAATGCAATTAATTATTCCCACATTATAGACCAACAATCTCGTAAACCCTTATAGGTTAGAATGTTAGAAAGAAACCAAATTTTGCTTGAGAATAGTCTACACTTCAACTTGCACAAAAAAAACCATTTCCAACAAAACCGAATTTTAAAAACATTCAATAGAGGGTGTCAGTAGCCCTGAGGAGCAATGGAAAAACTGTTCTCAGTCCATTTGGATAGCAAGGTTTTCTTTCAACCAAAAATCCTTGAGGTAGCACATGCTTCTCCAAGACTTGGCAATCAAATCAATGCTGCATAAGGTTGGTATATCACATCTTTTATGCAACCTATGTGGGAGAGAGAAATCAGTTTATTGTGTCTTCTGGAGATGTACTTCTACCAAGACTTTTGGGTGATGGTTACAGATTGACTTCAAATATATTATCAATTCCCACCTCTTTTGGTGAGATCCTCTTTCAGGAAACATTTGGAGGGTCAGAGAGCTGTGAAACCTAATAGTATACAATACAGTTATCTGCCTTTATGTTCCTTTGGAGGACACCATGTAAGGCAGATTTTTCATGAAGGTAGTTTCGGCTCAACTTAGGGGAGTTGAGGCTTTTTCAGGAGCATTTGATTATAGTTGTTAAATCCAGACGTGTTTTCTTTTGTAAAGATGACATTTTTTTGCCTCTTGGGGCAGGCTCAAATGTTAGCATTTTTAGACTTTATATGGCAGAATTTTCATTGTGACAATGCCAATCACTTGCCATGGTCTCCTGATAGGCTCATCACCAGCGCCATGCTTCACTGAGGGTCCTTCCCTCATAGGGTTATTGTACTTGGTTCTTACGGCTTGGGCATGAACAATTTTAGGTTTACACCCTCTTGTTATGTTTTCAATTCTTCCGTGCTTAGTGCTTACATGCTTTTGTTCTGGGTTCTTAATGTTAGAAATACTTTTGTCCTAGATTCTCAGTGTTGGAATTACTTTTTGTCCTTTAGATGTTTTCAAATACGTCTGAGTTACAAGATATGTGTGAGCATTCTTCACATTTAATGAGTATGATTTTGATTCTGGAAGCCATCATAGTCAACAATGACAAAAATATCTTAATTTCCATAAACATAGATATTATTATCATTTAATGAGGATCCCTATTTATAATAGGTCAGCATCCGTCATTCCACAATTTGAAGTTTTGAATACAACATACATGTTCTCTGCCTCTTTGAACAAGTTCCTCTTTTTCCAACAAGAATATTTCAACATCTTCTCATCATGCTCCAACCATATCAATAGGAGAGTAAAAGCACTCAATCTTATCAAAAGAAAAATTAGGCGGTCTGAGAAATTGATCAGTGCATAGGAATACTTGTGAGCATGGTTATTGCCAGTTACAATATCATATGAATCCCTTGTAGTCTCTACAGGATCCTTAGAACTGCTTTACTAATCCCACTTTCTGTTTTGAAGCTGATACTGGACAAGCAATTGAATCCTCGTGTGCATTTGCGGTTTTTCCTGAGACATAACAATTATGATTTTAGACTCAATGCATGCTTCTCAAATGTTTTTACTTCACAACAAATGCTATTGGCACCATCGCATCACCCGTTTGCAAAGTTTGTAGACTCTGTCAAAGCAAACATCTTTGTTTGCTGGAATAAAGTCTCATAAAAATAGCCATCCAAGCATGTTCCTCGAATGTCACTTTGAAATATTTCAACAAATTCAACAATTCATCTTACAAAGGTAATCATCCTCCTACCATATGTTTGAAAAATATGACCATTCTCAAACCATTTAAGAGTAGCCGAAATCCCATCAACTATTACACCCTTATAGCCTATAGCATGTATTGGGGTGTTTAGCCGACATCTAGCTACTATTTTCTACAGCTTCATATTGGCACTATAGCATAAGTACGGTATATATAGGAGGTAGGTTTATTAGTAGATCATTATATTGTGTATTATATTATTATTGTAAGGTTGTGGAGATTGCCCCCTCAAATGGCTAGGTCATATGCTTCAATATCCTTCTCTTATTTCCATCATATTGTAATGAACCTCCTGTGACAGATTAAGTTGAACAACACAATGCGGCATAGATTAGTTTATTAAATGGACGATTCAAATCACATTACCAGATCGCAGGCCACTTCGAGGGGGAAACTCCTTTGAGAAAACTCAATACAATAATATTCGTGGATATCTTTCTTAGGCCTAAGCACTCCCTAATATACTAGTTCTATTCTAGAAACTACTACTACCCATGCATGTGGGATTATTCTTAATAGCTCAAGGGACAACTTACAAAGCATACGCATCTATAACATCTATTACAATAATAATGCAAAAGGAAGGGTAGGACGAAGGGTCCTAACATCCCCTCCCCTTAAAAAAAGTTGTCCTCAAAGCTGCAAATGTGGGAATTGTTGTTGAATTTGGAGAAGGGGCTCCCAAGTTGCATCTTCTAGTTGCATGCCATGTCGTTGGATCAAGATCTCTATGATAGAACAGTTCTGAAGTTTGCGGCAGGAGAGCCCATCGAGAATTGTTGCAGGTTCAAGAAGGATGGATCCTTTGTTGTCAAGCTCAAGTAGTATTGTCTATGCAGTGATGTGTTGTCCAAGAACTTTCTTCAAACAAGAGACATGAAATACAGGATGAACTCTCGCAAGCTCAGGTGGAAGTTCAAGCTTGTAGGTGGCAATTGCACCAATCTATTAGAGAATTTTAAAGGTTACATAAAACATAGAAGCAAGCTTTGGATGCCCTTTGAGTTCCAAGGAAGATTGCTTATAAGATTGTAAATGCAGAAAAACCATATCCCCCGACTAGAAGTTGCGCTCTGAGTGGTGTTGATCTTCTGTTGTTTCATACGGTTTTGCGCCATATGGAGATTTCCCTGAAGGGTCCAGAGAATTCGGTCTCGTTCATTGTGAGCGGTGTCGATTGCCTAAACCGGGAGCTGCCAGAGTGTAATGGAGGAGAGGTGGTGGACGTTGGCTATAGATTGTTTCATATGGAGTCATTTTTGTGGAGGTTTGATACGATGTGTTGTACCACCATTCAACAAGAGGTAGCCACTTGACCCATTGTTGTTGGTGCTTTGAGGTAAAGCATCGAAGGAATGTTTCCAAACATTTGTTAACAACCTCGTTTTAGTCATCTATTTCGGGTGGTATCCAGGCTCATCCGTGATTGGGTACTTGTCATGTGGTATATTTTTTCCAAAATGGCTTCGAAAGCGGCATCACGATGTCTGAGACAATTGAGTTGGGATGTCATGCAAGTGGAAGATTTGGTCAATGAAAGTTTGGGCGATGGTTGAGGCAATATATGGGTGGGCTAAGGCACAAAAATGGGCATACTTGGAGAGGCGGTCCACCACTACTAGGATGATTGACTTTCCACCAAATTTACGTAGGCCTTCAATGAAGTCCGCGGAAATATCGGTCCAGATCTGGTTGGAATCGAGAATGGTTCAGCAACAAGCCTTGAATTGCCACTTTGTTCCACCCTTGTTTTGTTGACATGTATCACATTTGGCCACAAACTGTTTGATATCTTCCTTCATTCCCTACCAAAAGAAATTCCTACGAACCCTCTCATAGGTTTTCAAGAAGCTCGAATGACCCGCAAGCGCGAAGCATGGAGTTCAAGAAGAATTGCATGGCAAAGCTCGGTTTTAGGTGGTAACACCAAGCGCCCTTTATACCGCACAAATAAGTGTCATCCCAAGAGTAGTGTGGTGATGAGTTAGGATCGGAAACCAATTGTTGGATGAGGCATTGCATGGTTGGATCCTTTTCCCATTCTTGTTGGAGTTGTTGCAGCCATTTTGGGATGGGCATGGATACTGTGCAGAGGGAGACTTAATCCTCAAAAGTGCGAGAGAGGGCATCTACAACCACATTTTCCTTCCCTTTCTCATGGGTGATTTCTAAGAGCAACCTGTCTGCAGATTTTATAGAATTATCTCAGCCTCTTTGTGCCTCTAAATCTGTATTTTTCTTCATATATTGGCTTCATAAATGCAATGGGTCAGATTGGAGTGGAAGTCTCATAATTTAAGGACTGATTTTTATGTGTTTTCTTTCATACCCTAGTCGCATTTTTTGCATATAATTCAGATCTGCAGTTAAAATTTTTGGGATATCTTTTATATATCTGCATTTGGTGATTGGAAGTGCCTCAAATCCCTTTGGGGTTAGAAAGAGTCCTTTTGGGGACATTTGACCTCCTTAAGGCCACTTATGAAACAACTCTTGAAAAAGTCATCTGACAAGCCTTTCATGTGATTGGCCAATCTCTCAAATTTCATCTACTAATCACGGATTGATCTTGTTTGTCGGAATTCGGTGAGTGCTCCTATGAAGTCATCATAAGCATTGGGGCCAAACCGCTCTAGAATAAGGGATGCAAATCGTGGCCACTCTGGTTCATCATGAGCTTTTAAATACCAACAGTACCATTGTAGGGCTTCTTGTTTTTAGTGAAAAGAAACAATAGGTAACCTGTTCACGCCATAGGTATTGTGGAGACAGAAGAATTGCTCTGCCCAATATATCCACCCAGAGGATCTCGTACCATTGAATCAAGGGAAATCAAGCTTGGGACCACGCGGCGCATTTAGAGAAGAGAGACTATATTGAGAAGTGGACTCAATATGGAGCTTCTTAGTGAGGATGGCATTTTGTTGATTGATTCCTTGCATCATTTGTGTGAGCTCAAACACTTGTACTTAAAAGCATGTGATTTCTTCCTCCATGTTTTTTGTGCCTGCACGAGTTATAACCATGACCAAGAGGGGTTCCGAGGGTCCAGAAAATGTTGTTTGGAGTTATATGTTAAAATGATCAGCTCGACGAGACAATTGCAATGGTAGAGGATAAAATTAGCGTTTTGTATGGGAAAAATTTTCGGAAAAAAAGTGGGTGTCAAAATGATCTCCACGATCAAACTCGAAGTGGTGAGGTGCTGTGAGGAAAAAATAATTTTGTATTTTTTTATTTTACGATCGGGTTTTCAAGTCGGGAAACAAGTCGCGGAAACACGTCACGAAAACAAATCGGGAAACAAGTCGGAAAACACGTCGCGGAAGCAAGTCGGGAAAATAAGTCGGGAAAATAAGTTGAGAGAACAAGTTGGGGAAACAAGTTGGGGAAACAAGTCAGGAAAACAGGTCAAGGAAACAAGTCGGAAAAACAAGTCAGGAAAACAAGTTAGGGAACAAGTCAGTGGGGGAAACAGGTCGGGGTTTTGGGATTGCGAAACACAACACAAACTTTAACCACACCTTCTGCGAGTCCTCGAGATCGATAAAAATTGTTGCAGAATCAAGCGGTCCTAGAAAGAGCTCTGATACTTGATGTAATGAACCTCCTGTAACAGATTAAGTCGAACAACACAATGCGATACAAATTAGTTTATTAAACAGAAGATTCAAATCACATTACCATATCGCAAGCCACTTTGAGGGGGCAACCTCCTTTGAGCAAGCTCAATACAATAATATTCGTGGATACCTTTATTAGTCTTAAGCACTCCATAATATACTTGTTCTACTATAGAAACCACTACTACCCATGCATGTGGGATTATTCTTAATAGAGCAAGGGGCAACTTAAAAAGCATACACATTTGTAGCATCCATTACAATAATAATGCAAAAAGAAGGGTAGGACCAAGGGACCTAACAAATTGTGTTCTATTGTTGTGATTCTAGATCAATAATACAAGAGTTTAATTACAAATGATATCAAAGCTTTGATTTGGGAAAAATTGGGTTGAAACCCTAATTTTGCAAAATCTCCTTTATCTCGAAAACCATTGCAAATTTTTCAGCAATTGTTTTAGGGATGTTGGAAATCTATTCAAGAAAGCTACAGTAAACTTTTCAGCCTTTGGTGACTAGTTTTGAGTGAGCTACTACAATTTTAGAGTTTTCAATAAATTCCCTCTACAAACTGCAATTTTAGGAAGTATTTTGCTTTATTTACCTTTTCCAAAAGATCACAAAATTTAGTGGGATGTTTATTCTTTGTATTTTTAGAATTGAGGTTGACCCCATTCTAAAAATGTTTGGCCAAAGATGAAAATAAAATTTTGCACCATCTAGCCTCAACATGACAAGACCACAAACTGGAGGCCAAGGAAAGAAATCATACACACCAAGGGAATCTCCTAACAAGGAAGATACAAAGTTAGGGTTAGGATCAAGTGGGGTTTCTTAGCAGGCATTTTCTTCAATGGATGACAAAGTGTGCCAACTAGATGATAATATGTGCAACATGCAATCTAAAATCAAAGGAGAAATGGCTAGCATCAATATGTTATAGGATTTTCTAGCGGATTCCATCAAAAATATCTATTTCGCAATTGAATCCGCAACCTTATCACACCAATGTCCTAAACTATCAATGTGGATCTGCAGAACAATTGAATCCTAATCCAAATGCTAAGCAAGCTCAACTCATGGGTAGCACTAATTTTGCACCTCAAAACATGCTACGAAAAGTGAAAACGAGCAAGTTTGATGGGAAAAATCCACCGACTTGGATCAATAAAATGGAGAATTTCTTTAATACACATCATCCCCCATGTGCATTGGTGGAAATGGCATCCTTACATTCGGAACCAAGGAAATTCATTTGATATCATTGGTCTTAGTGTCACCTAGCCATTTTTACTCATAAATTGTAGTTGCACTATCACACAATAGTGTGAAGAAGAATTACTTCAGCCAATCAACAAAACTACGAATAACAAGATTTGTCAAGGATTATATTCACTAATTTGATAACTTATTGGTGGGAGTTGAGGCAATCATGGATGAAAACTTGAATGACTTGTTTCTAGCAGGCAGGCTCAAGTATCACATCCAATACAATATACCCAAGTTTAATATGAGCTTTTATTTGAGTCCATTGTATTGGAATGCAAGACAGCAGAAAAGAGAAATGGTCAAGACCAATGGATATGCATCCACTAGCATCAAAGATAATAGCACCTTTGCACCATCATTCTCACACCTATTAGATTAACACCTCAACAAATTGAAGAAAAGAGGGCTATGTTTTAATTGTGATGCCAAAAACAGTCAAGCACATAAATAAGCTTAAAAGAAGTTATTCTACATTGAGAGCATCAATGAAGAAGATGAGGATGAAGAAAAAGTAACAGAGGTTGTTGATGAGCTAGAGTTGAGAGATACCCAATCATCTCTTCCCATGCGTTATCAAGTGTTAAGATCCCACAAACTTCAAGGTAATGGTTTCCTCGAAAAAATAGAAGGTGGCCGTATTGATTGACTTGACAACCGCTCAAATTTTCATCAATGATAAGTTGGCTTCATGCTTGAACTATTTTGTTTATCTAGAACCATAATTTTAGATCATGGTTGTAGACTAGCGATGGGTCTCGTTAATTTTTCAAGAAATTGTCATATTCTTAAACTCGTTGTGTTGCCATTCCCATTGGGGTAGCTCATATAGTATCAAGAGTCCAATGGCTCACAACCATAGTTATAAGGTTCGGTCGGATCTGGACCAAATCCAATTCGATCTAGATTTTTGAAGCTTCTAGATAAATCAATCTAGTTTGGTACTTTTTTATATTAAAAGAAGCAAAACAACCCTAAAAACAATAACCCTAAAATTAAAAGGCGTCTAACCCTAATCATATTCACCGGAAATGCTTATAAATGTGATAGAGATAACAGAAAGACAAAAACAAAGGGAAAAAGAAAGTTCGAGGAAGAGGTGTCCGAGTTTGAGGCGATCGAGCAAAGCAAAGGCATTCCAGTTCGAAGAGTTCAAGGAAAATTTTGAGAGCTTTTGTGGTCATCTTGGCAGTCCATTAAAATCCTTATCCGGCCCACTACAATCGTGTTTGGCTCTTTAAAATAGGCAATCCTCAAGTTTGGCATTGTCCCGAAGGTACTCAGCAGCTCGCATTCAACAAGTACTCTATTTTAATCTTTTGAATGTATACATTTCAGATTTAAATGTTCATCGTTTAAGATTAAGGGCTAACAAAATTAATGATTATGATTAGGTTTGAATGTTTATTGTTTAAGATTAAGGGCTAAAAATTTTAATGATTATGATTAGGTTTGAATGTTAATTATTTAGTATACAATGTTACGATAATAACTAAATAATATTTAGTTATTAACATATGTAAAAAATGTTTTTATTTTTATTTATAATGTTAATTTTTTATTTTTTGTTTTTTAACAATGTTAATAAGTAATAACTAGATAATAGTATTTAGTTATTAACAATATTTAGTTTATAACGCTAACTAAATATTATTATCTAGTTCTTAACTTTCATTATTTTTTATTTTTTAGAATTTTTAGAATTTTATTTTATTTGATATTTACAGGTAAATAATCTTTTTAATATAAATAAGAAAATCACAATTAAAGAATGTTTATTTTTATAGTTTATTTTTAAATTTTAATCATCACGTCGAGAGGCACAATATAATGGCAGCGAGGGGGTTGGTGGGCTATAATGCTCGCGACTCACTAGAATTTGTTGTCCATTTATCTATCAATAAGAAGTTTTTCTTAGTATTTAATGTGTACAAGTTCTAGTTTATATTTGTTGATCTATATGATTTTTTTTTTTAAATTAATATATTAATAAAATGAATCTTTATATAAATTTTTAAGTATGTTTCCAAAATGTTTATAATTTTTGCCAACGAGGTAACCTATCAACGATAGCATGGTAAGATGTCTGCTAGAGATGAAATACATTATCCAATGGAACGTCAACCCCAGGACATGCATCAAGAATCCAAATGTAAAGATTTTCCCTATAACAACAAAGCAAGAGAAATATTTAAAATTGGCTACCAAATTCAAAGAAATATGGATCGAAGACACTTGCAACAACATCAACAACTTCAAAAAGGCTAAAATCCAATGCAATATGACACACATTGGCTCTTTCAATAGCTCGGCTCCTTCATTAGTGTTTTCCCAAGAAAGTAAAAGTGCAAAGGAGATGTCTCAAACTTCATTGAAATTGATGTGGAAACCACAGAGAAAGCGTGAGATTGATAGATTGGTGTGTCGATTTTTTTGTAATGTCCCCTTTCCTTCACAGAGGGCTAAGGGCCAATATTTAGTCTTAGCCTTGGTCATACCCAAGGGGCTAAAGACTTTAGAGGCTATTGGGTATTCCACCTTGCTTATTTGTTATATTTTTGTGTTGGCATGGGTGTTAAGTGGCTTGGTGGGGGCAAACGTTATGTTTTATCGTTATGAGGGTGACTAATAACACTTTAATGTTATATTCTTTCGTTGGGGTCACTTATGTCCCTATGGCGACTTAGGGAAGAAAAGTAACTTTAAGTTACTTTATTATTTGGTGGTCCTTCCTAGAAAAGGTCAACTTAGGTTTCTTGGGCCACAAGTTGTTTGGGGGAAATTATAAAAGGAGATTGGAGGAGAAAGAGAGGTCATTCTTGCATACACACTTATGATTTCCTTTGAGCAACTGCTGTTTGTTTTTTTAGCTTGTGGAGTAAGATCCCATAGGAACCCTAGCTTCGGTGGTGAGAGATCCATTCCTAGCTAGCAGGGCATTCTTCGGTGGTGGAAGATCCACCCTAGCTTGTCAATTTGGAACTAATTCATGGCTGATTTTCAGAGATCAATTTCTGAAATTTTAAAAAGGGTTTTGAGGAATTCTCGGGCTTTTTGGTGGAGAAAAATCAAGGGTTTCCGGATCTGTTTTATTGCAGCAATTAGAGCAAGTTTGGCACCACTTCTAGAGGAATTTTGGAGGGTTTTGGTCTCTTTCCAAGTGGAGCGACCCATTTTGGGATTTTACAGTGCTTTTTGGAGGGTTTTGAGTGTTTTTTTCAAGACTGGCGATTGGGTTTTCATTCATATTATTAATAGATGTTATTTCCAAAATTTCATAATTTTAGCATATGTATTTGAGAAGATATGGATTTTTAAAGTTTTCTAGTTGTTTAGGGTTTTCTGTAAGGCAGTCTTATATGATTCGAAAAATTCCAAAATATTGTTCTAGGGTTCTTTATTATCATAGCAAGCTTCCTGCAAATTGTCATGTGTTTTGGGCAAATATTTTGAGAAAAATAAATAAAAATCAGTTCGCTTCCCTAGTTGAGTATTTACGGCAAAAATCATATTTTCTATTTGCTGCAATTTATCTATAATTTGTGTGCTTTTGAGTGGTATCTCACAAGGGATATTTCATTTTTATGCAAATAATGTCCCTTTCAATGTTGTTTAAAATTTGCACACAAAAGTTGTGGCAAAAATGGGATTGCCAATTTTGGGAAAGGTTACACAATGTCCTCCTTTCAAGGCTTGGGAACTAGTTTACTACCGTAAGAGGTGACATCGATATCTAACGAACTAAATAAAATGAAAAAGAATTGGAGAAAATCAAGTTGCATTGTAGTAAGTGATGGGTGGTCCGATACAAAGTGAATGCCCCTCCTAAACATTCTAACACAATGCTTAAAAGGTGTTATGTTTATCGAATCAATTGATACAAGAAATGAGGTGAAGACTACAAATTTAATTTTCAAATGCATTGAATTTGTCATTCTAGAAATTGGAGAAGAATATGTAGTCTGGGTTATTACAAATAATGCAACAAATTGTAAAGCAACAAAGTGAACTTCTTATAGACAAATTTCCTCATATGTTCGGAATCTATGTGCAACTCATGTTTTAAATCATTTTCTTGAAGATCTAGCAAAGTTGGAGCGGGTAAATAGTGTTATGAGTGAAGGAAACGAATTTTCAAGTTTATACTTAATTACCACTTGATCTTGAGCTTCTATCGCTCTTTTGCAAAGGGTGAACTTCTTACCCTAGTTGTACCAAGATTTGCATCTAATTTTATCACTTTGTAATCGGAGGTAGAGCAAATGACAACTTTGAGAAAAGTTGTGATTAGAGAAGAATGGGCACAATCTACGCTTTCTAAAAAACCTTGCAAAAGATGTTGAGAGAATTATCTTAGGGAGTTAATTTTAGGAGGGCGTTGAAAAGGCCCTAAAGGTATTTGAGCCACTTGTCCAATTGTTGAGATTGGTTGATGGCAAGCAAAGGAACAAATAGAAAAAATACTATGCAGACAATGTTGACAAAGTTCAACGTATATGGGACATTATGGACATCCGATGGGATATGTAACATTGCCTTACACATGCAACAAGGTGCTATTTAAATCCTAAGCTTATAGAGGTGGATCATGATGCAGATGAGGAGGTTAAGAGCAATATATTGGAAACAATAAACAGGTTGGTTCATGATGATGATGAGAAGGCTAAGGTGAGAAAGCAGCTCACTACATTCAAGAACCAAAAACCAAGAGGGCATATTTTTTTGTAAGGAGGCACAAGAAGACATCAATTGCATGGATCCCCATTAATGGTGGCAAACTTATGGGTCTTCTACTTCAGAGCTACAAAAGCTTGTCGTGCATGTCCACAAGCAGTGCCAATGCTTTTGCATGCAAAAATAATTAGAGTACGCATGATTTGATCCACACTAACAAGAGGAATCGACTAAGAGCTAAAAAGATATCAGATCTTGTGTTTGTCCATAACAATTTACGTTTGCTTGAGAAAATCTTGCAAAAGATGGCAATTCTCACCTTGGAGAACCATCCTTCAAAAGAAGTTCTTAGAAAAATATTGATAGTGATGATGAGCATGATAGAGGATTAGATGATGGTGTTAGTGCTAGTTTTGATTTTGAAGAAGGTTTTGATGTTGAAGCAAGTTTTGATGTTACGATGTTTAAAACTTTTAAGTTTCATTTCAATATTGAGCTTAGGCTCTAAACTATGGATATTTTGCTCTCTTTTAATGTTATTCAAATTTCAAGCTCATGCATTTCTCTATTTTACAAGCTTTAATTTTTGTATGCTTTACATGATTTATGTTGTGTGTGTATGTTTATATATATATATATATATATATATATATATATATATATATATATATAGATGGATATATTTTTGCATGATTTATGTTATGTTGTGTGTGTGCGTATACCGAACCAAAATTTTCTAAACATTGTCGTGGGGATTCCAAATTTCCACATATTTTTCCCCTTCCAAACAGATCTCGATTTCGAACTTGGTAGCTATACTCATGACATTAGGATCGATCAAGATGAACTTCTAGGAATCATTCATGCATTTATATTCGAAGGTGGGAGGTTTGAGTTGAGAGGGTTGCAGGAAAAACATGTAGATGGTAAGCTCTCATTAAATGCAAAAGATTCTCACAATAGGATTAATGGGGCTTGTTGCAACACAATTGTTTTCACCGGATGAAAAAACAATCAAATGCACGAATACCACCAAATCTTCAGGAAAGGGTGGAAAATTCTTCAATGGTTGTTGACAATATGCAAAACTTAAAAGAGACACTTCTTCCATAACATAGCCACTTAAGGAATTTCTTTGATTACCATCCACCATCCATCACCTCTTCCTTTAAGGTACAACCACAAATTCAAGCCATTAAGGAACACACTCAACACCAACTAGGTTTTCCTCAATCAACAAAAAATACACCCAATATTTGATGTTTTGGTTTTGGCCAAAAGATTCTCATCTAGACAGAGTTACCTAAATGAAGAAGGAATAAGAATCTTGGAACCAAATGAAATAATCTAGACTCAATTTAAGAGGATACAAACAAAGGTAATCGCGAGTATCTTATCAAGTGGAAGAACTTTCCAAGATAGGACGCAACATGAAATGGAAAAGAATTCATAGAGAAGAATCCATAGATAATCATTATTGAGAGCAATTCTTGTTAAACGGGGAAGGGGAAGTATGTTGCACCCTTAGCCTATAGCATGTATTGAAATACGTGTGGCCAACTTGAGGCTAGCAAAACCTTTAATTAATTCACATAATCACTTCCATTGCTTCATATTAGTAGTAGTAGGGTCAGCCTAGAAGGTCTACATAACACAAGTAGTGTATATATATGGCACAAGGTTAGTAGTAGATCATCATATTGCATTTTTGTTCTTACCGTAAGGGTTGTGGAGGTTGCCCCCTCAAAGTGGCTTGGTCATAGGCTTCAATATGCTTCTCTTATTTCTATCATATTTATTAGAATATAAGGCTTAATATAATACTCATAAATTAGTGTTATGTTAGTATTAGTTAAATGTTGTAATGTCCCTTTTGGGGGACTTCCGGAAATAGCTAGGGCTGAATGAGAAATGACTGAAATTAATTTTTAGATGGCTGTAATCAGACTTCCAAGGGCTGGATATGACTGAAAATGCACACGGAAACCTGCAATTTTTTCCTTCCTAGGGCAACAACCTGTTTTGGGAATTCCCACTCACTTTTGGATGCCCTAAACTCGCTGAAAATATGCCCAATCAAGCTCAAAATTCTGATTAATTACCAACAATCAAAATATGAAGGAAACTGATTTTTAGTGCCCTAGAATTGAAGATATGAATTTTCTATAAACCCTTGTCTACAGAGTTATTTTAAAAATTCATAACTTTACCTAGGAAGCTCCAAAATTCATGAAACTTGGGATCTTGGGATTTAAAAATATGAAGAAATGCAAATATCAAATCAACTTGCTCAAACATCCACTCCAACATGCCAAATATGACCTACAAGCAAGTCACCCTTCTTGGAAATAATGAATTAGTGACTCAAACATGCAAGGAAATGATTGTTTCACATTTAATAATTAGTATAAGTACATCCATGCAAGAAATCATACCATACATTCATCAAAACATATTCAACATGCTCATGATACAAGTCGCCTAGGGCTAGATAGAAAGATATCAGCTCCAAATTCCTTGAGATATTCAATAACCCCAAGTATCCATGCTTGAGGATTTTCGTCCCCATGACAGTTCCACTATCAAGGGTTTATGTCCATGAAGTGGTCTCAAACAAGGGTTTTCGCCCTTGATGAGAGAGGGAAAGATACAACCTTCATCCAAAAGAAATAATACGATTCCACATATCCATTAAATGGCCAAGCAACCTCCTTTTATAACAATAAAGGGTGTAGCATTTCAAATGATGGTCGACCTTATAATCAATACCTTTTACTATCTAATTTGTATTTAGAGCCTACATGCTCAAAATACTTTATATTCTAATTAAATAAGTTCTTCTATTGGAGCACTTGGCTTCCCAATAGGAATAAATGATAATAACAAAAATATCTACTTAGAAAATTTCATCCAAGTCTTCTTCCTGCTTCTTTCCTTAAAACCACGGGTAGGAAGAGTGGTTTAAGGTCTTCAATTTGCTAATCACCAAAAAGAGACATGACAAACAGCCATTTTGTAAAAATCTGATTTTTTTGCAGAAAATTAAATCTAGGCAAAGAATGCAGGAGAGGAAAACATGATTTAGGCACTTTTTTGTAGAAAACACAATCTGTAGTAACAAGGAAGAGAGAAAAAATAATGGATAACTCAAAACAAAGAAAATACTTGCTCAAATCTCTTGAAATTTTAAATGGAGATTTTTGCAGAAAATTAATACAAATAAATAATGGATATTATAGAACTGAAATTTTTGGAGTTTTTTCAGATAATAGAACTGTTTTTGGAATTTTTCGAATAAAGAATGCTGCCACAAAATTACAGTGTGCCCTAAACAGCTGAAAACTTCTAAAATTAATATCTTCCGGAATATAGATGCAAAAATTATGAAACCTTGGAAATATTATCTATAAATATAGGAGATGATATCCCAACCTTCAAATCAGAATTTGAGGAAATGGAAACCCTCCAAAACAGACCTGCAATCTTCAAAACAAGTTGCCCCACCTAGGAGATGGCTGGAAACCCTTGCAAATGCCTTCAAATTGATGCTAGACCTTGCCAAAGAGGATGCCGTAGATCTGCCCTGAAAAACCCAGAAATCTCTCCTCCAAAATGCCCAAAACCTCCAAAACCCTTCACTGAAACCCTCTGAAAATATCTCTGAAGAACAGCCCTGATTTCAGCTCCAAAATGACAAACTAGGGTGGATCTTTCACCACCGAAGAGTGCCCTACTAGCTAGGGATGGATCTTTCACCACCGAAGCTAGGGTTCCCGTGGGATCTTACTCCACAAGCTGGATATTTGCAAACAACAGTTGCACATGAAAGAAAATATAAGTGTATGCATGAATGATCTTCCTTTCACCCCTCTTCTCCTTTTATAACTTTTCCCATGCCAAGGAACCCTAAAAAGCCCAAGTCGCATTTTCCCCTAGGGAAGACCAAAATAATAAAGTAACTTAAAGTTACTTTTTCCTTTTCAAGTCGCCATGGTCCAAAAAGGTGACCCCAACACAAAATTAGAACATTAGGAGTTAAGTGGCCCCTTCCAACGATAAAACATAACATCTAGTCCCTTCGAAAGCACTTTATAAACCTGTCAACGGAAAATTATAAACTGGACTAGATATTCATACCCAATAGCTCATAGCGTCCGTAACCCCTTGGGCATGACTAGGGTTAGGACCCGTACTGGCCCTCAGGCCTGTGGTGAGGGAAAGGGGACATTACAGTCCTCCCTTCCCAAAATTTGCTTGTCCCCAAGCAAATGCAAACTAGGATGTTGTAGAATCTGCTCTCCCTCCCAAGTAGCATCCTCAAGAGGCAAACCCTTCCACCGTACCAAGTATTCTGTAATATCTCTGCTCCTGAGCTTCCTCTGTCTGACCTCAATAATAGAGTCTGGTTCTAAAACCAGCTTCCCCTCCTCGTCCAATGGTGGCAACTCTGTAGAAGGTACAATATGTTGTCCCAGTGCCTTCTTAAGGCATGACACATGGAAGACATTATGTATCTTATTGTGCTCTGGAAGATCCAACTCATATGCAACTGCACCCACTCGTCGGACTACCTGTATGGACCATAAAACCGTGGTTTCAGCTTTTCTGCCCCTTCTGCTTGAGTGACGACTGCCTGTATGGCTACAAACGTAGGAATACCAAATCTCCTACCTCGAAGGACCTCTCTATCCTGTGTCGATCCGCATAAACCTTTTGTTGATTCTGCGCTTTTGAGGTTCTCCTTAAGAGCTCGCAGATATCCCGGGGTTCCCGTAACCAATCCCAAGCTGTGGGAGCCCGACTATCTAATAATACCAAATCAGCAAATGACATGGCATCGTATCCATACAAAGCTCTAAAAGGAGTCATGTCGATGCTCATCTGATATGTGGTATTGTAGCAATACTCACCCATATGCAACCATCTGATCCATGCCTGTTGATGTTCGGTCACATAACTCGCAAATAGCCCTCTATCCATTTGTTAACAATCTCCGTTTGCCCGTCAGTCTGAGGGTGATAGCTCGTGCTGGGAGTCAACTCAGTATCTGCAAGTCTAAATATCTCCTGCCAAAAGGTGCTCATGAAGATCTTATCCCTGTCACTGACAATATTTTTAGGCAAACCATGAAGCCTAAAAATCCCTGTATAAAATACCTGAGCCACGTCAGCTGCCTCATGCTTCTTAGGTAGAGAAAAGAAATGTGCATACTTGGTCAATCGATCAACTACCACATAAATGCAATTGTGCCCATGCACCATAGGGAGTCCTGTGATGAAATCCATCGATATGCTCTCCCACTTCTGCTCGGGGATGGGAAGAGGCTGGAGTAACCCTGCAGGAAAAGAATGCTCCGATTTGGTTTGCTGGCAAACCATACACTCTCTGACGTGATTAAGGACATCGTCCTTCATCCCCTTCCAAGTGAATCTCTCTCTGATGTACCTGTATGTTTTGAAATATCCGGGATGTCCAGCTAATGGCGTATCATGTACTGCACGAAGGATCTTGTCCTTCATCTTAGACCCCGGTACAAGGAAAATCCGATCCTTGTAGAAAATGAGATCATCTACCACCCTGTATCGGTCATCCTTGATAATACCATCCATGATCTCACATGCAAACTGATTCTTGGAGTACTCAACAAGTATGTGAGCCTTCCAATCTGCTGAAATCTCAGACATAGAACTCAACATAGTAGTAAGGTAAGGCCTCCTAGATAAAGCATCAGCAACAACATTATTCTTACCTCTAGTGTATTCTATGTCAAAGTCATATGTTTGTACCTTGTTCACCCATCTCTGTTGGCGGTCGTTGAGATCCTTCTACCCCAAAAAGAACCTCAAACTATTGTGATCTGTACATACCACGAATCTGCTGCCCACAAGGTATTGTCTAAATTTGGCCAAGGCGTGCATGATGGCCAACATCTCCTTGTCGTAAATTGAATACCCTCTCCACTGGGCTCGATTTCCGACTCTCATAAGCAATGGGATGTCTATCCTGCATAAGCACCGATCTAACCCCCTCCCCTGATGCAACACACTCTAGAACAAATGGCCAAGAAAAATCTGGTAATGCAAGGACAGGACATGAATTCATCACCTCCTTGAGATGATCAAAAAAATTTTGTGTTGCTTCTGACCAAGCGAAAGCTCCCTTCTTTGTCAAATCTGTCAATGGGGCAGTCAATCGTGAGAAGTTCTTCACGAACCTCCTGTAATAGGTGCACAGTCCCAAGAATCCCCTCAGATGTGTCAATGTCCTGGGTGGCGGCCAATCCAAAATTGCCTATATTTTCTCTCTGTCCACCTTTACTCCCCCTCCACCAATCACATATCCCAAATATAGCAACTCTGTCATGCCAAACTCACATTTAGAAGCTTTTGCATATAGCAAATTAGCTTCTAATATTCCCAATATCTCATCAAGGTGGCGGATATGGCTCTCCCAAGTCCTGTTGTAGACCAATATATCATCAAAGAAAACCAATACAAACTTCCGCAAATGGCGGTTGAACACGTGGTTCATGCAAGACTGGAATGTAGCTGGTGCATTAGACAGTCCAAATGGCATCACTAGAAACTCAAAATGTCCATAATGGCATCTGAAAGCGGTCTTATGCACATCCTGCTCCCTAACCTTGATCTAGTGATATCCAAATCGCAAATCTATATTAGAAAAATAGATTGCCCCTGTAGCGCATCTAACAGCTCATCAATGCGTGGCACTGGATATTTGTTCTTGATCGTCTTCTTGTTCAATGCCCAGTAGTCGATGCACATCCGCATGGTCCCATCCTTCTTCTTCACCAATACCACCGAAGAAGCAAAAGGACTGGAACTCGGCCTAATGTGTCCCATGTCAATAAGCTCATGGATAGTCCTCTCAATCTCATCCTTAAACCGTTTGGGGTGACGGTAAGGAGTAGTAACTACTGGTCTAGTGTCCTCAAGCTCAATCACATGCTCAAATCCCCTATCTGGAGGTACACCTGGTGGTATGTCACTAAAAACTGCACTGTGCTTATCCAATAGCCCCTGTATATCCACATGATACTCTGGTTGTCCATCCTCTGATTTCTTGGTAGAAACCAAGCACTGTACTGCCCAATCAACCCCATTGTGCCTGTGAATCCTCTCGATCCTCTTTGCTGAAACAACCCTGGGTGCATCTGAAGATAAACCCCTCAAGGTTACATTCTTCCCCTCGGACTTGAACTTGAGTTCCATCGTCTGAAAGTTAGTCCGAAATTCTCCAAGAGAATGGAGCCACTGTACACCGAGCACAAGGTTGGTCTCTCCAATACCAACCACATAGAAGTCATCGGTAACTGTATGGTTACCCATGGTGATACTCAACTGCGGAACTCGCTGCATGCATCTCATGGACTCACCATTGGCTACCACTACATTGAAGCCCTCAAAGTCTTCTGCCTGTAATCCCCGCTTCTCTACCAAAGATGCATCAATGAAGTTGTGGGTTGCCCCACTATCAATGAGTACTACTACTCTCTGACCCTGTAATACTCCCCTGACCCTGAATGCCTTGTACCTCGGGGTACTCGACAAGGTAGCAATAGTCTCATGGGGAAAAGTCTCCTCCTCTGTTCAACCCCTGCACTATCCAATGTCTCTCCATCTTCATCCTCCAACTCCTGAGCGTCCCCGCTCCTCGCTCTCACTCTCCTCGAAGACCTCTATGAATTGGGCCTTCCCTTTTCCTCTACAATCATGTCCTGGAACCCATGGTGTGCGGCAATCGAAACATAGTTTCTTTCGCCTCAACTCCTCTCTGTCCTCTCTCGATACAAATGGTCTCCTTGTTGTATCCTGCCTAGGTGGGGGCCCCTTCGGCTGTGAACCATCAGCTCTCGAAGGAAATACCTTAGGCTGAATTCGAGGGGGAAACCTCGATTTTGGAGTGGACAACTCCAAATCACGTGCTCTCCTAATAGCCTCATGTAAGGAGGAAGGCTCAAATGCCTTCACAAATCCTGCTAAAGCATCAGTCAACCCTGCCATGAAGAGTGAAGTCAACCTCATCTCTGAAACATCAGATACCATAACTGATAACCTCTGAAAATCTGCAATGTATTGATCTAGAGAACCTGTCTGCCTCAAGTGAGTCAACTCTCTGAAGTGCCTATCTGGGTCCCTCCTGTCGAATCTGCTCATCAACCTCTGTGTAAAATCTGCGTAAGTAGTGATATGCATATGCCCCTGTGTGATCAATCCATGATGCCACCAGTCATGAGCATCTCCCTCGAGGTGTAGGATAGCAAACTTAATTGCATCCTCTTCACGCATGGGATTCAAGTCGAAGTAAGTCTTCAACTTTTGAATCCAAGACTGCGCGGTACACTTCTTAGAGCCATCGAAGTGTGGAATAGAGATTTGTCCCAATCTCCTCTGAAACTCAGTACCGTGTCCTGTAATCTCTCCCCCGGCTCGCTACCAATCTTCATTTTACAATACTCCTGAAATGGCATGTTGTCCCGGAAACCCTCACTCAATGTCCGGTACTTCTCCCAACAAGATTCCTCATCCACAATGTCTGCGGGCTGTCGTGTCTGCGAAACTTCCGGATCCTTCAAAAAAGAAGGCTCGTGGAGTCCCAAGGGCCTGGTAGAAGCATGAGGGGACCCTTGTCCTGAATGTCCACTCTCACCTCTATTACCATGTTGTCCCATATTGCTAGCTTCTCCTTTCTCCGTATGAGCCTCAATCCTGCCCTGTGCTAACCTCTCAGTGAGCTGGCTCAAATAGAGATTGGTAGTCTCTTGTTGCTTCACCATATTGGTGAACAATTGTTTCATCAGATCTACTCCCATCTCTTCACTGTCTTTGTCTTTGTCTCCCATCTTTCAACCCCAACAGGCTGGAGAAACAACACTCTGATACCACTGAAATATCCCTTGTAGGATAATACTTTAAAATATGCAAAATACAGACAAATTGCAGCCAAACAGAAATCTGATTTTTGCAGAAAATTAAATCTAGGGCAGCGAACAGAAAATAATGGATAACTCCAAAAATACTTGCTCAAATCTCTTGAAATTTTAAATGGAGCTTGCTAATACAATAACAGATATTATAGAACTGTTTTTGGAATTTTTCGAATAACAGAATGCTGCCAGAAAATTACAGCGTGCCCTAAACAGCTGAAAACTTCTAAAATTAATATCTTCCGGAATATAGATGCAAAAATTATGAAACCTTGGAAATATTATCTATAAATATAGGAGATGATATCCCAACCTTCAAATCAGAATTTGAGGAAGTGGAAACCCTCCAAAACAGACCTGCAATCTTCAAAACAAGTCGCCCCACCTAGAGAGATGGCTGGAAACCCTTGCAAATGCCTTCAAACTGATGCTAGACCTTGCCAAAGAGGATGTCGTAGATCTACCCTGAAAAACCCATAAATCTCTCCTCCAAAAATGCCCAAAACCTCCAAAACCCTTCACTGAAACCCTCTGAAAATATCTCTGAAGAACAGCCCTGATTTCAGCTCCAAAATGACAAACTAGGGTGGATCTTTCACCACCGAAGAGTGCCCTACTAGCTAGGGATGGATCTTTCACCACCGAAGCTAGGGTTCTCGTGGGATCTTACTCCACAAGCTAGATATTTGCAAACAGCAGTTGCACATGAAAGAAAAGATAAGTGGATGCATGAATGAAATTCCTTTCACCCATTTTCTCCTTTTATAACTTTTCCCATGCCAAGGAACCCTAAAAAGCCCAAGTCACATTTTCCCCTAGGGAAGACCAAAATAATAAAGTAACTTAAAGTTACTTTTTCCTTTTCAAGTCGCCATGGTCCAAAAAGGTGACCCCAATGCAAAATTAGAACATTAGGAGTTAAGTGGCCCCTTCCAACGATAAAACATAACATCTAGTCCCTTCGAAAGCACTTTATAAACCTGTCAACGGAAAATTATAACAACTGGACTAGATATTCATACCCAATAGCTCATAACATTCGTAACCCCTTGGGCATGACTAGGGTTAGGACCCGTACTGGCCCTCAGGCCTATGGCGAGGGAAAGGGGACATTACATTTTCAAGGGACATTCGCTGCTAGGGCACACAATTTGGCAATTTTCAGTCACAACCACTGCCAGAGCACAACCTTCCTGGTATAGTTTTCTTTCTTAATTCTTTGAAATATTTCTGCAAGCAAAAGTAAACCCTAGTTTTATTTTAAATATGGAGTTTTCTTTACCAATAGACAAATATTTTGGCCTCAACTTTCATACTTGGAAAGTAAAAATCTGGATGAAAGACAAATCAAATGAAATTAATGTAGCCATTGTTGAAAATCCCCGGATGCTAAAAGTGATGAACACACTCGATAGATAATACGTATTTAAAAAAATATTGTGTTCTATTGTTTTGTCTCTACTTCAATGATATAGTAATTTCATTACATTGACCTGATTGTATTCTATGTCACAAGGTTTGTGTTCGAGTACTAGTTCGGTGAAGATAACATTCGTCTTAAATTCGCAATGATAAAATTCGGGAAAAAATCGTGATTAAATTTGATTGCTATAATATAATATAATATACCGTTAAATATGTTATTAAAATATAAATTTAATTTTATATTTAATATTTTAAATTTTATAATTTATAAATGTTAAATAAAAATAATTTTTTAAATATTAAAAGAAGTTAAAAACTAAATAATTAAACATTAAAAAATCAAAAACTAAATAACTAAATAATTAAACATTTCAATGTTTAATTACTTTATTAAAATAAAAATAAAAATTAATAAAGTAATAGACATGGAAATATAAAATCGTGACTATACATATTTGATATTACAAACTAAAAACAAAAAAATCGAAGATGTTAAGATTAAAAACTTTAACCTAATCGAACATTTTCAAAGTTTTTGGCTTTAGACTCTTAGAGTCTCGACATCCCTATAGCAGGCTCTTCCGGAATGGCGTGAATCGCAGTGTATAGCAGTAAGTGGCAGCAGTTTACTGTCCTCACTGATATACAACCGACTACTAGGGCTTTTGATTCTATGATATATCCGAGTCTATGACCACTCTCATAGGCATAAGCAAAGAAGAGCACTTCCACTCTCACAGGTCACTCGCAACTCGATCAGGGCACTTTCAGCATTGACCACTCGCAGCTTGACCAGGGTGTTTTTTTTTCCGCACTTTAACAAATATTTGCGAATTTCTTCCTCTCCAATAAAGTCCGGCAATTTTGGAACTTTCTACCCGAAAATCGCAGAACCCTGTAACTTAGGTTGTAATTAAGGCACTGTGATAGTATATTGACTATCTTCTAATATCTTTTCCTTACTGCTTTCAGTCATTAAAGTACCTATTGGTTTAGTCAGACTGTGAGAGCTAACACAGTAGTTATAGAAAAATAACACAACTCATGTTCTATATCCAAAAGGCCGAGATAAAGGGATGGCATGAGGTGTATTGCATGAAAGATTCATTTCCCAACAATTGGTCACATTTTGTTACCAATATAAAACTAGCCATCAGGATTAAAAAACATATTCCCTATTAGCCAGATAGGGATGGAATAAAAAATACTGGAAATAAGGCTTTGAGAAGAACAATAAGGCTTTGTGAAGAACCCTTATGTCAGGCAAAGGGAACTTCTCAAAGGTGAGATGCTGAAATTGATTTGTTCATCATATTGCCTTAAAACAAATGAAATACTAAAACATTGAGTTTAGACATGACATGAATTCACAAAATTACGATGAAAATAGCAAAATACAAATAATATTTTCAACTTCAAAATTGCCATAGCAATAAGTGCAGTCAAATGCTAAATATGACCAAAAGGAAAAAGTATATACCAAGTTAAAAAGATCATTGATCCTGCCCTCCATTGCCTTTCCTCGGACAATAATGTGGCTTGCTGGCTCTACCTTTCCTCTGACTGATGAAGTGGATGGATAAACTGAAATCCCTCCCGTCTTTCTTCCTATCAACTGATTTAACTGCACAAAATCCATGTCTTTTGTACCCATCTCCAGCAGTGACTGACTGCAACACAAGTATGACATAAAAATATGTATTCAAGCTTTATTTATTTCATGATATTGCATTATTTCAGTCTTGAAAAAGTATATAATTGAATTTAAGAAAAAAAACTTAATAAAATCTTTATATATACCTGACTGAAAAAGTATATAAATTGAATTTTTATTTTATATATATATATATATATATATATATATATATATATTCTTTCATGGCAATGTACTCTAGATTTTTAAAATCTTAAAATGAAAACACTTAAAAACCATCCATTCACTTCATAAGAGAGATTTATTCGTTGCCTACCAAAATAAAGGCACCAATGGAAGAAGACCGGGTCTTAAAGGACGCATATCAAACACAACCTCTGTGTAAAGCACGTTATTTGTAAACAAATCATGTTGGAGAACCTTAACTCCTTTAATTTCCGTAATCTGCCAGGAGAAAACAAAGTTAGCTAAATGTCCAAAAGTAATAAAATTCTTTCCAGCTAGGCAAAGTAGTCAGTTCGCAATATATGAAAGAAAGCCTCCATATGCAGAAAAGATAGTATGCTGCAACCAAATGAAACTCAAACATGTGAGTGGAGAGTAGATAAGGTTAGATTCTAATGCTACAAATGATATCATCTATTCCCACCACAAAATATAAAAGCTTAATAGTATAAAAATATAATATGTACAAATTTGTTAAAAATAAAACCTTACATTTGTAGGAATATGCGTGGGCTTCTTTGGAATATCATCTAAAGATAGACATGGCACAGATTTGAGAGATTCAGGTGGGTCAGGTGTCTCCTGTTTTAAACGGAGCTCCTCTGTGGCTTTCACTAGTTTTGCAAGGTCCTGTTCAGACATACTTAGTTTTATTTTCTTCAAATTTTCCTGCTCAGCAGCCTCATCCCGGGAAGCTTTTTCTGGATCTGGCTGAATAACAATGATCTCTTATCAGACAAATGAAGCCAAAAAATTACTCTTCCTATTGCACAAAAAAGTATAGGTTAAGAGTTTAATTATTACAAGAGAATATTTTCTCATAAAAGACGCTGGTTATTAAGTTGACTTTATTTTCCAACTATGCAAGAGCAAGTATTTACCTGTAATTCTATTGTTACACGATGAGGATTATCCAAAATGAATTTCTGAATCAAAGGAGAAAATACAGCTGTTGATCCCTCTTGAGCAATGCGAGCTTTTAGGGTCTCCAAGGGCTTTTCAAATTTCAAAGGTTCAAAAGGGTCTTTCCCATAAATCCATTTACTCTGTAAGGAAGATAAAGGGACAGTAAGACTGATAGTGAACATATGATTAAAAACAAATCTTTTATCTCCCTCTAAGATCTAACTGTAAAAAGTCTCAATCCAGTACTTTTAAATTGGACTCTGTCCTGATAAAAATGGTATAAGTAGAAGTGTTCTTATACCATAGAGAGCGAAGCATAAGGGACAAGCCTCGGGGATATGAACCAGTGTTATTTTCTCTTAGTGAAAATTCAATAGTATTCATTGATGCTTCAACAGCCTCAGAAGTAAAACCTTCATGAGCCAACTTCTTAAGTGTGGAAAAAATAAGCTCTTCTACCCGTCCTATGTCATCCTCCGCAACATTTTTAAGACCAATACTGAATTGTGGCTGGAGAAGTTCACCTTCAATCCCACCTCCAACAATGGCATCTCCTAAACCACTCTCCAGGAGAGTTTTTCTAAGTGGGGATGCAGGGGTGCCCTAACATTAGATGATCTAAAAGCCAAGTGCCAATTCAGTCTCCAGATTCAGGGGCTCATTTGAAAGCAACCAGTTAAGACAAATCATATTTTTCTTCTTCATATCACCAGCTTCACCCACAGGATACTTCTCTGCAATTCTCTTTGGCTCAGAAAACAAATTTTGAGCTTTTACTTCTGACTCCTTCGCAGCATTATTTGCATCAAACTGATCCAGGTAAGCTGTGGAGATCACAAATGAGCATTGCTGAAATCACTAAGAACAGATATGAGAAGTAGCCACAAGGAACTTTCAAGGCATTTCAATTAAAGCACCACCCAGAGACCGGGACAGATGAGCTAAAAATGAAAATTACATACTGAAATAGCCCACTGTTATATTCTTTTTGCATATTTCTCAAAAGTAATGCAGCAAGAAAGAAAACATGGCTCCTTTTTGGAACTAGTAATTCAATATAATTTGCCAAATAAGATGACTAAAAAGATTTGTCTCCATCCAATTGCTTGCTTAATGCAACATAATCAGGCTTCGTCACAGCCAATCTGGCTGTTAATGTGAGTTTAAACCATGAGAGAATATGTTCCCTTTCACGGTGAAGCATAAAGATAAAAAGTAGCCAAACCCTTAAAAATATTGAAACCAGAAAGATTGGTTCAGAATGAACAATACAGAGGAAAAAAACATGACGAAAAGTACCTAGAGAAAGTAAACATACGCTTACTCCTAATAACCCTTAGACCCAATGAGTAACACAACACTTGTCATATTAAAAACTAACAACTTGAGAAAATAAAAAGATTAAGTACTTGTTTAAAATTGAGCTTCCCATGATCCCCGGTTATCAGAATGTGCCTTAAAGCTTCTTCCCATCTTAAAAGGCTCACAAAAGCACACTATACTCTTTTCCAATCCAAGTCAAAAAGGTTCACAGTTGTTTTCGGTTGCTAAAATGTAGAAAACAGTGACTACTTTCTGAAACCAACAAAAGCAGAGTCCATGCGGCTTTATTTCTCTGATCTTGGTTTGATTACTAGGCTCTACCAAAGAAGTAAACATCCTATAGCTTTATATTAATAGGAATTTTGAGACTTCTACTTCTACATACTCTGGGACCCAAGCATCCATCTATCCTTAAAGTCCAAGATCCCCCTTTTTTGGTTCAAGTGAGGTAATATAAGACCTATGCCTTCAGTAATAGTTATCCCATGCACCTAGACAGAGAAGTTATACATGGTGATCAATGAAGTAGGATGCATATATATGTCGACCCCTCAGTCTTGAAAGTAGGATAAAGTTTCCTTGTGTTCCAGAATTAAGTACATACATTGAGAGTCTAGCCCTACCAAGGTACAGGAAATTCACTGTTCTATACAGATATTATTCAACTGCCTCCCATTAAACTTATTCCATTATATATTGATGTATCGAAATGAATGTAAGTATAGGTGTCGACATATAGTTTGCTGAATTGATTGTCAACTTTTATAACATCGATGTTGCATTCATAGCCCAATTCTTGTCGAACTAACATCTTGAGCTGTCTCCGATCTGCTTTTTAATATTTTATTCTTCTACGTTTAGATGTTACTTCCTCTGCCGCATATCAGATAAGAAATGTTCTAATGCTTTCTTCCATTCTTGAATTTCATCTTGAAATTTTAGCAGTGGAGGATGACTCGATATTTTTATTTTCCAATCTCATGTTAGATTTTGGTGCCTCTTTGATTTTATTTTAAACTGCCTCTTCAAGCCTCAAACCTTCATTTTTCTTCTTTAAGGCTTCTAAATCCATAGGAAGAGTTTACTTGTGATCCTGTAACCTTAATATCTTGTTCTCTCCTGTGTATACAATCATTAAATTTGTCTTCATTCAAGCGAGTCTTTTGAGTAAAGTGATTGATTCTTCTCATGATATTTTAATTCGCTTCATAGTGCCTTGATTGAGGGTTTATAGGTCGTCCAAGTCTCATCCTTTTCTATTAGTTTTTTTTAAGGAATTGAATCAGTTTCTGATGTGTATCATCCTTTCGCTCCTTTATTATCTACATGAAAACGGTTTCAAAAGCATTTGTCTATGAAACTTACTCTATGTAAGAAATTTATGCTGCAACAATATTCTTTTGCTTCATCTCTAAAGTAATTCCATAGTTACCTACATTTCATGGCAGGGACGGCAAAAAAATCCAGATTTTCAGGACGGCAGGGGAACGGCTATTAAAATACTATATAAAATTTAATATTTAAATATTTTAAATTATTTCAATGTAGTTTAGGGATTTAAAGTTTAAACCTTATTTAAAGATTTCAGGGTTAGCATTCAATGTTTTTTTAAATAATATATTTTTTGTAGGAGGGAGGGAGGGTCTGTTTTAGAGTGAAAGTGCCAAGAAAAAATAAATTAAAATTATAAAAAATTAAATTAAAATTTGGGAACATCTCATCCCCATCCCCGAAACATTTTTGATGTCACCCAGATCCTTGGGGATACGTCCCTGCATAACACTTACAAAATCTTTTGGATGATCTACTATGCAAAAACTAGCATCACATGATTCAATGTAAAGATTGTCAATTTTTTATTCTTCCTTTTACTATTATTTGAATTCAACTTAGTGTTGCATCGACATTCTCTGCAACAAATGGTTATGCTTGTCTCCTTTGTATTCACCTTGATTCAGTTCTGCACAATATCATCACATTGGTCACATACTCTTGTTAAAATGGACACCGTCTAAACCACCTTTAATAAATGTACATTGTTCAAAAGACTTGATCTCATGATGGCCTCCTTGCCACAATATGACCAAAGGTATCAACCTAACAATGCAATTTGACTCTTCATTAAAGATTGTCATGTAAATGGCGTGCTTTACTTGTTTCCCTGTGTACATGTGATGATTTGACTAGAAACCAGGCAGATCTGGTCATTTTAACAGCAATCGCACAACCATACTGTGTACTCTGACAAGTATCCAAGATCTTTCACAATTGCCATGAGAGGTCTTTATCCTGCCTCTTTACTTTGCTTGATATATGTAATTCCAGATGTTCCACTCCTATATATGGACTTCGTTGACATTCTGGTACTGGTAATGATCTGAGTTCTTCTATTACCCCAGGAAAGACCCATGCTACCAGGGTGACTGTCAAATGACAGTGAAAATAAAAACATTAATAAAAACACAATAACACAATAAAAATTTTAAAACACCGTCCAAAAAACACAATAAACTACATTAAAAACATAACTAAATACACACAGCCATACAAACCAGGAAACTCATATCCTAGTGCCTCGGACGCATATCAGGTATGATTTAAATCTCATGCATCTCCTGCCTAACAAAAAAATTTAAAAATATTAACCTTATTAGTTAAAACTTTAAAACGTAGTCCTTAATAGAAATAATTGATACCCTACGTTTATATTTACAGACTTCATAGAAACTAATGGTGCCATTGCAGGGCAGAATTCAGATTGGACAAAAAGATTTTAACATTTTAGAGACAAAATTTAAGCCATTTTATTTTGGAGTTTGTTTAGAATCTAGACAGCAACTTACTAAAATCCTACCCCTAAATCTGAGACACCACAACCTATACCAAAAAAATCACTAAACCGTTTTACCCATGTCTTACAGTTTTCCTGGCTATAGAATGCCTGTATTTTTGGGGATTTTTTGATCTATCTTCTTCTTTTGCAAATTTATGTGGGTCCTTTCTTGGCACTTTATCTTCATTTTTCTTTCAGGTAAAGATCTAATTTGCCTATGTTTATGACGATAAAATGATATTTGTTATTGTAAATTTTATGTAAATGCACATATAATTGGTCTCAAACAAACAATCTCTGATATTATATGATGCATATAGGCAGGTAGCATTAATTTACGCAAAATAAATAAGATATATTGATATTAAATAATGAAAAGAGAAGTGCATAGGATATCCAGTTTCACAAGGTGAATACCAATATATAAACAAATGCAAAGGTACAAATTAAGGGCTATAATGTATAGGCATACCCTTTGATAACATTTAAAAATTATGCTGATAGGCATTCTACAATTGAAGCATGGGGTGAAATTTAATGGTGTGACCGTGTAACTTTAACTTTGTAATTTAAATTTGATGTGCATTTGACTGTCACTTTATTTTATTTTATTTTTAGACTTATAAGTCAGTCAAAACACAGTAATATCTTGACCATATGGTAGAGTTTGGAGCCCTTTTTAGGGAAAGATTTTTCATCGCCTGACAGTGGAAGATATGAAAAGAATGTAATGAAATTATTAATTAAGCTTCTCACTTTTATGCTTTTAAGGAGAAATAAAAAAGTGGTAGAGTTTGGAGCCCTTTTTGGGAAAGATTTTTCATCACCTGCCAGTGGAAGATATGAAAAGAATGAAATGAAACTATTAATCAATCTTCTCACTTTTATGCTTTTAAGGAGAAATAAAAAAGTAATATTATATCTTTCATTTTATATTTTGTATGATTAGTTCAGTATCTTTATTTTTAAAGTTTATATATGAAATAGATTTTTAATCAATGTGGTATGCTTAAAAGCCAACATAAGAGCCTTAAGATTAATATCTATCGGCAAATTTCAAATAGATGTATTTAAGATATTTGTGCTAGTAATAGTGTGACAGTACATAACTATGCCTCTAAGTCCATACTCCAATGGTCAATTGTTGGTATGCCTTGTTCCAAGCCATAAAGACAAGAAAATGCAAGCATTTGCATAGGAAATAATTGCATGTTTTTCAAAACATCCACTGGAATAATGGGAGGCGGGGGACTCCTCCAGAGAGCCAGATGGGCCGGGGGGCCACAACATCTCATTTAGTCATTTTACTTAATATAAATTTACTTCTTGTCGATTTCTCCAGCCAAGAGTTACTAAACACAGCTTAACTGGCTAAACTTTGTTTAATATAAAATTGACTTGCATTGACATTCCTAATAAAGGAAGAATTTATTAATTTAGTCATTGTACAATGTATACTAGCAGTAACAAAAACAAGAATTTCTAATTGACTACAAAACTAAATGAAACACAAAACTTTGTATAAATTTTCAGTACACTACCTACCACTTACAATACGCAAACGCATATCCGGATCATCATCTCCATAAAACCATATCCTTGCATTGCTAGGATGATAAAACTTGCGATGGAATTCCTGAAAAGATGTCCATCATTAGCCTACACACTATTTGGATTACGGGTATACCTATAGAATCTCATGCAAAGACAACATCAAAATGCTCAGTCAATGTTCATAACCCAATGGCCTTACTCAACAGCATATAACGATGCACAAGAACACCACACAAACCAAGATGGATGAATAAATATCAAAAATAATTAAATTATTGAAAAATGTAGATGCATAGTACACTCATTAAAACAAGATAAGTTCTGGCAAATGTTCCCCAGCCTCCTAAATAAAGCATGCCATGACTTCCCTGATAAGTAATTTTCAAACAGACCATCCAAGACTACTCTTATTCACGAAGTTCATTATTTCCCATCTTATCCAATCAGTTTGGTATTGTAATCTCTTCAATACATCTAAAACAGTGTGAGAAATTCCATATCAGCTAATCTATGAGGTATTGCATTCTTTACACGTCATAAATTTGTCAAATAATAAATAACAATTAATATAATCGAAAAAGTACTGGAAACAAGTACAACTCTTGAATTAAGACAGGGAATTTGAGGTGTGGAATAAGTATCTCATTGTTTTTTTTTTAAAATAGAAAAAAGAAAAATAATTTCATCAAAGGCATGTATATGTAATTCATTCCTGGAAATATAAACACTTAAGTCAAGAAAAAGTTTGAAAATTTATCTACAGAAAAAGGGAAATCAGATTCTGCATGCAAAAGAACCAAGCAAATACAAGATGCCAAACACCGCACAAGTTCATAAAATCAGAAATCAAAGGGCTGAGGTGGGTAGAAACTAGGAACTAAAAAATAGATGAAACAGATATAATCCAATAGAAATTGTGTAATAATGGCGTCAGCCAGTTTACAGACATGTGCCCTTTGTGATCAATTTGCTGAATGATATAATCTGCAGACTATGAGGTAGCATAAAATAGAATAAACAATTAGAAGTTAGGTAAATGTTGGTAGAAGAAAAACTAAGAAAGAGAAAAGAAGACACAACTGCACTGCTGCAATGGACGCGGGCAGAGTATATCTATTCAGCAGAAGGTGGTTACATTTAGTTAGCAGTTAGAGGCAGGTAAAACTGCATAACCGAACAGAACTATATATATTCAACACCCCCTCTTAATGACTAACCCGGAAACAACACCAAGTTTATCTCTAAACTTGACAAACAACAAAGGACCAAGAGGTTTAGTCATTACATCAGCAGGCTGCTCCGAAGGACAGAAATGAAGAGAGATATCACCCAAGTCAACCAACTATTGAATATAGTGATGATGAATCTCAATATGTTTAGTGCGGGCATGATAGACATGATTCTTCACCATGTTTAGAACACCTTGATTATCACAAAAGAATGAAAGAGGTGTAGCAGAAGCTCGGAAAAACTAAAAATCAATCAGAATCCTACAAAGCCATACTGCTTCACAACTGGCACTAACAACAGCCTTGTATTCTGCTTCAATCGAAGAGATGGCTACAGTGGGTTGAAGCTTACTCTGCCAAGAAACAACTCTTGAACCAAAAGAGAAGATATATCAAGTTGTGGATTGCCAAGTATCCACTGATCCTCCCTAATCAAAGTCGGTATAGCCAATCAATCAAGTCTTCAACTCTACGATATAAGATGTCAAAGTCAAGAGTTCCTTTGACATTTTTCAGAACTCGTTTTGCTGCTCCCCATGAATGAGTTTTGGTTTAGACAAGAACCAAGAAAGATAGCTAATAGCAAAACATAGATCCGGTCGTGTAGTTGTGAGATAGATCAAGCTACCCACCAATTGTCTGTATAATGATTCATTGACCGGTGGTGAATCATCATGAGCTAAGAGTTTCAGCCTGACCTCCATAGGTGTAGAAGAAGAATTACAATCATACATCTAAAATTTTTGTAAGAAGTTCGTGGCATACTTAACTTGAGAAATGAAAATCAAGTGAATATGTTGCCAAAATTCTACACCAAGCGATTAGTGAAGGAGGCCTAAATTAGTCATGTCAAAACCAACGAATAAATCTGATTTTACCTTTATGAATTGCAACATCTCCACTATTTGTGATGGCAAGATCATCAATATAAACAATAAGAATCACAATGTCATCACCATCACTTTTGACATAGAGATTCGGATCAGAATGACTCGTGTGAAGCCTGAATCTCTAAGATGTTTATCTATTTTGATATACCAAGCTCGAGGAGCCTGCTTAAGTCCATACAAGGACTTAATCAACCTGCATACCAGATGCTCACGACCACATGCCCAAAACCCTCAAGTTGTGTCATATACACTTCTTCCTCCAAATCGCCATTTAAGAAAGCACTTTTGACATCCATCTGATATACTTTCCAACCAAATTGAGCTGCAAAGGAAACAAGTAACCGAAAAGTGACCATTTTCGTAGTAGGAGCAAAAGTCTCCTCATAATCTATCCCCTCCCATTGTGAAAATCCTTTCGCAACATGTCGATTCATGTCCTTATCCAAAGTACATCCGCTTTACTCTTGATTTTATACACCCATTTACAACCAATGGGGAGTTTCTTGGAGGCAACGGTACCAACTTACGGGTATTATTTTTAATCAAGGCATCATACTCTAGTTGCATGGCAGTTTCCTATTTTGGTATGCCTCGTGCTTCAAAGTATTTCTAGAGCTCATGAATATGAAGAAGATCAGAAGCAAGAGCAAACTAAGCTTGTTCGAGAATAATCAATCCGCTTACCAATTCGTCGAGACAGCCATCTAAGAGAGGAGACAATTCTTCCTTCCTCGAGATCCTGAATAGTGGAGTAAAACCACTTAGGCCGCCTCTGAATTGAGGATGTGGGATCCTGTTGTGGTGATTCCGAAAGCAAAACCAACACAAGTTGATTTCCTGGAGACTCAAAAGTCTCAGTGAGAGAGTGCATCGATTGTAATGGAGTTCGTGGAGGAGCATGAGAAGAATTAGGTTCATCATTGGGCAAGGAAAGAGAACCAATCTCTGTTATTACCACTTGTTGATTGTTGACCCTTGTTGGTCCCCTTGCTGATTAAAACCAAAGAAGAACTTTGTTTCTTTTACATCAACATCCCGACTAACAATAATTTTGTTCTTTGGAAGTATCAAACAATCGATAGACTTTAGAATGATCACTATAACCAGCAAAAAAATATCTAGAACATTTGGAATCTAACTTACTCCTCTTACGATCAGGAGCCAAAGTATATCCAGCTGAACCAAAAACACGAAATGTTGATGCCTCCGATTTGATTTTGGACCGAGCCTCTTCCAATATGATCACCTGCAAGGCTTTGCAAGGAATCTGATTGAGAATATATATGGTTGGGTTAACAGCTTCTCCCTAGTAATTATATGGCACTCCTCAATTGTGCATCATGCACCTTGCCATCTCCATAATGGTTTTGTTTCTCCTTTCTACCACCCCATTATGTTGTGGGGTATAAGCGGTTGTCAACTGGCATTGAATCCCTTCTTTACCGCAAAAATTTGTGCATTGTTTAGAGGTGAACTCACCCCCATTATCGGATCTCAAAGTCTTGATCCGCTAACTAGTTTGGTTCTCCACCAAGGCTATGAACATGACAAAAGAAGCAAAGCAATCAGACTTCTTCAAAAAAAGGACCCACATTTTTCGGGAATGATTATCCACTAACAAGAGAAAATAGCATGCACCAAGGACCGTGGGAGTCTTCCATGATGGCTCACACAAATTTGCATGCACAAGATCTAAGAGCCCCTTTACACGCCAAGCACCATTAATGGGAAAAGGCTTCCGCACGCTTTCCTACAAAACAGCACCGACACACACACCTGTTTTTCTTGGATAGGAGGCAAACCAACAACCACGTTGGCTCTATGAAGGCGGACTAGATGCTAAACGTTGGTATTGCCTTCCACAATTAAGGCATGCAAGTTGATCGTGGCAAGATCAACAAGCCTATATAGACCACCATGTCCAATTCCAAGGGTAACAACCTTATTTTGCTTGATATCAAACACAATACATTGTTTGCCAAAAAAGTTTACAGAGATATTAGGATTATTAGTTAGTTGACTGATAGATAACAAATTCTTGTTCATGTTAGGCACATATCTAACATTTTTCACAAGTAGCTTGGTGTTATTATTTAACACAATACGGACATCCGCAATCCCTTCTACAACATGTGATCTCCCATCCCCTAAAGTAACTGAATTAGAAGAACATAAATGAAATTTGACATACCGATCTCTTTGACATGTGATGTGTTGTAATGCTCAGGAATCAAAAAACCAACACCGAATAGGGCTGCCATTATCTCGTGCAAGATGCCATGAGGGCATATTTATCTTTTGACTCATGTTCACCAGTTGCCACATGTGCCTCGCCCCTTCGAATCTTCAAGGTATTGAGTCGTTTCCGACAATCCTTCTTCACATGACCAAGTTTGTGACAATAGTAACACTTCACTTGAAATTTAGGAGAGGAAGTAGATGTCTCCACCTATCGCTTCCACTTTCCTTTGGGTGAGCAATAAAAACACTCTCAAATTGTCTAGAAGCTGGACTCTTGACCATGTGTTTGTCTTCGTTACTACTTTTGCAATAGGTAGGAACTCACCTTGTCAAACGTAAGAGTCTTACGTTTGACTCTCGGTCATTAAATGGAGTGTCTCCACAAATGACTCATATGAGAAAGGTAAGTTGTTCGAACCATCGTCCACCTTTTTGTTGATGGAAGACAATCAAGTTTGAAATATTTGCCATTTATTATTCCAAAAAAATAGAAAAATCGGAAATAATAAATAATACCAAGAATCTTTTCCTAGCCTCGACTGGGATAATTGATGCCCTTCCACCACAACGAGAATAACCCACGACTTGGATAACAAATTTGGTTTAGATTAAACAAATTGAACACAATAATAATTTGTCTTTACACTATTCATTCGGATATACAAATATATAGGAAATGGCTTCCTATATTCATGGAGCTCGTATCTCCATACAAATCTCAACCATATCCCTAAGAATACGCAATCTCCTATATGTGATATATTGTTGTTACATACAACAATATAACTCTTAAACTATTATATTCTAATATTTAACAACGTAACAATATAACCGTAAGTATTCTTTTACTATAACGGTGGCTCGCTAATTACCATGGAGCAATAACAATAATATTCCTAACATTCCCCCTTGGTGCGGACATGGTAGAAAAACATTCACACTCTCAATTGCAGTATGCTCACCCTTGTGGCATGTCCAACTATGTGACTCATGACCTTGATACAAAAGAAAGGCTCTCTCCTTCCATGGTTTTAAACATGTTTACCACAAACCTTGACGTGAACAGTCCCATCAACTGTCCACCTCGTGTGGTTTTTGGATCTACCACAAACCTTTTCAAGATCCATGAATTGTCTTACACTGGTGCTTTTGTTCCCTACAACATTTTTACATCAAGAGGTTACATAGGAATCTGCTCACACAAAAACAAGAAAGTTGCCACTCGATCTTGAACAAAATAGGAAGCCGCCCATCCTTTGGAAGTTGCCCTTGAATTTAGTCGAGTATGGCACGAGAATGGAAATGGAACATTGGTGTTATGTTCCCCCCACAATGTGAAATTTCCATTTATTCATCAAACTGCAACTCTGAAAAGAAACACACTGCACACAATTGGAAACAAGAACTCTAAAAATAAAGCACACAACTGAAAGCAAACTCACACCAAAAATTGCCACAACTTCGTGTAGCCTCGTTGTTGGTGGACTGACGAGAGGTCTTGATTAACCTCCAACCTCTTGTGCCACCATCCTCCAATGTACATGTTGCTTACTCGATCGATGAAGACAAGAAACTCATTGGTTTCCATGTTGATTATTATCTCTGCCGCACAATGTGAAACACATTATTTTATATGACATCGGTTTCAACCGAAAATGCATCCGTAAGGCAAGTTTTTTTAATTTTCTGAAACTTTTACATTTGACAAAAAAGACAACTTTTTTCCACACTTTTAACCACTTATGAATTTGACAATGATGAGCTCGATAACTTATTATTCACCTAAACACACTTTGACAACACTAGAAAATTAAAAATAATTAAATATTACTTTTTATAACAACAAAACGATGATGCTATAAACTATAGTCAAAACGGACAATAATGACTATAAACCTACAATGAACTATTTACAAAACTGCATTAACTCAAGACTGTGGTTTGACAACATGGAGAATTTAAACTAAGAAAACCTAAGCTAAGAAGGAATCGAATCACTAGTTACAAATTAACACCCCACTTTACATAAAACCTAAACAAAAAATAAAATGACTTAAAAGACTTACACCTAAACAACCGTTGGTTTATATTAATTAACCAAAATTCTAATACCTAGACATTCTAAACTACATGACACAAGCCACATTGATTAAAAACAAACCTAATTATATTATTGCTACCGCAACAGCATGAGAAAGGCTGAGTTGTCGAGACGAGATTGTCATTGTTGGAGACTTTTCCGGTTGAAGGAGTCTACACTTAGCACAGAATGCAAATACCATGAAAGATGCTTTGTTTTCCTGTTTGCGTCGTAGTTTCCTATGTTCAAGTTTTGCTAGATTAACTCCGGTTAGGAAACATTCATTCAACTCGTGAGAGATGCCATTACAGCAGAGCTGAGCTGTGAGAGATTTGAGGAGGGAGCTTGGGTTGTGGATAACGAAAAACTCAGATCTGGGTTTACCTGCAGCAGATAATGGTAAATTTTGTCTACCACGTGAAGATCGGACCTGGAAGAATTATGAACCTGAATAAATAGGACGTCATGAGGAATAGTAAATGGAAATGAGGAGAGACTAATTGATTATGATCGAGTGCAAGCAATAATGAACTGCATTAGCATATTCCTTTACTCTGGCGTAGACTGCAGCACTCAGGACTGTGCATTCTTTAGTGGAGATATTTAGTTGCAGACAATAATATGAACAAAACTTGTTTGATGCCGAGTTCAACGAACTGCTACAATAACTAATTTTATTTGATCCTTCTCAGATCTGAGGTCTAATATATAACAACTATCTCGTTGTTGATCCACGCATATAAACTGATCTGAACTATGTTTCCCTTGCCACCTTTAGGTTTCACCGTTCACACTTTTATTGATGGGCAGCTAGTACAAGACACAGCCAAAGCTATCATAATAGAAATCCGCACCTATTATCTTGATATTAAAACCTCACAAAACTAAACTAGACTCTGGTATCAATGAATTGCATACACAGGCAACTAGACCAACCCTAATACTGCCCTACTCAATAATTAGGATTTCATTGCTCTGATACCAAATAACAAATTTGGTTCAGATTAAACAAAGGAACACCATAATAATCTGTCTCTACACTATTCATTTGTATATACAAATATATAGGAAATGCCTTCCTATATTCATGAAGCTCATATCTCCATACGAATCTTAACCATATCCCTAAGAATACACAATCTCCTATATGTGATATATCGTTGTTATGTACAACAATATAACTCTTAAACTATTATATTTTAATAACTAACATCACCATACGACCATAAGTATTCTTTTACCATACAGTAACTCACTAATTACCATGGAGCAATAACAATAATATTCCTAACATTGGAATTCATGCCCTAGATTGCAGGTAGGATTTTGACTCTTTGAACTTATTTTCATTTCTTGTGCCCTTGTCCAGAATACTCAAGAGAAGTAACTTGAAATCGCGACTACTGCGAATGGAGTTTTATTTCAGTCTGCAAAAACTGCCACGTTTGTCTTCTGCGAGCCCTCGAAAAACAGTATTCACGACTTTACATATATGTGTGATTACTGAGGTTGAAAATCCGCCTTCGTCTATTTACAACTGCCCTAGCAGAGTTCACAAATCAGACATGAATTTGACAGGGACGAATTCGATTTTATTCATTTAACTTCATGTTACAATTAGGAATCGCGTTTTTCAACCCAGCGACCCAGACATCTTTGCAACAGAAGTTTTCCTTTCCCGTGAGCCTTCTTTAATAAGCAACGAACTAACTTCTTCAGTTTGTGCCCTAGCAGGGCTTCCTCAAACACTGTGTTGATTTCCCGTACCCTTCAAGGGATTCCTCGGGAAAATCACTCTGATACCAATGTTGGTAGAAGAAAAACTAAGAGAAAAGAAGACACAACTGCACTGCTGGAATGGACACAGGCAGAGTATATTTATTCAAGAGAAGGTGGTTACATTTAGTTAGCGGTTAGAGGCAGGTAAAACTGCATAACCAAACAGAACAACTATATATATTCAACAGTAAATGTATATAAAATTGTAAGTTTTCAAAGTTGAGTTCGATGGCCATATCCCAGGCATGGCCGAGCAACCTTATATCTTAAAAAACAAACTGTTTATTCAATAAATGAAGAAAACAATAAACTTCACAAGAATCATATTTCTTCAACCAATTAGTTACTTCTCTCATATTTAACAAATAACAACTCTCATAAGAAATCAGATGTGTTCTGATGCTATGGAAGGTATGCACAGAAAGTTGTTATCTTATCCTGCAGGAAATGAATCATGAAGTTGTAAGAGAAAAGATCAAGCATCATGAAAAAACACTATTTTAGATGGCTGGCTCCATCCATGGTATAAAATATTCGCCAGTGAAAATGAGATCACTCCTAATGCTACTTTTGTGCTGGGCACAATCCAAAAGCATTGCAAATTTTGTATCTTCGTAGAATAGCTGAAAGTATAAAAATTCCTCAGGATGTCAAAAGTTAGGATTAAATGGTATATTTTAATATAAAGCGCAGTGAAAGAATTATCTATTTAGGTTTACACTCCCTCTCCAGGCATGTCATGATAGGAATTATGTTTGATGGCATTGTTTTCGATCCGAGTGTAGGAATGTTATTGATAAAATCAAGAAGAATTCTGGAATTAGGACTCAAACCTATAGCAGCAAAAGCAAATACAAATACAAATAAATTATACATGGAAATATCAAAAATATCAAAAAGGACAAGCACAAAAACATATGGATCAACTTTCCCTCTTTGATTATATTTTTATATGTGTGTTTCTCTTCTAACTTGAGGATGCAAACCTGAAATTCCTGGAATGTAAGTTTGGGAATGACTTGTGGATCCCCTCCACTGTCAACACCATAGGTGTTATCAGGGCACAAGGCCTGCAACAAAACCAATTAAATAAATCAAACATTACCAACAAACAATAAGCCATTTCAATCCTCTTGTAATTCTAACAGACATGGCTTCATTGGAAAGACTGAAGGAAAAAACACTTGATTAATCCACTTTGAACATGTAGTTAAAAATTTAGCATTGCTATAAATTTCTGGAAACCTTGATCGTTCTCCAATTTTACAATTTCAAATTTAACATTGCTGTAGAACCAAATAAATTTGACATACATCTACCTACTTGTAAGTAAATTGTAAGTAAAGTCGATGCTCTTCTCAAGATATTCTTTATATAGAAGGCTTAGTCATGAACCATAATGTTTGGAGTTTGGGAGCTGGTCATTAATCCTGGAAGATGTCTGGCTGATAAGAAGCCAATTCTGACTCAAAATAGGTGCAGTTTGGCAGGTAAAGAGTGCTTTTACCCAGAGTTTAATAATTGGAAGATTGAATGTCAGTTCTCAAAAAAAAAAAAAATTCTAGACAGATCCTCTGACCAAAAAATCATAAACAAAATGTGCATCGTCGCTCTCTCCACTTGATTTTAAAATTGTGGGCATTTGAAGATTATACTTTTATAAATGGTAACAAATTTCGCAAATGTGTGTCAAGAAGCATTCATCATTAGCACTTTCTCAACCTAAAACTCGAGCCAAACATCAAGAACAGTTACCAATAGCTACATTAGATCCTGCTTGAGCACTAACAAAAAAGAGAGAGATATCCCTCACGCAGACACGACTCAAAGGTCAGCACTAATGTTGAACATCTTTCTGCTGACATGACCAAAACCCATCACACGATGGGCACAAACACACCCATCCTGCCACTAATTTACTCCTAAAGTTCTCTGACATGAAATTCAGTAAAAATATATCCAATTATAACCACAATGGGCCTAATAATAGAGGTTAAAAACGAAAACTACAGCCAAAAAAATTAGCTACAATAAAACGACACAACACAACGCTACAACAGAAACATGCCACAAAAATACATGCAAGGTCTTCATATAAAAAAATCTGCAACTACATACAAAAATGGTGCCCCCCTTGCCCAAGCTGAACAACAAACTTGCTCTAGAATCTACTTCAAACCCTCTCCAATCAACGTGAATGAACTTTATCCCGAGAAAACTAACCAGAACTATGAGCCCTTTCGAACATACATAAAGCATTTCTCTCCAACTAGCATGCATTCTTCTAACAAAACCAAGCACATTGCTGTCACATTTTTGACAACAGAGCGTCAAATCCTGTGCTGAAATAACAAGTGCACAACACAAAGCAAACAATCTCCACTACACCAGCATATGAGTTAAGCTTGCACTTGATAGTCTCATCCAAAGCATAGATAGAACACTTGGGGCCTCATTGTATGAGAGAATTGCAAAGATATAACGCATGCACGTAATAACCATGCACAAATACAACACTAACAATACAAAAATGGAGAATAACATCCAAATCACATAATAAACATCTATATTCAACATATAAACGAAGAACAAATTACAATTACAGACTCATTTACAAGAGTCCCTTTCTTGGAATTAATGTTGATAGAAGACCCTTAGCCTATCCAGTTATTTCCCATAAGCTAAAGGGGTGGAGAAAAGGGAAATAAGGTAACAATATAACTAAGTTAGCCAAAAAGTAATATTATAAAGGCAACTTATGTTATTATTATTAAAATAAAGGGGACTTCCTATTTTAAGTGACTTAACGCTAAAATAGAAAATAAGAAAGTCACTTTATTAATTAAAGTGCAAAAGTCCCACATGGAGCGCCCCACTTGGAAAATAGAGACAAAAAAGTATAAAAGGAGGTGTGGGGGTTCATTTGCAATCATCTTTTGCATACATTATATTTTGTCAATGAGATTTTGGACTACTGATCCAACTTCCATCTGCAAGGAGGACGAAAACCCTTCATTGTTGCAAGGTTAGAGGACGAAAACCCTTGAATCCTTTGAGGTAACTCCATCACGGGAGTTGCAATTGAGCTACAAACAAGGATTTTCAGTTTATTTCAGTTTGGACAAGCTAGGGCACAATTTCATATCAGTTTTCCAAGATTTCTTAAGTATGGCATCACATTGCAAGGCAGATTTTTGAATATTCACACATAGGGCATCAAATACTTAGTTGGGGTTTGGATTTGGAAGCATTGATATCACATTTTGGACACTCTCTAGGGTTGGACGACCCCTTCTAGGGCTGGACAACCCCCATAGAGGATTGTTGCATCTATTTCCAGCAGTGTGTTTGAGGCTAGGGTTTTCACAATGCCATTTGTTGTCATAAATCTCTATTTATAGCTAGATAGAGCCTTCCATTCTTCATATTTTGTTCATATGGTCAGTTGTGTTTATTTCCTATTTCTGGTTGGTAAATAACATATAAAAATTCAGCTTTTGGTTGTAAAAATTATTTTTGATCAAATCCGTGTTCCAAGAGGCTTTCTCAATGTTTATTTTCTTGCAGCTCTAATTGTTTTGTTTCCTCTCATTTTCTCATCTATGGTATTGTCAACCAGCTAGTGCTACCATTAGGCTACCGATGGGGGAAGCAATTTCAACAGGCACCTTTTCTTTTGGGGCCCCAATGTGGTTTGGAGATGCACTCTACAGCTATAAGGAATATGCTACTTGGGGTTTGGTATCTGGTCAATCTAAGGAACTATTATTCCTTTCACTGGCTTCCATCAAAGATGAATCTTCTGCAAATCCTTCTGGAATAATAGCCTTGGGAATCCATAAGAGAGCAGTCTCCAATATTAGAGTTGTTACTCACATTTCCAGTTTGTCCGACATTCTAGTTTCAGCCATAAAGGAATGTTATATCACAAGGAAAATGCAATCCCCATTTATTATCATGTAATGTCCCTTTCCGAGATCTAACTGAAAACAAAGGGAAATTGCACATACCCCGATAGATAGTAAACTCAAAATTATGACAGCTAACTGAAAACTATCACAACAAGGTACAACAGTCTGATTTTTTATAACAGTAAGGAAAATGCAATATCTCTTCAAAAATGCATCACTCACACCATCCAAAGCATATAGGGCAACTTAGAAATATTTTAGAACAAATATTAACCAAGAAATAAGTCTACACCCTAGTTGGAATTTATTTAATTAAATAAAATAACAGTAGTGAACACCCTTACAAAAGTGGCTGGAAATGAAGGATTCCAAGCCCAAAAATGAAGTCCAAATGTAGATTCCGGCTGCTAAAAATATGAGAAACACAATGATGGCTGAGTTGGATGTTGTTGTGCCCTAGAAACCTCCAAACTCCTCCACAAGGTGGGTCACTACCCTAGGAGAGGGCCTGAAAATCTTTGTAGAACCCTAGCAACCCTTCTTCAACCAAACCCTAGCTGAAAATCTGCAAAATCAATCTTCTTTGAAGCTCCTTGGAAACCCCGGGATGGAGAATCCTCAATGAATTGAAGAGTTTTCATTCTTCAATCAAACAAGGAGGGTTTTTATCCTCACTTGTTGCCCACGCAAAAGGTTCTCGTCCTCAAGTGGAAGTAGTTGAGCAATCAGCCCAAAAACTATGCAAAATTATTAGTAGACAAGATGATGACGCACAAATGAGCCAAGCGACCCTTTCTTATGCCATGCACAAAGAAATGTTCCCAACTCCATGTTACATTGGAAAAATATGAGGTATGTGTTGATTCCTATTTCATTAACATGGCTGATATGAATAGCATGTTTAGGGTCAAATGGTTGCTATCATTGGAAGAACTCGCCTTCAATTATAATAGCATGGAAATAAGCTTCTCAAATAAGGGTAAGAAGCTTACATTACAAGCTAAGCATAAGTTTGTTAATGTTGTTTTGGAGGGAATTCGGAATGAAAGGTTGAAAAAATGGATAGGATCATTTACTACAAGAATGGAGTCTATTTGGTTTCCAAATCAAGGGTGAAGAACATGATAGTGTGGGCTGTTCATGATGCCCCATGGGCTGATCATCCAAGCTATTTCATGAGACACAAAAAGGGTGAAGGTAAAGATTTCAGTTTTTCTCTTTGCTTATGGAATGGAAGGAATTTGATGAAAGAGAATGCTAGCATGACATGTTTAAGACAACATAAGCTTGATGGGAATTCTAATTTTTTTATGAATTGCTAACCCATGGTTCCATTAGAGAACCAAAGGAAGTATGGGAAAAGGGAAACAATTATGAATTTGCAGTTGTTCACATGACCGCCAAAGAGGAGAATGATGATTCTAATTTTCAGTTTTATGGCCCCATGAGGAGGTATGAATTTTGTTTTGACTTCCTTGTTTTCAGTTCAGCTGAGTCACACAATGTTGGTGGGCATCTAGAGCTCCAAATTTTAGAAGAATTTACCCTTAAGATTCACAAGGAGTTGGAGTTCCATTTGAAAAATAATGAAATCAGAATTCATAGGAATGTTAAGAAGGCTGATTTTCTCAAGATGAAGGCCAAGATGTCTGCTGATTTTGATTGTAGGCTTGTTGTTCTTAGTTTTTTTGCATATGTAAATCAAACTTCAATCCCTACTTTACTCATGGAGTTGTCTTTCTTCGTGAGAATTCAGTTTGGTAGTTGTTATGTCATTGTCATAGGGCTGAGTTTGCAAAAATCAGATGTAGGGCTGCCATTAAAAGCCATGAACAACAGTGTGCTTCCACTTTTGAAGAGCATTTCATCATGGAATGTTGAGGGAAGAAGATCTCAACTGAAAGGACGAACAAAATCAGATTATGATGTGTTATTTTCAGACTTGACCATTCTAATTTTAGATATTAAATTGCATGATTACAGTTGTTTTTGGGACAGCATTATTGAAGTATTGGGAAGCATTCATTTGGATAGAAATTATGAGAAGATGATGAGCAAAGAAATGGGCAATAGAGGTATGAGTTTGTTTGGGTTGAAGCTCCTTCATCTAACAGGCACTAGGGTCCAAATTATGGGAGCACTACAACATGTTCCTTCACCATGACATGATGATGCTTGGGCATATGAGTTTGCAATTGCTTGGGGACAAGCAATTTTGGGAAGGGAGGATTGTAATGTCCCCTTTTTCCAACTTGAGAGGATGATTTTGGACTTCTTGCCATTCCCTTTTCCATGGCAAAGAAGTGGAGTGAGCTGGAAAAGGAAGTGAACTCTCATTGCACTTTTATTTTCTAATTTTTAATGTTTTCTTTTAGTATGTTCTTCTTTTTAGCAGGTCGGCTGGGTTTGGTGCATTAATGAAGCCAATTAAAAGATTAAAAGAGCTCTTTATGGGTCGGCCTTGTCCTTTTGGGCTTTGGCACCAAAGATAGGGTATAAAAGGAGTTGAAGGACTTCATTTTGGGCATTCACTTTTGGTGCATTTTCTCTAATTGGACTTTTGGGCTGTTGCTCATTGTTCTTTCCACTCTTGGGCGGAAATCCAAGTGTGTGGCTCTTCCAAGAAGGACGGAAACCCTTCTTGTGGCTGGTTGGGGGACGAAAACCCTCCATCCTTGTGTGAATTGAAGGCAAATTGCAGATTTGGAGGAAGAGAAGACATTTTCAAATTCTTGCATGCATTGTTGGGTCTCTCCTAGGTGGAGTGACTTACCCTAGTGTGGAGTTTAGTGCCTTCTAGGGCACGGAATTCAGATTTGCTTTCATATTTGGCTTTCTCATAATTTATAAAGCCGGAATCTACTATTCGTTGTGAAGTTTGGGGTTTGTAAACCCTCATTTCATAATTTTATGTGGAGCCGTTCTTCGCTGATTTTTAATTAATTTCCAATAGTGTTTTCCTTCAGATTTCATATTGAAAATTGCTTTGGTTGATGCCTAAAATATCTATTTATATTTTGGCAAGTTATTTGAAGAGTTTTAAGTGTTTTTCATTCATTTTCACATTGTTGTTCCAAAAATCTGATCGTTGTTTTAATCTGGGTTTAAATTTCAGTTTGCTGGTCTAAAATCAAGATTTGAATTAATTGACATTTGTGCTAATTCCTTGTTCTTTAGTTTTGCCCCCAAAATGGAACATTACAGTTTCTTTCTATCCTAATGCATAGGATGGTGAACTTACCAACAATAATGATCATCATTTTCCTCAAGCTGAAAGCTCCCACAATGCTTAATAGGAGTATGGAATCATGGCTGCCAAGCTGAGTTCCCTTACTCAAAATCAAGAGTGTAAATGTTGAGACCCACCTAGCAAATATCTCATTTATGACAAGAAGTGGGATATGCATTTTCATAATTTTTCTTCATTCCAAATGCAAGAGAGGACATTTACCTTGATCCTCCGAGGACCACCCATGCCAAAGCAATCTTGGCCTTGAATAGAAGGAGCAACATACCCATAGCTTGGGCTGCCCACAAGGAGCTCACCCTCCTTTGCCTTTGCTTCTTCAACAAGTGAAGATCTTCCCGCCTTGACTCCTTCCATAATTTGTGGACACATGTATGGAACATCATCATGGTTCTCACGAAGTCAAGAACACCATCAATTTGCTTTCTATTGATTGTTGTTCGGAAAATTCCAGCAAGCTAAACATCATCATTATCCACCAAATTCTCTCCACAATTTTGCAAATCAAATTCTTCTTTCCTTGGTCCAATCTTCAGAATGCTTAGAAGATGGATAGGGGCTTCTTGGAAAAGATCCTCTTTCCATTTAGTACCCTTCATCTTCTCATCATTGTTAGAATAGTTCTCATGATGATCAAAACATTGTAAGGACATAGTGTGAGGGTGATGCAATAAATCAAATTGCTTACCGTTTGTTGTTGATATGTAAATTCCAGCAAACTGAAAACCAACATGAGTATCCGGTGAGGCCCCTTTTTTAAGGGTATGCCTCTCATCAAGGTCATCCTGAAACTCAACCTCATAAACCTCTTGCAATCTGTTTTTTCTTCAAATACATGTCCCTTCACAAGGCTGTTCTAAAAATCAGTCAATGGCTCATCCTTAGGAAGTTCAAAGGATGGTGCATGTGCCTCTATCTTGATCTCTTCGCATTCAACTAGTAATGCCCTCTTTGTCTTGATTTCTTCACTATTTTGCACAAAGGGAGAATTCTTTTCGTCTTGGGATGGAACATCTTTCCCACTTTCCTTTGGCACTGTAGATTCCTCCATGGGTTGTTTCTCTCTCGTTACATGCAACACCGATTTTGCTTCTTGCTCCATCATTTCAAATCTAGAATCTCTTCTCCTCTTCCTTTCTCAAGACATGAAGATCCTTCTGTGGTGCCTAAGACCTAGGTTCATGCCTCACTCTACCTTTGTTCACTCTTATGAACTCTGCAAGTGATAGGGAGTCACAAATCTTGGCTAGAAGAGGCCTATACTCCTCATAGTTGGCCGCATGATATTGTGTCATAATAAATGTCGTGTACCTGACCTTCGGAATGACTCCTTCCCTTGGGAGGAAGGTAGGTTGAAAAGGCCTAGCTATAAGATCCATCACGGATCTCGGTGGTTGAAGATTGTTGTTTTCCCTTGAAGAACTTCCTAGATGCATGTTATGGATCAGTTGTGCCATTATACCATCCAACGTCTTTTGCCCTTGGGCAAACCTTTCAAACCTAGAATCGTCAAAAAAATTGTCTGCCATTTTAACTTCTCCTTCCGCATAAATACTTTCAGTGGGAAGAACGATGCTCTAATACTACTTGTAATGTCCCTTTTCCAAGCTCTAACTGAAAACAAATGGAAATTGCACAAACCCCAATAGACAAAGCAAACTCAAAATTATGACAGCCAACTGAAAACTATGACAACAAGGTACAATTGTCTAATTTTTTATAACGATAAGGAAAATGCAATATCTCTTCAAAAATGCATCACTCACACCATCTAAAGCATATAGGGCAACTTAGAAATATTTCAGAACAATTATTAACCAAGAAATAAGCCTTCAAACCCTAGTTGGAATTTATTTAATTAAATAAAATAACAGCACTTTGAATACCCTTACAAAAGGGCTGGAAAATGAAGGATTCTAAGCCCAAAAATCCAAAGGTAAATTTTCGTTGCTAAAAATATGACAAACACAATTATGGTTGAGTTGGATGTTGTTGTGCCCTAGAAACCTCCAAACTCCTCCACAAGGTGGGTCACAGCCCTAGGAGAGGGCCTGAAAATCATTGTAAAACCCTAACAGCGCTTCTTGACGGACCCTAGCTGAAAATCTGCAAAATCAATCTTCTTTGAAGCTCCTTGGAAACCTCGGGATGGAGAATCCTCAATGAATTGAAGAGTTTTCATTCTTCAATCAAACAAGGAGGGCTTTTGTCCTCACTTGTTGGCCACACAAGAGGATATTTGTCCTCAAGCAGTAGTTGAGCAATCAACCCAAAAACGATGCAAAGATATTAATAGACAACATGATGATGCACAAATGAGCCAAGTGACCCCTTCTTATACCTTGATGTTGCGCCAAAACCAATTAAAGTCTTCTTAAGAAGACCGGCCTCCTTGGGGGAATTAATATTTCCTTTTTCCTTCTATTCTTCCATTGGCTTTTCATCTCCCCAGCCAACTTGACTATACTTAGGAAAACTACTAAAAAGAATGCAATGTTCACAAAAATAATTGAAAACATGACAATTTCTCCCCTTGCTCATTTTCTTCTTGCCCACGGGAAGTGGAATGGGCTCAAAGTCTTCAAATCAAACTAGCTTGGAAAAGGGGGCATTACATATCGGGAAGTGCTTGCAACCTATACAAGATGGTTTATTACCACTATAATTCCGGATGTGAGTAAGGAAATGCCATACTCTAGCCATGGTATGATGTTCTTCCTAGTCTCACGTATAAATTTATAATATCCTCGTGGAGCGGCCATAGAATTGCATATAGGGAGGAATCCTCTTGGCTTAAAGTTAGATGTAAAAGGGTCACATGTTGAGATCAATTGATGCCAACATCCAAACATCTTTAGTATGGTTTGGGAAGAGATTCAGGGTGATGTATGACTGTTACACTTGCTTATCAGCACTCATAAGGACTGATCCGAACCCAATTTTGAGGAGAATAGCTTGGGGCAGCATGGAAGCAACATTTGGAGTCCAAGGTAATCATTATGACAGCAATCTAGAAGAGGTGACCATAGTATTGAGCATGCAATGGTTACATTCTATTAGAGAGCTCACTATGGAGTTGAAATCCAAGGGAAAAGTAGTACTTTGAGACACCAAAGATGGAGCTCAAGAGTTGTCATGGCTAAATGGATAGAACATCAATTGGTGACAACCACAACATCATCCATAGGAGTGCCACTTGATCATGATAGCACATTGCAATTAGGTTGCAATGGAAACATATCAGGGCCTACTGTCATCATAATTTCCAGCTTTGGGGCTAATGTCATCACCATTTCCAGCTGCTACCTTACATCATTTGCAGCCATACAAGTGTTTTCAGACATGGGATTGAGTGATTTTCAGTTTATTGCTGCCACTTAAGTCTTTTCAGTCATTGTATGGTTGTTTCCAGCCCCTATATTACTGACATTGCTGATTTTTGCAAAGGATTTTCAGTATTGCAGTTGTACCATTTTTATATTGTTGACTTCCAAGGGTTCTGATTTTGAACTGCTATTATCAGGCACATCCAGCCACAGGTTGGCAGATTTTAAGGGATTTTCCTTGTATTATGTTGTCAAAGATAGAGATAGCAGATTTTTCAACTGTTGTTGGCAAGAATTATTTCAGTTGACAAGGGCAACACTCACTCCTAGTATAAGTTATCAGTCACAAATTATTGGACAAACAGAAATGGTGAATAAGTGGGTTGAAGGAGCTTCATCTGGTAAGGATTTTTCTAATCATGTCAAGAAGCAGCCACAGAAGCCAACTACTTCACAAAGCAAAGCATGGATTGGGAATTGTAAATTCCCAAGAGTGAATTGGGATCCTGGTATTTGCAGACCAGCATTGCTCGAGGGCAAGCAATTTCAGGAGGGGGAATGTAATGTCCCTTTCTTGGAATTAATGTTGATAGAAGACCCTTAGCCTATCTAGTTATTTCCCCAGGCTAAAGGGGTGGAGAAAAGGGAAATAAGGTAACAATATAACTAAGTTAGCCAAAAAGTAATATTATAAAGGCAACTTATGTTATTATTATTACAATAAAGGGAATTCCTACTTTAAGTGACTTAATGCTAAAATAAAAATAAGAAAATCACTTTATTAATTAAAATGCAAAAGTCCCACATGGAGCGCCCCACTTGGAAAATAGAGACAGAAAAGTATAAAAGGAGGTGTGGGGGTTCATTTGCAATCATCTTTTGCATACATTATATTTTGTCAATGAGATTTTGGATTGCCGATCCAACTTCCATCTACAAGGAAGGCGAAAATCCTTCATTACTGCGCAAGGTTAGAGGACGAAGACCCTCGAATCCATTGAGGTAACTCCATCACGAGAGATGCAATGGAGCTATAAACAAGGATTTTCAGTTTATTTCAGTTTGGACAACCTAGGGCATAGTTTCATATCAGTTTTCCAAGATTTCTCATCTAGGACATCACATTCCAGGGCAGATTTTGGAATATTTACAGCTAGGGCATCGAATATTCAGTTGGGGTTTGGATTTGGGAGCATTGATATCACATTTTGGACCCTCGCTAGGGTCAAACGACCCCTTCTAGGGATGGACGACTTCCATAGAGGGTTGTTGCATCTATTTCCAGCGGTGTGTTTAAGGCTTGGGTTTGCAAAAGGCCATTTGTTGTCATAAATCTCCATTTACAACCAGCTGGAGCCTTCCATTCTTCATATTTTGCTCATACAGTCAGCTATGTTTATTTCCTATTTTTCGGTTGGTAAATAACATATAAAAATTCAACTTTTGGTTGTAAAAATTATTTTTCATCAAATCCATGTGCCAAGAGGCTTTCTCAATGCTTTGCCCCTTGTGGGTATTTCTATTTCCATTTTGTTGAATTTTCATTAATAAAAGGGCGAAATCAGACTGCTGTAATTTTGTCCATGAGGGTTTGAAGAAAATTCAGATTATTACATGTTTGTCATAAGGGTTTTCTGGAAATCCAAATTTCTTTATTTTGTGCCCTCTTAAGGGGATATTACATACAACACTAAAAATGCATGAAATAGAGAACATCCGGATCGCATAATAAACATGTATATTCAACATATACAAGAAGAATAAATTATAGGAGAGACCCATTTACAAGTGGGCGCCATACGCCATAATGTTACAGCATAATGCAAGAGACAAGCACCTCAAGCACCAAGATTAAACATCAAATCCTAGCTTGAAACCCTAAGGACATTATCACTCCCTCTTCTCCAAAACCTATCTAGTCACGCTTGCACTTGAAAGTCTTACCCAAAGCGCAAAGAGAACATCGAGGGCCTCATTGAATGAGAGAACTGCAAACATCTAATGCACGCACATAATAATCACACACAAATATGATATTGAAAATGCATGAAATAGAACAAAACATCCAAATCACATAATAAACATCTATATTCAACATATACAAGAAGAATAAATTACATTAGAGATCCATTTACAAGTATGTGTATTATGCCACAACATTATAGCATAATGCAAGAGACAAGCGGCTGATGTGCCAAGATTTAATATCAAATCCTAGCTTGAAACCCTAAGGACATTATAGCTCCCTTTTCTCTAAAACCTATCTCAAGACATGTACTTACAATTGCTCGAATCTTTCAAATGTGTTATAACGAGAGTCCATGGAGAAATATGTCGCTTTTGTAGACCAAGAGCCCTTCCGGTTGGCACACGAATATTCATGGATTCCATTCGAATCCCTTGGAGGAGGCAAGGTTTTTCACTAGAAAGTTATCACACACTCCAAGCTTATAGAATCTTCGCCATGTTCCCTTGTCCGACCACACAATCGCAAACTATCTGCGACCTCCTCTTTCTCTACATGACATGTGTCCCCTTTTGTTTTCCCATGCTAACTTGATCACAGTGTGTCACTCCTGCGTACTCTACATAGGTCCATGTCCCACATAGTTGCAACCTTTTTAGGGGTCAACATTTCCCCACACGAAATATCTTGTCTTCTCTCAAACTTCTACTCAAGTGTTGTTTTATGCATGATCAAAACCTCGAGGCACTTTTCCTCATAATACCTTTTCAAAGTTTTCTCATTTTATTAGTGTAGCTTCAACTTCATCCTATTCTTGGTGCACCTCCTTGAGAATTCCTTCTAACGCCTCTAATTCTTCGGCAAATTTTCCACACTATCCCTCCTTGTCATTTTATCATTCTATCAATGTACTTGATTCTTTTAACATTCCCTTCTCATGCCAAAGTCCTCAAACTCCATAGTGATATCATCTTTCCTCTACTTGACTTTTTCTCTCCGGCACTTTTATTTCTACTAGAACTCGTTCGAGTTTTTGTGATGTCTTTCACAATAAACATCATTGCACTCGCGCAAACTTCATTATTTTTACTATTTTCTTCAATCATTTTGGCCATCCCTTTTTGCATGCGCATCAAGTCTCTTTGGGATTTAGCATCATTTTCTTTCGCTGGTTTGGCCTTTCCTTTAGATTTTCAACTGCACGGCTAAATCCATGCACATTTGCACGTGGTCGATTGCTAGCTTGATGAGTGCAAACACCCACGCAAACTTCATTATTTTTACTATTTTCTTCAATCATCTTTATCATTTTGGTCATCCCTTTTTGCATGTGTGTCAATTCTCTTTGGGATTTAGCATTATTTTCTTTGCTAACTTGGCCTCTCCCTTCAGATTTTCAACTGCACTTCTAAATCCATACACATTTGCATGTGGTCAATTGTTAGCTTGATGAGTGCAAACACTTCCTAGTGTGTGGTAAATGTTTGTAGTTCACACCTCATCACTTCACTTGTCACCGTGGTACCATCATGTACCATTATTTTCTTCACCCCTTCCACAAGCACACTTTAAATTTGTTTTTGGCCCCAATTTTACAAAAAGCCCCCAAGTTACCCTACACCCAAATCTCTTGATGTTACTCCTTACTTTCCCCTAAGCGTGACCCACTGCCATATTTTGTGTGTGTTCACTCATCTAAAATCTCCCTATAACTATCTATGACCCCCTTTTGCCACCTCTAAGCTTCTCATATTTTTGGTCTTCTTGCCTAGTTGTGTATCCAAATTTATTACACTCCCCAATCCTCCTACATGGGATCCATCATCCTCGACTTCTGCGAGGATCCTTCTTCAATTTCGCTTCCCAACTCTTCCTTCTCACTCTCCTCATCCACATGTTTCTTTTCCATGGCTGGTTGTAACATGGATTTAGCCCTTGATGGAGTCCATACATGACTCCTATCTATGGGAGACTTCTTAGCTTGAGTTGGGTAGCGAGTCTTCTTTTCTCTCTTCTTCTTCTTTTAGGGTGTCTCTATCCCCGTTTATGTAACAACTTCAACAAATGTGTTCCCTACCACAAGCTTTGGTTCATCCTTTTCATAGGTTGGCTTGATGATTGTTTAAGCTCAACCTTTTTCCCTGCTGATTACGCCTCTATTGGTTCCACCAAGACCAATTTGTCATCCTCACGGAACTTCATAATCAAAATCCTCAATCTTCTCACTAAGAACGAACTCTCTCCTCAAAGCCAAATCATTGGTTGCATCCAATTTCTCAACTTCTACCTTTCTTGCACCACATTCCTTTAGTGCGCACTCCTTTGCTAATAGTCTTTTTTATCCAAGTTCATAATCTCTACTAGTCGTTAATCGAAGGAGTTGCGATCATCCAAATTCTCTCGCACGGCAATACACAACTATACCAAAAACTCGATTAGTAACACAACTTCACATCCATACACCAAGTGATATGGTGTTTAATCTCTTAATGGTAGTTTAGTAGGACCAGAAAATTGTAGACATTCGATCATCCCAATATTTTATGTCGACATCACAAATCTTCATAAGTTTCATGCCCAACATCTTGTTGAAAGCCTCAATTGTGTCATTCTTTTGCGGGTGATACGCCATAGTCTTATTGTGCACAATCATGAAATCTTTTAATAAGATGTGCACCATCTCTGCAAGGAAGTTAGCACCTTGGACATTGGTTAGACTCAATAGACATCCATATCATGGATTATATTTTCGCAAATAAATCTCGCAATAGTACATACAATACAATCCCTAGTAGATGCGTCTTCGCCCAACATATCAAATAGTTCGGGGTTATAATATATTACGCACTTTGAGTCCTATACATGGATGGGTTAATGGGTCCAACAAAATCTCTTGCTCACTTCTCAAAAGGTTCTATGCAATCAAAGGGATTTAGTGTATTTCATCTATTCTATTTGGTTTTCCTAACCACTGGCAAATATCATATTGTTACACATACTCCTTGCCATCTTTAAAGATAGTTTGTCACCACTATCCAGGCCAAAGAACTATTTTGTGCAATTGCTTCTCTAGCATAATGTCCTCTAACAATTCCCTTGTGAATCCCTCACAACACATCCACACAATACTTCATCTCGTCCCAACTTATACATCTCCCCTCAATGAGTTGATATGGCGCAACTTTTACTACTAACCATTGTTCCACGAGGATTCGTCCCCCCAAAAAAATTGTCGTCTCTAAGAATGGGGATGTCTCAGGGACTTGGGGACTTCGAGAAAACAGCCCACCATTATCCCACCACCAACAACAATTGGGGGATGTTCCCCTAAAATGGAGAGGTTTTTGTCCCAAAGGGGATGTTTGGGAGACTTGGGGACATCCCGAGGCCTCAAGGAGACTTGTTGAAGTCCCTCGACAATCTTAAAGACTTAGAGTCGTCCCCTACCGCAAAAAATGGCAAAAAGTTGTTTTTTTAAATCAAAAGCATATTGTTTCAAATGTTTGTGTCATGATCCTAACCCTAACCCCATAAACCCTAATAATTTATGGGCCCCACTAACACTTTAAGCACTCAAAAAAACTATAAATGAACCTCATAACCTCACTCCAAATCACAAAACATTGAGCAGGCTGCAGGCACGAGAGTGAGAGCAAGCAAGGTTGTAAGACACAGAGGTTCAGAGCATTAACAAGAGGGAGAGCAACAACAAAAGTTTGGCGCGACTTTGGGGATGATGGGAGGCATTGAGCCATTGCCAATTGAATTTGAAATGTAGATGTAATCATCATTTTCAATATAAATTATGATATAAATATTAATATATTGATATTTGGCATTTTCACTGTTCAATACAATGTGTTTAGTATTTCAAAGTTTCATTTGTTATTCCTTATACCATTGTCATTGAAATGTCCCCTTAGGGCATAAATCAAAGAAATATAGGTTTTCCCACAAACCCTTATGCAAAAATGACAGACTAAAGGTTGGAAACCACCAAGTAACCCTCAAATATATTTTATAAAAATGTTGGAATCAAATACAACCCAAATTCAAGCCAAATACAATTTTTATGAATTTATTTGACAGCTGACCTAAAAAGAAGATCCAGTTGATCAATGGATTGTTTAAAATAGAAAACACCCTTTATGCAAACCCCCGAAGACAAATACTAATGAATGGGAAGTTGCAGCACCCCCCCAAGGTAATATCAACCCCTAGATAGGTCACATAAGCCCTCAAATTGCCCTAAAATCCACTGAAATTACGATCCAGCTGCCCTGGAAGATGCCCTAGCTGAAATAGCTGCACCGAACTATGTGAAGCTCAATTGTAACCCCTGAATGGAGATACCCTGGCAGATTGGAGGTTTCCGTCCTCAAATTTGGTTGCAATGGAGGGTTTTTGTCCTCAATTGTTGAATACACAAGGGTTTTTGTCCTCTAATGCAAAAGTTGGAGCAGCAACTCAAACCCTTCATGAAAATTATGATAATGGACAAAAGATGTCTCAAATGACCCCAAGCGACCTCCTTTTATGCTTTTTCATGGCTCATATCTCAATACAAAGTCCCCAAATGGGACATCCCACTTTGGCATTTTAATTTATTTAAAATAAAGTAATACTTTACTTTATTTCAATAAAGTAATGCTTTTATTATTTTATTTCTTTTATTTTAACTTTATCTTATAAAGTCACTTTTTAAATTAATAATAAAACATAAGTGCTTATAATTAAAGTTACTTTTGCACTTAAGTTAATTTAAATTAATCTCAAGATTAGGGAAAATGCGGGATAGGCTAAGGGTCTTCTCAAGATTAATCTCGAGAAGGGGACATTACAGTCCTCCCCTCCCAAAATTGCTTGCCCTCAAGCAATGCATAGTTCAGCTCTTACTCTCTTTTAGACTAAACCCTCTTGCAAATACCAGGGTCCCAAATCAATCTTGGAAATTGGCAATTCCCAATCCATGCTCCGCTTTGTGAAACAATTGACTTCTATTACACCCTTCTGATATGATTAGGAACTTTTGTACCGGATGAAGCTCCTTCAACATCCTCAACAAGTGCATCCAGAATGGGTGAATCATGAATCAACTGGGATCTAGAAAGAGTACTACCATCTGTGATACCCTCCATTTTGTTTGCTGAGACTGATGTTGAAACTGTGTTAGTGATCCCTTGGAGTACTACTTTCCCATCTGATTTAAACTTCAGCTCCATAGTCTAATAGTTTTGGGTGAATTCTCCCAAAGAATGCAGCCATTGTACTCCTAATACCATGTCGAGTCTCTTTCAAACTAACCACATAAAAGTCATCACTCATCGATGTTCACCCAAGGTGATGTTGAGTTGTTCAACCTTCTTCTTGCAAGGCATGGAAAAGCCATTTGTTGCAATGATGAAACCTTTTACGTCCTTTGTCTCCAACCCTCTTCTATTTACCAATCCTTCATCTATGAAATTGTGGGTTGCCCCACTATCAATCAATACTATAATGTCTTGCTTGAGAAGAACTCCACGAACTTTAAAGGGTTGATATTGTGGTGTGCCTGCAAGTGTAGCAAGAGTGTTGCCCTTAATTTTGGCTCTTCTTCTGAATCTGGACTCTCCATCTGATATCACCTCTATGTAGTGAACTTGTCCTTTGCCAAGACAACAATGATTGGGTGTCCATGGATCCTTACATGAGAAGCACAAGTTCTTTCTCCTTAATTCATTTCTGGTCTCTTCTTCTTTTGTCCTTGGTTGCCCGAAGGTGTTGTTTTTAGCTGCCCCAAAGGTGTTGTTCTTGGCTGCTCAAAAGGTGTTGTCCTTGGCTGTACTACAGGCAGAAATTTACCCTTTGGAGCTGATGTTTCCAGATCAATGCCTTCTTAATTGCTTCTTGAAGAGAAAGAGGGTTAAAGGCTCTTACCAAACCCTTGAGTGGTTCAGCCAACCCCTCAATGAACAATACCACAAGTCTTCTTTTTGTAACATCCGGTACCATCATGGATAGCTTCTGAAATCAGCTACATAGTCATCCATTGTGTTGCTTTGCTTTAGTTATGTCAATTCCCGAAAGTGAACTTCCGGATCAATTCTATCAAATCTCTCAATCAACCTCCTACTAAACTCATCATAGGAATTGATGAGATTATGCCCTTGTGTGATCAACCCATGGTACCACCATTCATGTGCAATTCCCTCAAGATGAAGCATTGCAAACTTGATAGCTTCCTCTTCCATCATTGGCCTAAGAGATAGATAAGTATCTAGCTTTTGTATCCATGCACAAGTTGTACCCTTATTAGAACCATCAAAGGTGTAAAGTGTTAACTTTCCCAAAGCATGTTGAAGATCTCTCTATGTAGCTTATGGTCTAGGCTTCGGTCTAGGTCTAACTCGGTTATTCTTCAACCCCGTGAAGTTTGCAAGTGATATTTCTTCACGGATCTCATCTGGAAGAGCTCTATATTCTGTATAGCTGGTAGCAATGTCATCTACCATAGAGGACTGAATTTCTACCTCTGGAATAGCTTCTTCCCTTGGAATGAAATTAGGTTGAAAAGGCCTAGCAGGAGAACCAATAACGGTTATTTGAGGTTGATGGTTGTTTTTACCCCTGAAGAACTTCCTTCACCATTTTGCTTTTTGGGTGCATGCATGTTTTACATGGTATGAACCAACTAAGCCATCATATCAGCCAATCACTCTTGCCCTAGGACAAGTTTGGTAATCCTTACATCATCTGCATTCTGGCAGCGATATCTTCCTTCTCTTTTCCTTTCTCAAGCCCTGGATCAATTTGTTCAAACCCTTCCTTTGGTTGTTCGAAACCTTCTTTTTCTCTCTCAGATAGTATTTTAACTCTCTGTCACTACCCTGCACGAAGTTTCCCAACAAGCTTACAAGGAAACCAGATCTGATACCACTAAAATGTCCCCTTACGACAAAAATTAAAGAAATCTAGGTTTTCCCACAAACCCTTATGCAAAAATGACAGCAAGCTAGTTTTTATATAATTATTACAACTCTTCAAAATTAAAGCACCAAAGTCTGGAAATCATTGAAAACCCTCAAATATATTTTATAAAAATGTTGGAATCAAATACAATCCAAATTCAAGCCAAATACAATTTTTATGAATTTATTTGTTGGCTGCAAATTAGAGAAATGACAACTGACCGTACAAAGAGAAATGTTGCCAAAAGAAGATCCAGCTGATCAATGGATTGCTTGAAGTAGAAAACAACCTTTAGCAAACCCCGAAGACAAACACTGATGAATGGCAAGTTGCAGCACCTCCCCAAGGTGACGTCAACCCTCAAACAGCTGCCTTGGAAGATGCCCTAGCTGAAATGGCTCTGTCAAACTGATGTGAAGCTCAATTATAACCCCTGAATGGAGATACTCTGGCAAATTGGAGGGTTTCCGACCTCAAATCTAGTTGGAATGGCGGGTCTTCGTCCTCAATTGTTGAATACATGAGGGTTTTCGTCCTCTAGTGTAAAAATTGGAGCAGCAGCTCAAACCCTTCATGAAAATTATGATAATGGCAAAAAGATGTGCCAAATGACCCCAAGCGACCTCCTTTTATGCTTTTTCATGGCTCATATCTCAATACAAACTCCCCAGATGAGACGTCCCACTTTGGCATTTTAATTTAATTAAAATAAAGTATTACTTTAATTTATTTCAATAAAGTAGTGCTTTTATTATTTTATTTTCTTTAACTTTAACTTTATCTTATAAAGTCACTTTTTACATTGATAATAAAACATAAGTTCTTATAATTAAAGTCATTTTTGCACTTAAGTTAAATTATTAATTTATTTCCCCTTTTTCCACCCCATTAGCCCATAGGAAAATACTAGATAGGCTAAGGGTCTTCTCCAGGATTAATCTCGAGAAGGGATCATTAGAGTCATCCCCCTGTCGTCCCCAAACATAGGCCCTTGGCCCCCATCCTTGAGACTCATCCCCCTGTCCCCAAGACTCGTGGAACATAGTTGCCACCTATTTCTTTACATTACCGGCCATCTTTCGGGTGCCATGTCTCGATGTTAAGAATGCAGCTACCTCTATCAACTCCTCTAGCACGAGATAAAACTTGAAACAACTATACATTTGCTAGCTCATACTCAATAGTCACGTCGCTTTTGTAGTATTGATAGAAAAATAACTTATTTTGCTCCATTAGTAATCTCTCTAGCTTAACCACTACTAAAAATTCAAATTCCTAAAATAATATTATCCTCTTGGCAAATTTTCCCATCTAATACTAATTAGTTTACCAAGTAAATCAATGCTTCATGGTCTTTAAACATAACAATTGGAGTCGCAAAAAGATATGCCTTAATTTTTGTCTTTGCATGGACCATCAATAACGCTTCTCTCTTCATTGTTGTGTAATTCCTTTCTGTGTAGGACAACTTACTTACTCGCAAAAACAATGGGGTGGTCAATTTTCCCTTCACCCCATTGCACGAGTACTACCCCGATTATAGTTCCTAATGCATCAACATGCACATGAAACAATTTCTCAAAATCTAGAAAATATAAGATTAGCGCATTGGCCAATCTCTTCTTGATATATCAAATGCCCCTTATTGTGCATACGTTCATCTACATAGACACTATATCCTAATTCACTCCTCAAGCGATCGGGTGATGTGTGCACAATGCCTTCTGACTTACTGATAATACCCCCATGATGTCCAAGAAACACACAAATGTCCTTTACACCCTATACGGAGCCTCCAACTACTAAATGACTACAAGTTTCACATGACCAACTAGCATGTCTTTGCAGATGGCATGGCCTAAATATGTCCCCTAAAGTTATGCAACAATACATTTCATTAAATTTGACAAGATCTAGAGCTTCCAACACCTTTCAAACATTAAATGCAAATTTTTATGATGCTCCTTCACTAATATATATATATATATATATATATTCCAATCATCAAGATACACTTGCCAAAAACATGTGGATAAATCCTAAATGCTTCCACCACTATGTGAGAAAATATATCAAGCACATTTTTCAACCCAAAAGCCATCGCATTTTACAAAAAGGGACCCTCTTCCATGGCAAACATAGTATTTTGCTTTTCCTACTCCACAATTTGAACCTATTGATACCACTGACGATCCATTAGTAAAGGAGTAGATTCCACACCCTACAACTCCCTCAAACACTCTGTAAACGGGGTTCAAAATGGATCTTGTGCGTACACATCATCAAGCATTCTACAATCCATGCATACGCGAATCATTTCATCCTTCTTAATGATAATAACCATCATACTTATTCATTCCGACTCCTCATTGGAAGAATTACTCTTGTGCTAAGCACTTTGTCGATCTATTCCTTCACCTTTGCATGCACATTTTTATTCATCTTGTATGACCTTTAGTCTACCAGTCTTGCCCCCTCACACAACTTAATATGTGTCTTCCCCACCCTCAAATGTAATCCCTTCATCTCACGATAATTCTTGCAGAATACATCCTTATACGTCTTTGCCAACTCCATGAAGCATGTAAACTAAACATCGCCCCAATAAGATCCCAGGCTTTCCTTGCGAGGGCCTCCACGATCCCTATGTTCACTTCCTTCCGACATAGCGACTAGTTATAGTATTTTGTCGGATCTTTACAGATTCAACAACTCTTTCTCCTTGATTGTCTCCATGTTCAAGTAGTCTACTTCATCAACCATCGTCTTTTCTCCTCCGTGCGACAAACCTCTTTGGACTCATCTTGATGTAGGGAAGTGTGCTTCCCCTCATTTTGGCATTACTACTGATCCCTTTATTTAAATAGCTTATCCACCAAATACTCCTCTTCATCTTGGATCTTCCTCGATTGATCTTCCGATTGCACATCCTAATGAAAGATTGCTTCATTAATCATCCCTGACAACTTAGCCAACTCTAGCATGCTTGCATTGAAACTAAACGCCTAGGTCACATCCTCCTTTATTGCTTCCCAATTTGCGGTCTCTTGCCAAGTCTCACCGAAATGTGCCACTAGCAAGCTCAAGCCTTCAACATCCCATAAAATCTATGCACTCATAAAGGGATTGGAAACAAAAAATCACTCAGTGTCCACACTTCTTCACATACCTTCAAATGTTCACCAAGATCTACAACTCCCACATATCTCAAAAGTTTTATCTCTATGTTACTTATCTCGAACCTAATACACATTGCATCTTTGATCTCTGACCATCCCTTGCAAATGCGGTCGATGTGTGGTCCACCATTGCATAGTAATATCCCACATGGTATGAGCCAATGCGAGACGCACTCTCCATGTCCTTTGGTAAGCAAGCTTCCAACTCATTCACGTACACCTTTATGAACATGAACCTATCATACCTCAATAGCTTGTCTAACCTTCCTTTACTTAATAGTTTTCTTACCAAGTACATTACCTAAGGAACCCGTCTCATAGACCCTTTCTACACAACTCTTACACTTCATCTCTTGTCTCATCAAACTAATCCACTTTGAATTGATTCCTAGTGCTTCATGCACCACCTCTTCTGTCACACACTTCTTGCAAGTTACCTCATGTTCATCTTGGACCCATTATTCACATGTGACACTTTTAGCATCGACCTTTGGCTTATTACTCTACTAATATACTTTTCCGTCTTCTTATGGATTTAAGTATTCCCTTTCCTACATAGTGATATTGTATTTGTTTTTATCTCTTCATCCATATCGAGACTTTAAACATATGGGAGTCCACTAAGGTCATCCCATAGTATCACAACTCTTTAACCCTTGTTCTCAAAGTTCATGAATCTTTGTTTGAACCTTAACACTAGGTCTGCAAGCAACGTGGGATAATTACCAACTTTTGCAATCTTTATGATCTCCAAATCAATAGCAAACTTTAAACTCATAATATGTGTCTCCACATCTTCAAGATAACAATTGGTCTTGCCTTACTCTTGTTTTCCATAACAAAAAGACTTATAGTAACTCATGATCTTGGACTCCTATTCGCTTCCAAGCATCATTAGTAAGAGCATTCGCCCCTGCACCGGTATCTATCAAGATATTCTCCATATCCCAACCATTTATCTTCAAACCAAGGAGCAACTCCTAGAAATACCTAGTGTGATGCACCATGTGCGCAACCCCTTCACACTTCCTACCTCTTCTCCACTCACAATCGCCACACTTTATCGAAGCCAAGAATTCAAAAAAGCTAATAATTTTTCATACTACATCATAGACTATATCATTAAGCTCAACTACCTCCTTGAGCTAAGAACTTTCCTTTGTTGATCCTTAATCTTTACTTACTTACAACTCGTGCATGACATAGACTTCTTTGTTAGGAAAATATTATTAGTGCTCACATAATATGTATGGGTGTTTTGTTATTATGTGTGTAAATAATAAGTTATTGAGAAATAACTTAGTATAATATTATATTTAGGTGTAATAATCTAATGTGAGTGATTATATTATCTAGGATAATATAATGTTGTGAGTGTGAGTGATTATATTATCTAGGATAATATAATGTTGTGTGTGAGTGAGTTGTGAGAACAACTCGTGTAACTAAGCTTGTGAGAGTCTTTCTGATTGTTAGAGAGATTATGCGAGATGTTTGAGAGATATGAGGGATTAGCGATAGATGGAGAGACTTAAGGGATAAAGATTGACTCCTTATAATTAAGGGATCAATACTCTATAAAATATTGTATACTCTCATATGTTATTGACCCGCATGAATTGTATGAATTGAAGAAGCAAGTTTTATATTGAGATTATTGTTAAAACCTGCACCAAATTTTAGATTCTCCTTATAATGTCTAAATCATTTCCTATGCACAACATGTATACACCTAATTTTTCACTTTACTGACTTTTGTTCTTCACAAGCATCATTGGCACATTGGCTTCCTCGAAGTGTCCTCAAGGACACTGCCGAGAGCAGGGAGTAACCAAATATGGTTACGTGCATCCTTCACTAGTTGCATTGGGTTAGTTAGCAATGGTACTTATGAGAGAGCCTTGATGTGTAGCCCAATTATATCACACTTCACATGTTTTCATACCTCTATAGTCTCCTATGACATAACCTTACCCTCCTCTTACAGTCACACTCATACCTACTTTTAGCACACACATGCCTTATTTATGTCACCCCCTTTTAGCACCTCGGAGTTCCCTCCATCAATTTGACTTGCTTGTTTGACCTCCCCATGATTTCACATTTTCCCTAGCCGACGGTATCAACCATGGTTGATACCGATAAAGTAGAAGTTTCCCTTACCAACGACATTGACCATGGTCGATATTATCTGACCAGTGAGTTTTTCACGATCGATGGCATCGACCATGATCAATATTGTTGGCTAGCATAAACTGTAAATGCCCATCATGATTGCTATATTATATATATAATCAGCATTAAGTGCTCATTCAACACATCTTCATCACTCATTCGGTTTGTTGGCACTCACCAATCTTCCCTTAAAGCCTTAGAGGTCTTGAAGTTGGTCTTATTTTCTTCTTTGGAGTTCACACTTGGAGCATTGGGTACTTAAGATCTTCAAGCATAGGAGTTGCACTTACCATGGTCTACCCAACCTTTGGAGTCTTCAACTAGAGGTTTTCCTAGGTCTTCTTCTATTCATTTGTGGTCCCCCACATCAACTCTCTCATAAGGTGTTGCTGACCATGGGGAGAAGTTAATGTGCCAATGGTGTCTTTAAACAAGTATCTCTAACCTCTATTTTCCTTTATTTCATTTCAGATTTGAATGTTTGTTTGATGTGGTCATGCATAGATTAGAGTAGGGCAGCATTTTCTTTTTCTATTGCAGTCTTTATCTATCAGCTCTTGCCTTACAATCCATGATCTTTACGACCCATGTTTACAACCCTAGTGTAAGAATTCTTACCTTGTTACAACCTGCTTACAACCTTACAATCATCAATTTACTATTGGGAGCTACTTAGACGACACTACCCTACTCTACATCTAGGCTTTGGAACCTTATATCTCCTATGAGGCGTGGATTATCACCTTCTTAGTTTCACGTCTCTAACAACTTACAACCTCAAGGTGTGCATCTTGATTCTTTAGTATCACCCCTTTCATTATCCTAGTCTAGATTACCTATTTATAGAGAGAGAGGATTATTTATAATGCCCTTCTTTATTTGCACACACTTCGGTGAGCCCCACGTGAATCTTACTCTTTCCTCCAATTGAGTCATCTTCACATTTCATAAATCTTTCTAAATCATTCCTAAATCTTCCCTAATCTTTCCTAAATCACTTCAACATATATTGTCTCTTCAATTAGCAAAATTCTCAACAATACAAGGACTCCCAAAACTAGGATTTCTCCTTTACACCTATTCCCTTCCATTACAATTGCAATATGGCCAGCACCAACGCCAAAGAAATAAGTCAAATGGCATAAAGTAAAAGGAATAAAACAACACAGAAGCAGATCTTCAGCAAGAGGAAAAATACAACACATAATATGTTTATACTCTTAATATGCAAGAATTCATCCTAGCTTACCCCAACTTTGTTGGCCAACCTCCTGAAGTCATTATGGCCAACATGGACGCATCAATGCCACTTTGGGCAAGTCTTTTGATTTTTATCATTCTCATTCAGCAAGTGCTAACACAAATGCACCCCAAAATCCTAACCAAAATTCTTCTCAAAATTGTCCTAATGACCCCACTCAACTTATCTTGCAACTCATTAACCAAATGAGTCAGCAACAAGCTAGTGCCAATAACCAATTTCTTCAAATGAATGTGAATCTTGCTTGCATGCATAGTAGACCTCAACAAATTCAGTGGGGTATGCCTAATCAGTGTCCTCCCCACCTCCTCTAGTAGATCACAATGGCATTCCAATTACCATAACCAATAAGGTGCTCCAATCTATTCAGAGAGAACCTTTGGCTCCTTATATAGTTGTTATGGATATCGGAGGTATCACCCCTTCTCTTACTTATGATGGGTCCACTAACCCTAGACTTCACATTAAAGCCTTTGGCAATGTCTACAAGGATTGGATCAAAGATAACTCTTATGCTTTAGATTAGTACCATTCTCTCCCTCCTAACTCCATCATCGAACTCGAGGGGTTAGTCAATCTCTTATCAAAGAATTCCATTCTCAAGATTTACCCAAAAATAACTTGAATATCTTCATCAATTGTAAGCAAGGTGATAATGAGAATGTCCAATCCTTTATCAAATAATGGAAAACTCTTTGTACTAGAGCCTAACACGCTTTTATCAACAATCATCTCCATAGTATCTTCCTAAGTGCTTTCTGACCTCACCTTCGATAAAAGGTCAGATCCTTTTCTCCTATCACTTTGGAGGATTCCATTGAACAGGCTAAGAGGCAAGACTATCTTATGTTCAAGTTTGAGAAACCTCATCTAAGGCAATCTCAAGCACAAAAATATCTTCACATTTCAACAAAACCTCATAATCGTAACACTACAAATGATGGAGTCTCACACATTCCTAATCCTAGCAACGCCTTCCAAAAATCCATTTAAAATGTCAATTCAATATTTCCTTGATCAGAGGAAGGAAATTGTCCTTATCCTTCTTCTTCCTCCCACATGGATAACCATCAACCTCTCTCCATTGAAGAGCTACGGCAGCGTCTCACTAAGCCTTATCAAACACCTATCGATACCTCTTGCGCTACTCCCCCATGATTCAACGAAAAACTCCTCTGTTGGTGTCACGCCAATTGGGGTCATTCAAATGAAAATTGCAAAGCTCTTTGTTCTTTCACTGGCATCTTGCCTGGTGCTAACTTTGATCGTGAAGGTATGGCCTGCAAGAGACTTGAGGAAACTGTGGCAGCCCGTGACTGCGCTATAAGGCATGACTGTCAAAATGCCGTAAATCAAGCCAACAAACATCTTGATATCTACATCAATCCATTGCCCAATCATTCCGAATCTAAGGTAGCTCCTTAGCCTAGCAATGATAAGCGATAAGATTCTTCTTCTAACGCCACAAATACTACTTATAATCGTGAAATCAAGCCTCCTGAGAGTGTGGTCAGCATGAATGGCATGAAACATGTTATTGCCACTGTCAACACCTCATTCTCCAGACATCATTATCAAACCTAATCAGACTGTTCAGGCATATCCTACAGGCCAGATTTTCTAAGAGCCATCGACCGTCCTCGATCAACAGGGCTGATGTTGTTTGTTTCTTCTTTTGTCATCTCCGATGCCATCGACCACCCTTAACCAGCAAGGCCAATGTTGTACGTTTCCTCTTCTGCCACCCCTAACGACATCAGCATTGTCTGTCTACCACAGCTGATACCATACAGTTGAGGCAAAAAAATAAAAACCTGATTCAAATTGAAACCTCGATCCCTTAAAATCAAAATTCAACTGAAACTCCTCAGGTCCAAGCTAGCATTTCATCAGCTAGATTGAAATATTGCAATCCCATCACACAAATCTCAAACCTCCCAAGTTGCATCCACTTCTTAGAACAAATCAAAACTTTTCCTAAACATCTCAACCAGCTCATGAGAGCCCTCTTCAAAATGAATAGACCCTCACCACCAGCTTTGGGACAAGACTCCCTCTTGCATGGTTCTAATGAGAGCATACTTCAGCAATACGAAGAGCTTGCAGTTCAGAATGATCTAACCACGGATCAATCTTTATCTCTTCACTTTCCTATTAACTCTATGATCCCATATGAGTTCCTCTTCCGAGCAGAAGATCATCTTTCTATTTCAGTCAAGATCAGGTATGTGCAAATCAAATAAGCTCTCGTCAACAAAGGCTCGGGCACATGTGTCATTTCCTTAGAATTCATTATCCTGCAAATAAAGTGTGAAAGTACTCTGTTTTAGATACTTCATTCTCCCTGCCATCTTTTTCAATTCAGACGATTCCTACACCATTAAAAAAAAATTTAAGAGTTTTTTGAAAAGTAGTCAAACTAAAAATATTGAGCAATATTGAAGTTGTGATCATCAAAAGTTGATCTGCAGAACTGCAGATCTGTCATTCTTTCAAGGTGTGACCCTAGCAAAATATTCATATCTTTCATTTCTTGTAAGAAAATCAAGCATCGTTTATTGGAATGTGAAGAAAAAACTTAGATCTACTTGGCTATATGTATTTATAATCATAATGGTGGAGGAAGAGAGATCAATTAATTACAAGTTTTTATGAATTGTGAATCATGGATCAAGAAGATTATGAAAGAAATAATGTGAGCGAAGATTTCAAGAGATTCAAATTGAATATGGACTTGGAAATATTTCTGATTAGCAATGAAATCCACTAAAGGGAGTTGCAAAACAAAGCTGAAGATATTTCCATAACACGAGACAACATTCAACACCCTGCTGCAAACGAGGAGGAAACCCTACCCTTGGATCAAGCAAAGATAGAAAGTAATCCAAGATCTTGGTTTCCAGCTAATGAAGAATCACTTTTGCAGGTTCATAGATGCATTCAAAAAAAAGAAAGTTATTGTCCCATAAACCTTGGTAGTCGGTATAACTTCATCAACATTAACTTGGCTAAAGGTTTGCATGTTCAAGCAAGGAATATCAGGAGACACATGTAGCTGGTGAGAAGACTCGCATTTATAAAGATTTAAAACTCATTAGAAATAATGATGTTTATGGATCAGATTATCACAACCTAAAACATAACCATTCTGAAAGCCATTACTTCATAACCACACATCTTATTCATTCAGAGTATAAAATACAATACAAGAGACATAAATAAGTTGTTCTCCTTTGATGGAGTCAGCTCTAATCCCAAATCCCCAAATATCTCTCACACATCCCCAAGATATCTCCTAGAATATCTCACTCACCTATTCTAATGTTGAGTTGTTATTACAACTCAAAATACACACACACACAATAATACATTATCCTAGATAATATATTTCCTTACATCACTCCCACATTAATACAAAATATATTTGCTCAACAAATAATGTGAGCACTAATGTAGCATTTTCTTAACATTCCCCCCTAGTGCAAACATGGGGAAAACATCAATCTCACACTGCAACATGTCGCCTTTGCTTGTGTAATGTCCCCTTTCCAAGCTAGTTACTATGAAGGCCTTGGGCCCATTCCACCTTCCGTGGGCCTCAAGGAAGGGTAGCAAGGGAGGTGAACATTGCCATAATTGTAAGTGTTTGAATTTTCATATTCATTTATTTTTATTACTAATCATGGTTTGGAGTGATTCAACTAGGTGATGGATGATTTGGCATACAAGCAAGAGGAACTATTATCTCTCCTTCATTAAGGTCGGTCTTCTTGAGAGCTACGATGGAGATAAAGAAATACTCTTTCCCTTTTCATGAGGTCGGTCTTCTTAAGTGAAGATTAAAGAGTACACTCCTTCATTAAAGAGGTCGGTCATGAGAAGTAGTCTTCTAATTCATCCTTGGTGCCAAAAAGGAGGATATAAAGGTGGATCGAGTGGCCAAAGGAAGTTTATGCTATTTTGGAGATTGATTTCCTTGGAGGTGGAGCGAGTAGCTTCTCTTCTTGCCATTGAAGGACAAAAATCCTTCCTTGGCCACCTATTGAGGACAAAACCCTTCAATAAGATCACACTAGGGGATGAAAACCCTCTTGTGTGCAAGGGTGGTCTCACGCGGAGGTCACATTGGAGCTTCAAAGTGAATTTATATTGTTGTTCTTCATTTCCAGCCCTAGGCGACTTGCTTGGGGGTTGAGTTTAGTGCTTTCTAGGGCACATTTTTGGCTTTTTGAGTTGATATTCTTGATCCTCATAATTTATGAGGCTGAAACTACACTTTTGGTGATTTTTGGAGAGGATTATCTATTATTTCCAGCCCTTGGTTTTGGTTGTACTTGTTGCTGTCATAAAAATAATTACAGCTGGGTGTGATCACTTATTTTCTCTATTATTTTGATGTAATTTGGATTGATAAATATTGTCGTGGTTGAATTAATTATTTGGAAGCATTTTCAGCTCTTATTGCATGGTTGTATGTTGATGTGAAGTTCTTATACAGTTGTTGTCTGGAGGGCTGATTACTGATTGTTCAAATAGGGTTGAAGAGTATTTGCAGTCATTTTCAGATTGATGCTTGTTGGTTGATGGTGCATTTTCAGATCTGATCCATTAGGGTTTGAGGAGAAACCCTTCTCCCCCATTTGCTGCCCTAGAAGGGACATTACAGCTTGCTCATGATCTGGATGGTTTTTTCGGGACAGCCAACAACCTCAAAGATGGTTAATCAACAACCAAAACACTAAAAGTTTTGCAAGTGTTAATCAACAACCAAAACACTAAGAGTTTTACAATACAACCAACAAACCTAGATTATTTTCTCATGACAACCAATAACCTAGATGATTTTCTCGGACAATCGACAACCTAGATCGACAACCTAGATGATTTTCTCAAGACAATCAACAACCCAAATATCATGATGCTACAATACTTTTCTCAACTCTCATCACTATCTTACATCGAGAGAAAATCCAAGAATTTCTCACACATTACAATTGAACAAGTATTCACCTTTGTTCTTATTTTCTACCACATTACACTGAAAACATGAAAAACAAAGAACGAGGACTAAGTCCTCATCAAATCTTGTAGCCTTTGTACTCAATCGATGGTACTTCATCTCACACAACACATTCAATTTCCATTGCTACTAGATCCTAGTCTCGACATTTGTTGTTTCCGCCCATTTTATTCATCGCTACTTCGTTGTGCGGCCTCGTTGCTAGCCTCTTGCAAGAGGACGCTGAAAGTCCTCCCACCTCCATTGCCTTTGTCCTCAAGTTTTACATTGCTTAGTTACTCAGCAAATTTGAAATTGAAGTTCAATTTTAGAATACCCCCACAAGATGGGCATCGAGGTTACACCGAAAATGCGTCTGTGAGGCACTTTTAGTTTATTTTTGACACTTTTGACAACATAGACTTGACAACAAAAGTTTATTTGACACTGATTTTTGATACTGACAACAGACACAGAAGACTGAATGGATACTATAAACTTTAAACACAATTTTAATAAGTAATATTACTTAATTACATTTTAACTAAAGCTTGGAACTATTTAAAAATAATTGTCTAAACCTAAAATTAAACCACAGCCACAGCTTTATAGCTTTAAAACATTACAATAATAAAACTAAATCTTTTAACATTTAACAATTAAAAAGGATTATTCTCCCAATCTTTTTATACATGTCAAACTTTAGACTCTGGCAAATCTTAAAAAGACTATAAAATAAGACCCAAAGTGATGGTGAAGCATATAGATTTAAGATATTTAGCATTAAGACCATGACGTCTCTATTAAAAAAGCTCTGATGGCCAAATGACTTTGCACATGCGCTGTATGGGTTTGGCAAGGACACAGTGGATCAAAGAAGACATCCAAGAATCCGATGCAAATGAGGTGAAAGACGTGGGAAAATTGTTGAAAATGAGACATGGGCAGGATTACACAAGAATGCAGATTTCAAAGAATCCTGGCACAAAATAGAGGTGGACCAGGGAGAAGACAAACAACAGATAGTGACAAAACTGCGAGAGATGGTAGAACAGGAGGATGGAATCACAAAGTGTTGTTGCTACTTATGGAGATCCACAAGCAAGAATTCATGGATGTAGAATCTGATACATGATTTGCACTGAGAGAACTGCACATAGTTTTGACAGCTATGTTAATTCTATAATGACGATGGAAGCTCAAATACCCGAGATCTGCAAAGGTTTAGAATACAACAGAGGATGCACGTGGGCATGCTGCAAATCAATCACACAAGAATGTATGCTGATAGAGTTGTACGACAGGTCACTAATTTTGACAGAGGATGATAACCACAGGCTCAAAATTACGTTAACCAATGCTAACAATGGACCATGTCAGTGTAGATCTACACACAGATCCAATCTAAACTATCTCATAATGGGGCAACAAACAATTGGGACTGCCCCTTCTCAAAAATAACACTCCATACTAAACCTGCTTTGATACCAAATGATGTTTTTGGATTAGATGATCACAACCTAAAACATAACCATTCTAAAAGCCCTTGCTTCATAAACAGGCTCAAAATTACGTTAACCAATGCTAACAATGGACCATGTCAGTGTAGATCTACACACAGATCCAATCTAAACTATCTCATAATGGGGCAACAAACAATTGGGACTGCCCCTTCTCAAAAATAACACTCCATACTAAACCCGCTTTGATACCAAATGATGTTTTTGGATTAGATTATCACAACCTAAAACATAACCATTCTAAAAGCCATTGCTTCATAAACACATATCTTATTCATTCAGAGTATAAAATACAATACGAGAGACATATAAATAAGTTGTTCTCCTTTGTTGGAGTCAACTCTCATCCCAAATCCCCAAATATCTCTCACACATCCCCAAGATATCTCCTAGAATATCTCACTCGCCTATTCTGATGTTTGAGTATTTATTACAACTCAAAGTACACACACAATAATATATTATCCTAGAAATATATTTCCTTACATCACTCACACATTAATACAAAATATATTTGCTCAACAAATAATGTGAGCACTAACAGAGCATTTTCCTAACATGATTGTGTATTACATTCTAGTTTTTATACTTTAGCTATGCATGGTTTGAATATTATTATTAGGTATCCTTGGCTAGAGACTTTGGGAACAATTAATATTGATGTAAAAAGAAGTTTATCGTGTTGCAGTGCAAGAGAAAGAAGACTACATTGCAGGACATCACATATCCAAAGAAACAAATTAAAGCACGTGAAGAATCTAAAGAAGAGCATGAAACAGAAATTGAAATAGATCATAAGAACTAAATTAAAGAGCAAAAGGAAGAATCCAAAGAAGACCGCAAGCAGTTGAAGAAGAGCATAAGAAATATATTCATTAGGAGCAACAGGAAGAATCGAAAGAAAAGTGCAAGGGAGCAGCTGAAGAAGAGCATAAGGAAGAGTTGGAAAGGAAGCATGAGATGGACATGGGTACTTGTGAGGGAAGTTCAAAACCCTCACCTACTCGAGAACCAAAGAGATAAGTGAAAGAAAACGTTGAAATAGAAAAGGGGTAAAGTCTTCAAAGATTGTGGCATATAGACATCCACATCACCATGAAAGGCAAAAAATCATGGAGGCATAATGTGGACCAGTAGAAGACAAATGACTGCGGACCTACAACAAATCAAAGCAGCAATCACTACAACTATGGGTAACATCATAGGAGAAACAACGACAAAAAAATTGGAATCAAAGTAGCGCAATGGAAGCCAGGAATCATCAAGGACTGCCGCCTTCCAAGATTATTTAACGATGGATGGATTATCGAGCATGACATAAAATATACATAGTTTTGCAAAAAGTTTACTACTTGGTGTCTCATGTTTCAGAGGCGAAACATTTTAAGGGGGTGGAATGGTGTGTAAAAGTAGGGTGGAATGTAATCCACCTATGCTCATGGTATTGTGATATGTATGGAGATATGGAGATGCAGGCATGTGGCATACATAGCTAGTGGTTCATTTTATTGGGACATATGGGTTACTTGGTCGCAGGAGAAAAGACAGCAGATTGAGCAGATCCTCTCTTTGAAAGATCATGATGGATAATTCACAGATATGCTACCTCTTTTTCTTTATTTGTACTTGGAATTCTAAAGATGTCTCCTCTAGTATGAGCATAATTGCTTGGCATTGTATTTTGATCCTCATATTTTTATTAATATAAAGTTGGTGGTTTTGGTGTTTTTTTTTTTTTTAAAATAGCGAATCAAATCATTCATTTTGATGGAAACAATAATGATCATTTTGGTATTAGGAGACATAGGAGGTTGTCCCTCTCAAATGGCATCTCATAGTGGAAATATTGTGGAGTGGTTCCTTAAGGAATATTGAATGGGGTTTCCATACCTCAAGGGTATTTCTATTTCTATTTCTAAGTATATTGAATATTATGGCAAACTATCAGCAAATATCTCATGCATGTGATTTATGTTATATTCTACATTATTTCTATGTTATAGATATTTCTATTATAAAAATCAGTATATGGGCAATAACTATTATAAACTTCACATGTTCACCAATGAATAAAACAACTCAGCAAGATCATAGGATTAACTTTAGCAAAGACATACAAAAATACTATAAAAGTGTCAGGCATACACCACTTGAAAACCTATTGTACATGTTTAAGCAGACTTTAATCAAAATATATACTCGTTTGTAAAAGCTTAGTAGCATTAAATAGTTATCGTCCATGTAATCCATCAAAAACATTAACTTGTTTAGACAACCTATAACCTCTTTGTGAGAGGGATGTTGAATCCAACAGCATAACAGTTGTCAAGCATTCCTCTAAAATCTAAGATCACGCTCTTGCATACAACCACACACAATAATAAATTTGACAGAATAATTTTTCTTCTCATAAAACTCTCCCCAAAAGGATTTTACATATAAAAATCCATGAATCTCACATTGTGAGCTCTCATGGATTTCCCCGCATTTTGGAAGGGGTGAGGAGAGGCCTTTAAATAGGCAAGAAAAGAGATGAAGGTCAAATTGTGACTGTTAGATCACAAAAGGTTGGTGGAAGATCCAACCATTGAAAAAGGGGCATGTGAAGACAAAAGATAGCATTTTCACCAAGCATTACCCGCTAATATTGACTTTAAGCAAACCCACATGTATCAATGACACATGTGAGGTAGAATGTGCAACTTGCACTTCTCGAAAGTCAAAATCGCACATTCCAAATATCCTTTATTTTCTAAAATAGAAAATAAGAAACCTAGGAAATATTATTAGCTACCTAAGTAAACTTTAAAAAAAAAAAAAAAATCATTCATTATATTAATATGAAACTTCAGTTACATACTCTACCATGTTAGCCATATCACTAGCCTTATAAACAAAAATAACCTTATGAACATTCATTGAAAAGATTAAAGGTTTATGATTTTCCTGATTTCTTCTTGAATCTTAGTAGACCGCCATAAAGGAGGTGACCCATAGCAAAGGATAGCATTGTTGTCCAAAGCCCAATTTGCCAGTCCATCTGCAACCTTGTTCCTTATTCTGGGGATGTATGTAAACTGAATTACTTGGACATTCTACTGAAGATTTCAAATTTCACAGACCTCCTTGGCAATTCTCCACTGAGGAGGATATCCACTATTAGAATTACTCAATAAGTTCATCATGATTGTGCGAGTCCAATTGGATTTTGATCTTTTGCCATCCTATTTTAATAGCTTCTTGTATGCCTCTATAGATGGCTTTATATCTCTGTCAGATTGTTAGTGGAAATTCCCAAATTTTCAGCAAAGAGGAAATGGACTTCTCCTTCTCTGTTACGGCCAATCCCTCCCATAGCAGTTCTTCGAGAATTACCCCCTGGGCCTTATGCGTATTTATCATCCCATCATAAATCTTCTCATCTTCCACTTGATTTTAAATCCCTATTCTCTTTCCACTATGAAAGTGAGGCATAGTAGCTTCCTTAGGATCCAAAGAAAGTTGTTTATAGATCTGCTCCCATTCTTGAGAGGGTTGATCTGGTAGAGAAACCTTATGTTTGAGGCTTTCTGTCAAGTTCATTTTTATTTTTTCCCAAACATATATAACAGCTCTACTAATTTGTCGAAATATCCTATAATTTCGCTCTTTCCACGTATTCCAGAGAAAAGTGAGATACCACTCCACACAGCTGAGAGCAAATTTTGTCCTTTAGGAATTGTTTTCTTCCACGTGTCATTAACCTGTGCAAGGGATTCCAAACTATTCCATGGAAGTTTGAACAACCCAGCCAATTGTTGCCACAAAATAGAAACCCATGGGCATTGAAAGAAAAGATGCTCCAATGTTTCCTCATCTTGAGTACAAGTTCACATCTAAATGTACCCCTAAAACCTCTTTTTAGTAAGCCTATCCCCAGTTAAAAGTCTTTATGAATGATAAGCCACAGGAAGAAACTTACCTTAGGCCATATCTCGCTACCAGATACGTTGAAACAAGGCTTTTCGAGGATGCGAACAACTTGTAATGAGGGATGTATATCCCAAAACAACATCATACTTTCCTGAACAACTACCTCCCCATCCTAACTCATCTGTGTCAGACGAGAACATAAGAGGTCGAGTTGCTTAGAAAATTATTCAACAAATTTTGATCTTCATACGCTATCCTAGTGGGCCACTCCATAAGAGGTTTCCATCTTGTCTCAGTACCCCAAGGCTGAATGTTTGTCTGAATGTAGTTACTTATCTTAATCCATCCCTTAGCTTGCATTTGTTCCTGAATAAGATGAAGTTGAGGGAAGATTGTGATAATTGGGGGTTGACCTTCCCATGAATCCGTCCAAAAATTAGCTAGATTGACCATTATGAACTATCCAAATAAGATGTTTTTAATCAGATTTTCTCCACGTTTAATAAACATTAAAGCAGGAGATCCATTATTAGGAAGAGTTGTCCTAATTATCTTCTCTAGCCGATTGTTTTCCCATATTTACCTCTGAAATCAACAGCCCATAGATCATCAGGATAAACAATAAGCCTCAAGATAGCTTGGCTGCCAAAGCTATATTTTGTTGAGTGGATAACCGAAAGCCCAACCCTCATTGTTTTGGTTTGCAGAGAGATGTCCATTTCATAAGTGACCATTTTTTCTTTTCCTGAGCCCCACTCCATAGAATTTTTGACATATGGAATCCATCTTTTTAAAATAGTACCTGGAATATTCAACATGGACGCCACATAAATCGGCATCGCTTGGAGAACCGCCTTAATAAGAGTCATCCTTCCTCCTGTAGACAACCATTTGTTTGTCCATTTTTGAATTTTTGTTCAAATCTATCAATTAACCATTTCCAATCTTTGGACTTTTTGGGAGCTAGAGGAATACCCAAATATTTAATCGGCAATGTTCCTTTCGGAATTGTATGATCCGCAAAATCTGTTCTTCTTGTCTTTGAGAGCAATGGAAGAAATAAATATTGGATTTGGCATTATTTATACTCTAATCAGCCGATGAAAAAAATTGAAGATTCTTTGAATTTGCTTGGCTTTTGTCTTACTTGCTTGACCCATCATAGAAGAGTCATCCACAAACTGGAGGATTGATAAAGGTTGAACATTTTTGGCCAATTTTTTTGCTCAATCTTCCCAGAGATTCAGAAGAATGATAAAAAGAAAAGGGGACAAAGGGTCACCTTGCCTTATACCTCTTGATGCTCCAAAAAATTCAGACGGAGATCCATCAACTAAAACAACAAAGGATACAAAAGTGAAACGAGTTGTAACCCACTATATCCATTACGTTGAGAAGCCAATGTGCAATTAGGTAATCACACCAACACACATATCCTCCCCTTAAACAAATGTAATATCAATAACACATTCAAGAATGGATTTCAGCGAATTAATTGCACTAGTGACCTTATATATCAAAAATAGTTATACAAGAACTTCACTTTATGGGGGTTTGGGTAGCCATTAGGATTCCAACTCTACATTTCATTTGAATTGTCCACTTATATAAACATGATTTCATCTTTTGGACCAATTATATATTTGGCACAAACTACGGCAAGTTGTCCTACTCTTAACCTAGAATTATAAAAAAATAACATTCTAGCACATTTCAATTGGAGGGGAAACCTGTCACTAGAACATGATTCTAGGCCAGATTGTCTCTATTTATGCATAATGTCAACACATACTGAAAGTACAACAATAAACACAAAAGGGTTATAAACAGGGTAGTTAAGGGGCCAATCTATTCATATACAAGGACTAGAAGATTCTCAATGCCAAGATGAAGAAGATCCGTGTCACCTAATAACTAGGTTAAAAACAAGGAGCCTAAAACAGAGGCAAAACATGAAAACCTATCTAAGACCTAGGGGTGAGAAGATTCAAATGTAAACAATATCCACTATGAATATATGATAGAATGCTATAAAAATTGAATTCTAAATTAGAAACGCCTTCATCCTCTTAAACTAAAATCTGAGTGCAAAAAGACAAAATAGCAATGAGTATGTAACTAGGATTTTGCATTGCGTGGAACAAGCATACCCAATGATTGCTATAGTAGAGAAGGTTAGACATATCTTCTGGCTATACAGATGTTCATTGAAAACTTATTTGGGAAGTGGGAGCACAAGGAATTAAAATAGCAACTTTCACATTTACGTTAAATGATTCCACATCTTCAATGAGGGAACAGGAAATATGAAGCGGAACATGTTTGCCTAGGTTTTTACTCTATGGTGTTCAAAATAAGGTGATTACAATTTCTGACAGAGCTAAATTAGTTGCATCAAAAACTGATTCTTCCTTATTCCATAGACAAGACCAGATGATTATGAACATTATGGATGAATCTAAAGATTGTTCTAGGTCCAAAACAAAACTAGAGGGCAACCCTCTCATTCAAAGGCACAAAAAGTTTCCTTTAGGATAGAGAGATTATGTGCATCTGTTCCTGTGCACAGTCAATCAGAAGAGCAGAGAAATAAAGGTTGGGTTTGCAAAGGAAACATATTAAATATATCCTAACTGTCTCCATAGGCATCAATGATGAAATTGCCCTGCCCTACCCTATAGATTCTATGGGGCCCGGGTTGACTCCCTATATTAAATATATCTTAAATAGCTAGGACGGGGTTTGTAAATAATCAAGAATTGCCAACTTGTCACGGCAACAGATGAGAACTTGAAAGTAACTGCCACATATACAAAACATTCAACCACTACACAGCTGACGATGAATACAAAGTGAACAGTCTGCCACATTTCTCTCAATAATATTACTATTTCGTGAAGCATTTTAAATAATGGAAACCAATATTAAGGAATTTGAAAAAGAATCTTGTTAGTTGACTACAATGAAATGGTAAATCAACAAATAATCTCAAGCAAAAGAAAGAGAAAACATTTGTAACAATATTCAACACATGAAGACATAAATGATATGAATTTCATCCTAATTTCCCAATGATTTCAAGAAGTGATCAAAATTTTGCGTGATATGAAAAGAACATTAAGAAGGTCAAACTTTGTATAAGGGAGTGCATAATAAAATATTGAAACTGGTCAGGAAAAAAAAACAAAGTGTTAATTGGCTCACTACATGATGATGATGGGAAATTGCTCAACCTACACCACGTGCAACCCTCCAACAAGATGTGCTATGTAACAAGGAATTGACTCCAAAGGAGTGAAACGGGGAGATATGATTCATATGTTCCAAACAAGGAACAATAGTGGCATGAAATTCTTGAAATAAATAAATTATAGTGAATGTCCACAATATGAACAAAGTACAACAATTTACAATATCAAATCAGTAGCACTACAAATCCAACAAACAAAAGTAAGAAAATCTTAAACTAAGCCTAGACCTAAATCGAGGAAGCAATAGAACCTAATATGAGGCGGGAAAATTGAAACAGGTAAAAGCATCTTGGCTGTCATAATGAAGTCCCAAATTCAAATCATGGGAGACATGATAAGTGTTGGGAAAAATACCACATCCAACTCACTAGGTGTGGCACACACCAACAAAAGAGACAATGTGTGAGGCCAAATTTAATTTGACATAAGAGATACCCTTCCGTCATGGCAACTAAACCAAAGGTTACAACAAAAAGGGTGGGTAATGTCCCTTCTAGGGCATCAAACAGAAAACAAGGGTTTGGACTCAAACCCCAATCACAACTTCTGATTTTTATTACAGCCACCTATCAATCACTTCAAACCCTAGAGGAGCAAACTAAAAATGCCATTAGCAACCAAGAGCGATCTGAATATTTATGGCAGCAAAGGAATTCATATGACAGCCAACAATATCACCACTTAGCCCTAGCAATGAACCTGATTTTTATTTCCTAGGGCAGCGAACTGTATAGGGACTTCACATCAACATACAACCATGCAAAAGAGCTGAGAATGCTTCCAAATAATTAATTCAACCACGGCAATATTTATCAATCCAATTTATATCAAAATATAGAGAAAGCAAATGATAAAACCCAGCTGTAATTAAATTTTATGGCAGCAACAGTACAGCCAAAACCAAGGGCTGGAAATGATAGATAAACTTCTCCAAAAATCACCAAAATGTAGATTCCAGCCTTATAAAATATGGAGAACAAGAATATCAACTCAAAATACTAAAGTGTGCCCTAGAAGGCACCAAACTCAACCCCCAAGCAAGTTGCCTAAGGCTGGAAATGAAGAACAACTGCATAAAATCACTTTGAAGTTCCAATGTGACCTCCGTGTGAGATCACCCTTGCACACAAGAGGGTTTTCGTCCCCTAGTGTGATCCTATTGAAGGGTTTCATCCTCAATAGGTGACCAAGGAAGGGTTTCCGTCCTTCAATGGCAAGAAGAGAAGCTACTTGCTCCACCTCCAAGAGAAATCAATATCCAAAATAGCATAATCTTTCTTAGGCCACTCGATCCACCTTTATATCCTCCTTTTTGGCGCCAAGGATAAATTAGAAGAACAAAAGGAGGACTGACCTTAATAAAAGAAAGTACTTTTCCATCTCTATGTAGGCTCTCAAGACCAACCTCATGAAGGAGAGATAATCATTCCTCTTTGCTTTGTCATTCAACCATCACCTAGTCGAATCACTCCAAGCCATAATTAGTAATCAAATAAATAAGGAAAATACAATCACTTACAATTATGGCAATGTTCACCTCCCTTGCTTCCCTTCCTTGAAGCCCACGAAAGGTGGAATGGGCCCAAGGCCTTCATAGTGACTAGCTTGGAAAAGGGGACATTACAAGGTGAATCTACCAAATCAAAACAAATACAAAACAATTCTATGTAAAAAGGCCCATACTAAAAGAGAATTGTTCATATATATAAGATCAAGGAGTCAATGGAGAACAATGCTCTAATTTGTGTTATATTCAAGAACAAGAGAAAGGAAAATGTCCTCATCAATCGCAATGAAACGTCCAATCTAGTGATTGAGGATGTTCTCCACAGAATACCCTAGGCTAATGATGTTCTCCACAAAATACCCTAGGCTAAGAGAGCTTGTTAAGATTCAAACATCCGATAATGGAAAACATGCAAAAAATAACTGAGTAACACAACACACAAGCGTAGGTGGTTACAAGCGTACCCAAATATTCAATATACTCTTTTAAAAATGCACATGAGGTAGGGCTACACCATACAATAATCTTTGTGAATGAATCATTACAAAGCATCTCCCACTATGAGAGCCCAAACCAAACACAATCCTTTCACATGAGACTCTACATTGATATGAGCCTCTATATAGCCTCTCCTCTAATAACCCTAGGGTTAGGGTAAAGCCTTAACCCACACATTACACATTAGGTTGACTAATTGCCAATTAAAAGTATTCTACAAGTTACCCATTTGACCTAATATAACTACAATGTGTTATCTACCCCACATGTCAATTATTCCATAACCCCACATAGATCACAATATGATATACCTAAGAACATATAAGTTATCCATTTAGGCCAATGTGACTACAATTGGTTATCAGCCCCACAAGTTGCCTACTCCATAACCCCATGTACATCGTATTAACATATTCTTAGATGCATCTTAGGGCCGGACTAAATAATCCTAGGAGGAATGCAAGGTACTCCTAGTACCTCTCCTAAATACCACAACCGATTAACCTCCGGACGTAAAAGCAATTGGTAATGCATGCATGCCCATGTAGTCTATATTTTGAATGATAAGAGTAGCTGATCCTCTACATTGGGTGTGAGAAAAAGAGGTATGAGGTGCCGTAATGGTCACTCACGAGATGGATACACTATTTCACAAATCTATCACAATCAATGCTAGAGATGGCCATACCACCACGCTAGTGGATGAGTTACGCTGAAAGAATGAAGTGATAAAACAGAAATTGTAATCAGATTGATAATAATCATGATAGTAATGTATGTGATGCCAAGGAAGAAATAGTCAATGATCCCAAGATACTAGGGTATTTCTTGCAAAATCTCGAAGAAAGTACATAAAAGAATGATGAAACATCGAGGAAGTATCTCTTGAAATTTCCATGGATAAATCTATAGTTGTCGAATTGCAACACAAGTTTTTCAAGGAAGACTGAGTGAAATGCTTTAGTTGGCAGAAAATTGAACATTTTTGTCATGGATATCCATCTTAAAAACCGAGTTCTCATGTGTAAGTGTCACAAACACAAGGATAAAGATTGTCATTGATGAAGCAAGCAAAGATCAAAGATAATGGATAACATTGAACAATGGGTTTGTTGGTCCTTTTGGCCCAAGCCTTGCTGCAGACATGTGACAACATTGGTTTTCATTCTTAATCATATGTTTGGATCTTCCTTGCCAATGTTACGCGGGGACGCGTCCCCCCCCTTTTCAACACGTCCGGGACGTCCCGGGACAGGGGAAAGCGTTTCCCCACGTTTCCTTTTTTGGCGGGAGTGGGCGAAACGCCCTGGGGACGGCTGGGGAAGGAGAGAAACGTCCCGGGGACGTTGGGGACGGCTGGGGATGGCGGGGACGTCTGGACGTCCCCGGGAACTTCGGGGACGTCCAGACGTCCCCGCCGTCCCCCGCGGCTTCTACGTGTTTTTAAAAAAAAAAACATACTTTTTAGAGATTAAAACACTTTTTTTTTTTATTGTATATGTCTAATAACATAAAAGTGACATTCCTAACCTAACCCTAACCCTAAAAGTGCTATTTTATGTTATAAATTAACAATATGGGCTCATTTCATATTCACACCAAGCAAGAGCAAGAGCAAGAGTGAGAGCAAGAGCAAGAGCAAGAGCAAGAGGAAGAGCAAGAGTGAGAGCAAGGGCAAGAGGAAGAGCAAGAGGAAGAGCAAGAGCAAGAGCAAGAGGGAGCAAGAGGTATTTATAATTTTATTTGCTTACAATACATGTTAAAGTTTTTTTTTTTTAAATTTAGAATCTAGATTATATTTGCATTTGTTAGGGGCTGTTTTTTAGCATTTGCATCTACATTCACAATGTAATCATGCATATGCCATATAGTTTGTAGGATTTTTAAAAATGCATATTGCAATTGCATAGGGTTTGGTTATACAAACTACAATGTAAATGGTTACATTTTTTTTTTTAATTACATTTTTATTTCTAGTTTAAAATTTATATTATTTTTGCATTTTTTAGGGGTTGTTTTTTAGCATTTGCATCTACATTCATAATGCAATCATGCATATAGTTTGTGGGATTTAAAAAAATGCATCTTGCATAGGCCCTAGAGGCTAGGGTTTGGTTGTAAAATTTAAAATTTAAATGGCTACGTTTTTTTTAAAATTAATTCATTACATAATCAATCAATCATATAGTTATGGTTGTTTTTAATTCATTGCAGCAATCATCACCATGAGTTCTTCTACTGAGACTGAGTATGAGTATGAATCAGAGCAGGAGAGGGTTGAACGGGAAGTTGAGATAGGTGGCCGTGGAAGAGTTGGTGATGCCACAATGGGGGAGAGTGAAGAAGGGGCACAAAATGTAGTGGCAACGGCAACTGGTAGTTCAGCTGGTAGTGCTACCAATTGCCCTCTCAAATGTTGTCCAAATTTGCCATTGGACCATTTGATAAGAAGAAGCCATTGCAACAATTTGCCCAAATAATTGATAACCCCAAGTCTGGAGGGGGGAGCAAAGTATGGAAGTGCAACATATGTGCACTGACTTGGCATGGTAGTATCACTAGGACCAATGCACACTTGTTGCATCTTACAGGAAGGGGGGTTGGCACTTGTAAGGGTCTTTCACTAGAGCAGAGAGCTGAGATGGTGAGAATCTTCAATGGAAATACCACGGGCAATGTGCCAGAAGTTCGTGGTTCTACGGCTACTACTCCATTGAGCACTCATAGGACTGGCAAACTTACTAATACTCTGGCTGGTTCTAGTTTTGAAGTGTCAGAAGTGGAAAGCAGAGGGAAGAGAAAGGCCGTGGGGGCAGCCCCAAATTCAGTTATTGACATGTTTGATTCAAAGGCAAGGGAAGAGGCAGATGATGCTATTGGGAAATTTTTCTATGCTGCTGGGATTCCATTTAATGCTGCTCGCTCTCCTTATTACAAGGAGGCTATGGCTAAGGTTGCAAAAGCAGGTACAAGTTATGTGCCTCCTGGAGACACAAAACTCAGGACAACAATCTTGGATAGAAACTATTCCAAGGTTAATGTATTGATGGAGGAGATGAAGGTGACATGGGTGTCACATGGATGCAGCATTATCATGGATGGGTGGACGGATATTAGACACCGTCCTCTCATCAATATCATTGTCTCTTGCAAAAATGGACCGTACTTCTTGAGAGCAATTGATTGTTCTGGGAAGCGAAAAGATGCTTGAGTTTCATTTGATTTTGAAGGATGCCATTGAGGAGGTTGGACCTTCAAATGTTGTACAGGTTATCACAGATGCAACTTATGTGTGCAGAGCAGCAGGCAAGCTAGTGGAGCGGGAATATAGGCATATTTATTGGACTCCATGTTGTGTGCATGCCATGAACAATGCACTGAAAGACATAGGGAAGATTCGGTGGGTTAATCGGATAGGTGATGCCGAGATGTGCGAAGTTCATATGCAATCACCACACATCATTGGCACTTTTTTGAAGAAGGAATTTTGAAACCAGTTGACACCCGCTTTGCATCCTATTTTATTTTGTTGGAGAGGATGTCCGAGTTGCAGGAGCCCCTGCAAATTATGATTATGACACAGGATTGGACTAGGTGGCGTGAGTCCAAGACAGATCAAGGGAAAAGAGTGAAGGAAGTGGTGTTGAGGGAAACATTTTGGGTTGATATGAAATACATCATATCAATTATAGCTCCAGTTTTTAGTGTCATCAAATATGGGGATTCTAACAGCCCCAATCTTGGTAAGATCTACGAGTGCATTGATAGCATGCTTGGGCAAATGAAGGCAGCTATTCGGGTGAGGGACCCCACTTTGGAGTTCTATAATGAACATATACAGCCCATTATTCAGCAGAGATGGGAGAAGTTGAACACTCCTCTTCATATGGCTGCGTATGCACTAAATCCCAAATGGTATGTGCAGAGGCCAGGCAGAGTTGTCCCATTGGATGATGATGAGGTGAAGAAGGGCCTTATGAAGGCTTTTAAAAAAATGTACACTCCACAAGAGGCTTCACAGATCAGAATGGAGTGGCTTGACTTCACTGAACTCGATGGGTACAAAACATCAGCAAAGACAGACAGGGTAGCATTAGCACAGGAGAAACCAGTGAGTTGGTGGCGACTGTATGGGCTTCCCAGGATTGCTGCGACCACTTGCCATTCGCCTCCTTTCCCGTGTTTCTAGCTCCTCTGCCTCGACAAGAACCGGTCTACGTATGGTTGGATACATACATTCTGTTAAGAGGAATAGGCTTACCTCTGCGAGAGCGGAGAAGCTTGTCAAATGTGTACACGGTGCTTTGCGTCTTATAGATCGCAAGACACCCGAGTACAAACAGAGACTCCAAAGCATTACGGTGGGATGTAGATCCCGAGGAGCCGAGGCGAGTTCAAGAGGACAACAGCGTGCGGCGAGGATTGATTGGGCTTACCTTTGAGGACGAGGATACTAGTACCCGAGGAGGAGTTCATGGATATTGCTTCAGATGGAGATTCTGATTTTTAGGCTGATACTTGTAGTTGTCCTCTTTTTTTGTAATATTGACAATAGACAATTGTTGGTGTATTTGGCTATGAGATTAATGATATGAATATTAGCTATTGTCACTTGATCAATCGTATTTTAGAATGGTTATATGAAATTTCAAATTTCAGCTTGTCTCATATTCAAGAATCAAAATTCAAATATGTATTATGAATTTTCAATTTATGACATTAACATATTGATATTAGACTTTATAGTGTATTTGATGTTTATGAGTTCAAGTTTCACCTTATTTAAATCTCAAATGGTTTTATTTCAGCTTATTTATATAATTTAGTCACTATATCTTTTTATTTTAAATATTTATATATTTTTTAATCAGCCGTCCCCCCGCCGTCCCCAAAATTTAGAAATTTTTTGCCGTCCCGCCGTCGTCCGTCCCCTGTAACACTGTCTTCCGCGGATCCATGCTTCATTGCATCATTAGAGGGTCCTTTCCACACTTGGTTAAATGTGCTTAGATGTTGAGGTTCAACGGTTTTAACTATTTTTGGTTTTCTCTCTCTTTCTTTGTTTCTATAATGTCCTTTCCGGCTCAATTCCAAAAGACATGGAATTTGTAGAAAACCCCAATGATAGCAAACTGAAATAAATTTTCAAACCCTAGCAACAACTGATTTTTATTAATTTATGGCAGCTCACATACACAAAACAGTTGGAAATAAATATAGAAACCCTTCAAAATATTTTATTCATGAGTTGGAACAATTATAAGACAAGAGCCCACTGGAAAAATATATTTTTGTATTTTTGGACCAGCTGGAATAAATGAATGACAGCAGCAAATACACTTCACAAATATGGCTGGAAATAATGATTCCAAAGCCCAAATACAAGTCCGGAAAGTGCAATCAGCCTCTAAAAATATGAGGAACCCAATTACCAATAGAAAGTGAGTTGTCGTGCCCTAGAAGCCAACAAACTTCACCCCAGGAGGGGTCGCCACCCTAGGAGAGGGTCTGAAAACTCCCAAAAATGCCCTAGCAGCCCTTCATCACAAGAACCCTTGTTGAAATCATTGAATCAATTTATTGAAGCCCAATGGAAACCCCTGAATGGAGAATCCTCAAGGATTGAAGGGTTTTCGTCCTTCAATTAGGGAACAAGGAGGGTTTTCGTCCTCACTTGCAGCCCCACAAGAGGGTTTTTGTCCTCAAGTGGAAAGGAATGAGCGGCAGCCCAAAAACCTCATGAAAATTATGATAAGGAATAGATGATCCTCAAACAAGCCAAGCGACCTCCTTTTATACACAAATGATGACACAAACCTCTAGAACAATCTCCAAAAGGGGTCGCCCACTTGGAGAATTAATTTGATTTAATTATTGCCTTTTCCCTCCAGTTTCTTTCTTCACCTTGGGTCGGCCACTTTAGCATTTAAAATAAATTAATCTTTTAATACTTTTCTCCTTTTTATGTTTTCACTTTATTCCATAAAGTCCCTTCCTTTTCATCCCTTTAGCCAACATATAATAATGAATAGGCTAAATACTTTAAGTATTTAAAAATACCTTTTATTTTAATATTAAGTTACTCAAGATTTGGAAATGACCAGGCCCAACTTAAAACATTATTAATTATTTTATTTTAGAAAAGGATGACATCACAATTTCTTTACTTTCTCATTTGTGTTTTTGCGTTAGTTTCATAGCTGGGACTTCTTACCCTAGTTCTTCTCTATTGTAATCAGTCATTCTTTTGAATCTCATAGATCTATTTTCATTATTTTGGACATCAATATAACTATTTCTTTCTTTCTAATTTTCTATGTTGATCAAGACTTTGACAATAATGAAAAATGTTATGCAGTAACAAGTAAAGTTTACAACAATAAAATGTAAGCAGTTAAAAATACATAAAGCAAGAAACATACATGATTCAATTCAAATTCTTGAGGTTTAGCAGCTAATTATGTTTAAGGAGATTGCAACGATGAAAAACAAGGATGTGGGACTTCATCGTTGTTATCAACCGGTTGATCAAAAGACTGATAGTGATTGATAAAACAAACTATATTTAATTTAACAATACATAACAAAGAGAATGTTAGGACAAAATTGCAATGAGTAGTTATTTCATTGCTTTCATCATGCTCACCAAATTACCAAAATGAATACTTGATTGGCACATGAATTGTTTGAGCCAACAAATATAAAAAAGAATGGAGAGCAAAGATATAATATATCCTTTTACATACAAAATTGATGAAAGAGATGTCAAGCTAGGAATAGACTTGTCAAGTTAGGAATAGACTAAGGATTAACAATGAATTTGGTGCAAGCTAGATTTGTATCCCATTAACTGAAAAAATGAGATGCAATTACATATTTATTACAATGAGAAATGACGGTTCAGTTCATCTCCAAAATGACTCTTCAAATCACCTTCAAATGTCTCTTGAATTTCAACAAGAAGAAAAATGCCTACTAGGATTAATAATATATTATGTACAATAATATTGCATCCCCTCCTTAATTTGTACGGGTTAATAGTGAGAACAAGCATGCCTCTCAATGTTTCAAATTTCTCTCTTCCAAGCACCTTTGTTACAATATTTGTCGATTGCTCTGTGAGTTGGACAATGTAGCAATTTGACATTGTTGTCCATATAATGTTGAATTAAATGATAATTGGTGTTTACATGCTTTGTTCGGTCATGAAAAACTAGATTCTTGGCCATTATGATTGCTGAAGTATTATAAACCATGAGTGACGTAGAGAAGAAACATGTTTTACCTGTAAATCTGAAAGAATCCTTCTAAGCCATATTATTTCCTTGGTTGCTTCTACAACTTCCATGTGTTTTGCTTTTGCTGAAGCAATTGTTGGCATTGGCTGCTTCTTTTGAATTCTAAAAGATGGTTGCTCCTAAGTTCATCAAAAATTTGTAGATGATTTCTTAAAATCAAAATCACCTCCATAGTCTAAATATGAATATCCAACCAATTTGAAATCCACTGCCCTTTAATATTTGAGCCCAAAATTTTGTGTTCCCTTTAGATATCAAAGCACTCTCTTTACTGCTACCCAATGACTTTTCGTACTTTGTTGCATGAATCTATAAAGACCACCAACTGCAAAAGAAATATTCGGCCTAGTTGTGGTTACATAGTTCAAACTTCTGATGAGTTGTTTGTACTTAATAGCATCTACAAGCTCTGAAGTATCATCTGATGTTAGCTTCAAATTCTGTTCCATGGGCGTGCCAAGTGGTTTACAATTTGTCATTCCAAATTTGCTCAAAATTTCACCAATGTATTTCTGTTGTGTGATGAAGATGTACTTTGATTTTTGAATCACTTCAATACCCAAATAGTAATGAAGGTATCCCAAATCTATCATTTCAAAGCCTTTCATCAATTCTACTTTGATTTTGCAGTGTATCTTTCATTGTTTCTTGTGAGGAGCAGATCATCCACATATACAACCAGAAATACAACTGTTTTGTCAACTATTTTGACAAATAGAGTTGCATCTTCAAATTCAAAACGTTGAAAGTTCATGTTTAGGAGGTGCTTGGTGAGCTTTTCATACCATGCTCTAGGCTTGTTTCAACCCATACAATGATTTCTCCAACTTGCACACTTTGTGCTCTTGATTGTCTACTACAAATCCTTCAAGATGATTCATGTATAGAGTTTCTTTGAGATCACCATTCAAAAAGAAATTTTTATGTCCATTTTGTTGTTGGTGCAATGGCCTCATTATTGTCTATCGGACTATCCCTTCTTTATGAGCAAATCCCTTTATGATAAGCCTTGCTTTGTGTTTGTCAAGTGAGCCATCTACTTTGTATTTGTTGCGGAAGACCCACTTACAACCAATTGGTTTACAATTGATTGGAGGATCAACCAACTTCCAAGTCCCATTTTTGACCAAGGCATCATATTCAATTTTCATCGCTTTTCTCCATGCATCCAACTTTTCCGCTTGTTTGAAGGAGGTTGGTTCAGAGTCAAAAGCAATATTGACTTCTTATAAATGGACAAAAGCTGGTTTGTACCTGGGTTCGCCCTCCAAGGTTCAATTTTCCTTTTTTTTCTTTAATCTCTTCGAGTATTTTATCTATTTTATGGTTTGTTTTATATGTGTTTTTGGTGCATGTTGTCCCAACTTCATCAAGTTTGACAAATATTAGTGCTTGTTGAGCCATTTAAGCATATTTTTTCTCTTGCAAAACAATTAATGCCTCAATTTCCTGTTCTGAATCTCCTTCATTTGTTAAAATTGCTTCAGAAACACATACACATACTTTGATGAAGTTTGAATTTATATTGCAAGGGGTGTTTCATTGTATATTACAGGAGATAAACCAAATTCAAATGATTTCCAATTACATGTTCTCCCCTCAATATTTGGATTGTCATACAAATATCCTTGAAGATATCAAATTCAGATAATTTCTCAAGTCGATCAATGCTTGATGTGTCCTTTGCATTTTCACTAAAAACATCTCTTGCAAATTTGCAATGAGAAATTTCTTGTTCTTTTCATCATATAACTTGTATGCCTTTGAGGATTCTGAATATCCTAAAAGGATGAATTTACAACTCATGTGGTCCAACTTATTCCTTTTCTCCTTTGGAATCAATGTGTAGCATGTGGATCTGAAAACCCAAAGATGTCGCACTAAAAGAAGATGACCACACCAAACTTCATATGGAGTCTTCATTTGAAGGGTTGTTGATGGTGACCTATTGCGGAGATACACTATTGTTTGAGTTGCTTCTTCCCAGAAATGCAGATTGACCCCTTTGAAATACAATATTGCACAAACCATGTTCATCATAGTTCTATTCATTCTCTCAACTACTCCATTTTGTTGAGGAGAGTAAGCGATTGTTAGATGATGTTTGATCCCATTCTTCTTGAGATAGGCCTCAAACATCTTTGAAGTGAATTCGCCGCCACTATCATTCCCGAGCGTACTCAATGCAAGATTGTACTTCATTCTCAATCATGGTTTGAAACCTTTAAAAAAAATTGAAGGCTTTTGATTTTTGTATCATGTCATCTTGTTGTAGTGATCAATGAGTAACATGTAGTACTTGTGACCACCTTTGGAAAAAAATGGTAGAGAACACAGATCAAAGTGACTTGTAACTTTTTGTCATCTTTTTATTTTGATGTTTGAAGAGGTTCCCTTAAGTATTTAGCCAGAATGCAAGATTCACATTTTTCAATTTTCTTGGGCAGAGTTGGCAATCCTACAACACCATTCTTTTGCATTATGCAAATGCTGTCATAGTTTGTGTGCCCAAATCTAGTATGCCACAAAAGACTTGGTGACATCCCTTCTTCTATGAGATGAGCAAAGTTCCTTGAGATTGAAGGCTCACCCTTGAATTTTAGTAACTTACCTTCCTCACATCCAGACATTATAACTGTTTTATCACATTTGGTTGTGATATTTATTTCTCCATCATCTAGTAGAGTGGCGAGGCCTTGATGTCGGATTAGCAAGGGGGACAACAAGTTTATTTTTATTTGAGGAATGTATAGGACATTTTTGAGGATATAACCTGGAAAATCTAGTGACTTGAGTCAAATTGTCCCTTTCCTTCTAGTTACAAACTTGTTTTGTCTCAAAGTTATACCAGACCACAACTTTCTTCATGATACTCCTCAAAGAAGTCCTTTCAGAAAGTCATATGTTGCATGGCACCGGTGTCTAGGACCCAAGCATCAAACCAAGTTGTATTTTTTGGGATATTATTGACTTCATCTAAAATGGAAAGCATATCTTCACTTGTGAACTGAGTAGAGCCCAATTCTAAGGCTTTTTCTTTTCTTCATTTGTTATTTTGTTTCTAATAGGCCTCAATTTTGTCCCACAATGTTTTGCATTCATGAGCCTCATGACTCCCTTTTCAACCACAACATTTGCAAAACATGTTTTGTTTTTCATTTTGCTTCTCCGATGTTGACCATTATTCTTGTCAATTCTGCCTCCTCACCCTCTATATCTTCCCTTGCCTTTATCACTAGAGGTGTAAGCCTCACTGGAATGGTTTCCCTTTTGATGAGCATAGCACATACTTTTGCCTGAGGTTCCAATTTTCATTGCTTGGTATGGCTTCCGATGCTCATATACACCCTTCCCTCTATTTTTGTTTAGTCATTTATAGGAGGGTAGGCAGGAAGGGGAGGGGCAAGGGACCCAACCCCTCCCCACCCCCTTTCTTGCAAAGGCCTTTTCTCTTTCAGCCATCTTGTCAACCAATTGATCAAAAGAGTGTCTTCAACAGATTGCTTTCTTGTAAAGACTCAAAATAGGTTGAATATGTGGGAAGACGAGCTTTTATGAAAGATGTCATATAGCATCAATTTTGACACCACTAGCTTCAATATCATGCTTGATAGCACGGATTTCTGACACCATACTCATCGCATAACCGTTTTTCAACTTTACATGACCGTTTTTCAACTCAAGATGAACAATTTCAATTGCAATTATATGAACTCCAACTCTAAATAAGAATCATATAAATCCCTTAGTTTGTTTAGTGCTTCCCAAGGTGTGTTGCACCCTTGTATGTGATAAAAAAATTCACCATCCATGGATACTTGTAATGTCCCTTTCTGGGGCTGAACCACAAAACAATGAAATCACACAAACCCAAACTAAAATGTATTCTGATTTTTATACCAGCCAACTGAAAAATGGAACAGCAGTGCACAGCGAACTGATTTTTGGAACAGCAGCTATGAAAGAGCAATAATTTATCAAAACATCACCATTAACATCATCTACAACATGTAGAAACACTTTAGGAATATTTTAGGGCAATTATCACTCAAAACTCAACCACAAACATAGCTGGAAATTAATTAATTAACAGCAGAAGTACAGCTCTCAAAAGTGACTGAAAATAAGGTCTCCAAACCAGTGTTTTAAAAACTGTTCTAGTTCTGGTTCAGTTTGACCAGTTTGACCGGTTCATTAAATTTTTACAAACCATTAGAAAAACCGAACCAATGACCGGTTTTGTACGGAACCGGCCGATTCAGTACCAGTTTAGCACTGAATCATCTAATTCCATACTGAACCAGTCAAACCTGCCAATTTTGTACTAAACCGGTTTGAACTAGTTGAGGGCAGGTTTTGCCTTAAAACATTTTTTTCCAATTTTAGCTTTTAAGTTACTTTTTCCCAACCCTAACCCTAAAATGATGTTATATAGACCCCGTTTGGAACAACAACGGTTAAATGATCTCGTCTTCGTGCAATACAACCTCTAAGGCACAACCAATTACTAAATAGGATACCTAATACAGATCCCATTGTCTTGGATGATATTGATCCAACCTCAAAATGGGTAGAGGAGAGTCACCTGGCAGAGTTTGATCCCGATGACTTGGGGTGGATGGCTTTGGATGATGAACCACTAGTAGCACCAAACATGACAAAAGCGGTCGTGTGCTACTACAACTACTGTGAGATGTCCTTGAGGAGTTTGACGTGTCTCACCCAAAGGAACATGATGACATTGATGATGATGAGGATGAGGATCCCATTCTTAACAGTGGTGTTGAGTTTGATGATTGATATCAAACATGTTGTAGCTTGTAGTATATTGTTTTTTGGACTTTATACGCCATTTAGAGCCTCATTGTTTATGTATTTTATTTCGGATATGTAGTGCACTTAGTGTTGTTTTGCTATATTTACCCTTACATGGTATATACATGAGCAAACTTTGCATATTTTGTCTCTAATTGTTTGTAATCATGGTTTGGAATCTTTAAAATTTCTTGTTTTCATTAAAATTGTAATATTTTATGTATTTTTTAGTAAATCGGTTCATAAGTTTTAAACCGGTCCGATTCCGGTTTGGTTCCAGTCCGACCCTCGACCGGTTTCAAGTCCGGTTCCGATTTTTAAAACATTGCTCCAAACCCCAATAAATACCAAATAAGTGATAGATCAGCCTTATAAATTTGGAGAAGTCTAAATATCAACTTGCAATGCCAAAATGTGCCCTAGAAGGCACCCAAACACCCCCTACCCAAGTCACCACCCTAGGAGAGGGTGCCAAAATGATGAAAAACCCTTGATATTCTTCTCTTTCAATGCCCTAGCTGCCCAACCAACAAGATAGTCTTCATAGAAGTCCTTAACACCACCAAATTGGAGAGTTTTCGTTCTCCAACCTTCAACAAGGAAGGGTTTTGTCCTCCTTGCTTGCCACACTAATGGATTTTCACCCCTTAGTGGATTGGAATAGAGCAACCAGCTCTAGAACCAAATAGATAAAATTATATTAGTCAAAACATGCCCAAAATGAGCCTATGTGACCCCTTATATAACCTTATGGTGGTGCCAAGAGTCTTTAAGGGAGGATTCCCCAAGACCGACCTCCTTAGAAGCTTATTTCATCTTTAAGCTTATATTAAAAGCTCTCCAACCCAGCCGACCTACTTAAAAAGAAAAATATAATTATTAATAAAGAAAGACTAAAATATAATCCAAGGGCTTCCCTTGTTCATCTTCTTCTTGCCCACGGGAAGTAGAATGGGCAAGAAGCCTTCAAATGGATTAATTCGAAAAAGGGGACATTACAAATACCCTCATCAAGGCCAATGCCTTAGAATTATTTTGCATCCATATTTGTGATTTTGTCTTTGTTATTAGTTTCATTGGTTGCTTGTCTCCATCACAAATGTTGAGCCACAAATCATTAAAGGTAAGAGTGTTTTTAACTTATCACAACCAATCCAACCAAGTGTCCTTCCCAATTAGTGTTGTGTCAACAATAGAATTTATTGTATGCATTTTTCTCGAGCGAGAGATGGATTGGTTCTTTATTACTCTAAAAGATTCACTTTACCATAAACCACCAGACGATGATATACCAAGCATCCCGATACGCTCGACCTACCTTTATACCACATCGAGTATGTAGAAGATGCTCATCATTTTTATATACCCATTGGTACATGAAAGAGACATTAAAGCACATGAGAGAAAAATAATATGTGGTACATAAGGTAGTATGTGAAAATGATTCGTTCTATCAATAACACCTAGTTAGCAAGAAAACCTTGTACATGGGTGTAATTTCCCTATATACTTGGCATTCCTTACTTTCAATATCTATGTCTAGTGATAGATATGAATGGGTAACGGAGGGAATGACACAATGAAATTTATCCTTATTTCTCCTCGATGATTTATAGGAATGGTGCCATTGACGCCGTTGTTGCATCTACATTAGGCGATAGATGTAGCAGTTTAATCGTGCTGACATTACTCAAAACGTGAACCAAAGGTATCAGTAATACCAAACGTTGTGATTGTTTTGAATTTGCACAATTTGTTTTGTTTTTCAAAATTTGCTTGATTTTGAAAAAGAAAATTGCTTTTGAATTGATTTTCACAACAAATGACATGTTTTTAATTTTTAGATAAGTCAAAAAATATACTCCTTATTTCCACAATAAATATTATGCCTCTTTTTAAAAATAAAAAGCATAAAATGAAATTTCAAAATAAATTAGCTTTTTCCTTCACATGGATTATGAAATAAGGCACCATCTTTAATATTGAAAACCCAATCTCAGATGGAATCAGAACCTTTCCCAAACTCCAATATGCACTTGGACTCCTTAAACGCAATCAGGAACTTTGAGGGGCTCACAGTTTTATTGGCCAGCGCACCAATACCACGCAGCAAGAGATGCACAATCTGAATAGATCAAAAATACAGACAACACCTTCAAAACAGGCTTAACACCTTTCTTTTGGAGTGTCATTCCAAAAATCACAGGACTGATGTCTTTTTCAGAGATTGCAGCAGAATAGATGGGTGCAAGTCTAAGTTAAAATGCCACACGGCTCTTTGAAGATGCCACGCAATGTCTAGAACTCCTCTTAACAGTCCAATAGAGCAGCCAAGGCAGATTTCCACAGATACACCTAAGAATCTATTGAATACTCACAAAAGATTGAGTTCTCTCAGGTGCAGCTGTACTTGCAGAATTCCAGTGCCAAAATTGATAATAAGGCAGAATCGTACATCTAACAAAGAAAGATAGGAAGGAAAAAAACTAGTGTATGGGGGAAAAGGAATGGAGGATTAAGAATAAAAATAGTCTTTGCTCTGATACCAATGTCAGGCCAGGAATGGACTGAGGATTAACAATGAATTTGGTGCAAACCAAAGTTGTATTCCATTAGCTGAAAAATGAGATGCAATTACATATTTATTACAATGAGAAATGACTGTTCAGTTCATCTCCAAGATGACTGTTCAATTCACCTTCAAATGTCTCTTGAGATTCTACAAGAAGACAAATGCCTACTCCTAGGATTAATAATATATTATGTACAATAATATTACAAAAGAATGCATACGCTGATAATATGAGACCAAGAAGGAACATGGTTTTATTTCCTGTGAAATAATATGAAGCAGTTATGGCAATGGCTATCACAACTGGAAAAAATGCCAAACATTTTAGCACAACATGGTGGACATAGAACATGAACAACATATCATTAGGAAATCGATCATTGTTCGGAATTCCTTACTTGTGTCCTTCACAATTTAGGTTAAAAACTACGCAACTCTCTTGTAAATATATGAGATGCATTCTGTGGTGATCTGTACGGCCAATGTCATTATAGCTCTCTGAAGACCATAAAGTTTAAGGAAGAATATTTTACCTATCAAGAAAAATTAAAGGACTATGTACAAATTTGGAGATTAAAACAAGGAACAAAGATTTGAATATCACGATGTCACACCAGAAAATCTCCAAGTCACTCAAAAGCAAATAAAGTGATCAACAAAATTTGACACAGTTTTTCCAGAATCTCTCCCGTATTTATCATATAGACTGTGCAACCACTATAACTCATAAAGAAATCATGTTTGTCCATGCTGAAAGAATCAAGCCTTCAAAACTCTATCAACTTCTTTACCAACAACTAGGGGACTCTAAGGTTTTCCAAGCACATTGTCCTAAAGTAATAGTTGAGGCAAAGTATAATGACTCAAAGAATAATCTGCATAACAAGCAGTATCCCCACGCTTATTAAGGATAAAATTTGAGGATGCTAAGCATTCAAAAGAGCATACCTAGAAATCCCCAAGGGAACAAAAACTATATATGAAGGGAAACTAACATAGAGAATTAAGCTAGGTTAAAGAGAGTTCTGAGCCTTGAGGGGCATGACGATAGATTAGGCGTTGCAAAAGAAATTTCTTGGTAAATGAAGACGAATTTAGCTGGTTGTATAAAAACTAAAAGTTGTGCCCACAGAACCACACGCACATAAAATCCAATTAACCTATTCTGGTGGTGAATCGCTAAACTAAATACCTTATAGAATGAAGCCAAGAAATGTAAGCAAAATGAAAGCAAAAAAATATTAAAAAATGATAGGTTTACGGCCTTTCCAAAGGAAAAAGATTAGAGACTGAGTATCTGTGATTTTCCTGCAACGTAATTTCACAATAAAAACTCAACACTAAATCAATGGCATAAAGAAATCAAATAAATCGAAGAGAACATTTACGCACCTGTTGCGAAATTCGACCCAAAACATTGTCAGGTTGTGAGTAGACACCTTTCATTTCATTGAATACAACACCTAACAAAATTATATAAATTTTAACCACAGTACAGACATTTTTACAATCATCAACTGATATGAATCGTAACAGACAAACTACCTTTAAGAGAAATATCTTCAGCAGGATCGTTCAACTCATAGTGCCAACCCTCCTGCTGAAATATCTGGAGGTCATTTACACATTTCGGAAAGAAGACCGCATCCAGGTATACATCAACCAAGTTGTAGAAATCCTGTTCAACAAAAGAGATTAAATTTACCAACAAGCCAGTTTGAAAACCTTCCATACCTTTTGATGATTGATCAAAGATCCAAAACTTTTGATGGACCATATATGTAAGCATGATCGACAACTTCAGCTCACCTTCAGATTTGTTGAGGCAACTGGATAGCAAGTCCTGTCAGGATATGTGAACGCATTCAAGAATGTTTGCAAGCTACCCTTCAATAACTCCACAAAAGGCTCCTTGAGAGGGTATTTTCTTGATCCGCACAGCACACTGTGCTCCAGGATGTGTGGTATTCCAGTTGAATCTTTCCTGCAATAATAAACAATAACATTAGGACATATCCTCTATCAAATTAAAAAAATACAAGAAATGGATGGCTAATCTGCCTCAAGTTTTTGGAGCCAAAACAATCAAATTTCTATCAAAGGTTTGTTCATTTTCTATTTACTTTCACCTAAGTTTAAATGGGATCACCCAAAATCCTATAAAAATAGGAAGAAAAAAAAAAGGCAGGGTCAAAATGCATTACATCCTATTGCATATTTATCTTGGCATTCAACTCACATCTACGCATTTCTGGATTAAAATTATATGTTCTTTAGTGCATAGCTCTATAAAAGGTTCCATCATATCTTCCATACTTTCTCTTTCATAAAACCAAATTACACCCTTCAGAATTCAAGTAGCATGGTATTGATGCTGAAATTCAGAAAATGGGATATAATATGTTGTCCCTAAATTTCATTGAATAAATCTAAAACATTTAAATATTAAATTTTGTATATTATTTAATAGACGTCCCCCTTCCATCCCCCATATCAGAGGAACTTTTGCCATACCGAAACCCCGTCCCCCGAGACTTAGGTAACTATGGACATTATAGATGCAGTTGGTCAGCAACCTGATTTATCTCACTTATACTAAATTGGATATTTGTTTGGCAGTCGACCATCTTTCTCAATTTATGTCAAAATAGAACGCAGATAATTGGAAGGCAGCCAAAAGAGTGTGGAGATATATCAAATGGACGGCTAATTTTAGCATCCAATATAAGAAATTTGTTTATTTTTGGCTGATTAAATATTCAAATTCATAATGGGCAGGTTCTACAGATGACAGAAAATCCACTACAGACTATATTTTATTCTAGGTTAGGTGCAAATTCATGGCAAATCAATAACAGACTAGAGTTGCAATGACATCTATTGAAACGAAGTTTAAAGCAGCATTAAAATCAGCTTGTGAAGCTTTTTGGTTAAGGACGCTCATAGATGATTCGCAAATACTAATACAATCATTTCAGCCTACTTCATTTCTATGTGACTTGAAATTGGTAAAAAAACATGCAAGAACAACCCACATAGAAGTTCAACACCATTACATAAGGCAAGTGGTTGATGAGAAAATAATTTTCCTTCAGTATTGCACTACATGGAAACAGTCTGTTGATGTGCTGACCAAACCATTTGGATCTAATCATTTCAGAAGAGTTAGAGATAAAATTTGTGGTGCTTCCAATCTGGTCATTAAGGGCAGGAGGTAAGCAGAGTGATGTTGGCAATAATGACGAAAATCTATGTTCTCCCATTATATTAGTTTATTTTAAACATTAGAAAAGCCTTGTTGGAGCAGTCTTTCATCTTTATATAAAACCTGAAATACAAACAGGTGTCTTTTAGAGGAATTTGGAATACCAAAAGTCATTTGTGCTCTTTTATTCAAGTTAATGAAAATGAGGTAATCATTTCATCAAATCCCATCTCTCACAAATTCTCAAAGTTTCTTTTCTGTTTCGTTTAGTTTCAGCCAGCAGTTTCAGACTAGAACCAAAATAAAGGCATTTGCAATCAGCGAAAAGAATTTTGAGATACCTCAAGAATACTTCTTATTTGGGGATTAAGTACAGTTGTGGGGAAAATATCATCTTGATGAGATGTACAGAGTAAAAGCTCTGATTGGACAGAAAATTTGAAAGTCTACTTCTGTATTATTCACTCATTTGGGTCAGATCCAGTTGTCCTCAAAGAAGCAGCAGGAAATTGTTCTTCTAACAATAAGGCTGGCTATAGAGGAGCAGTCAATGCAACACATGAAGCCATTTGGGTGTGTAACCTTCCAGGAGAAATAAGCATTCCTCTGAAGGAACTACAATACTCTATTGTGATAATTGGAGTGCCGTTTGCATTGCTAAAGAGTCTATTGCTCATGCCATGGCAAAGCATATTTACAATTTTTGTGAGATGACTGGATAAAGAGCTTTCCTATTTATATTGCAAATCTAAAGAGCAAGTAGTCATATATTTTCACCAAACTATTGATTGAGGCACAGTATGTCAAATTTCACTCTACTTCAAGAAGGGTCTCATAGTTGAGACTTGTTCTAATGTTTGAAAACATTTTTATTCAACTAAAACTGCGGCTTGAGGAATTTAAGAGATCAGTCCAATCCACAGTTACAGTCTTGATTTATGGCACGTAGTGCCTTCTTATGAAACTCGTTCATTATTGCTTCCCATGATTTGTCAAATTTCACTCTTTTTCAAGCAGGGCCTCATAGTTGAGACTTGTTCTGATTTTCAGAGACTCAAAGTTCGGTTTGAGAGGGAATTTAATCCACAGTTCAGTCTCGATTTATAGCACATACCGCCTTGTTATGAAGCTCATCCATTATTGTTTCCCGTGGTATGTATTGCCTTGCCATGAAGCATTTATTGTTTGCCTCCTGTATACATGAATCGATGGTGGCAAGCCCATCCTCAGCTGTGTACTAGTTTGAGGTGTCTACATTGAAACTTGTGATATTCGTGTTTGTTTTTCTCATTGATGATTCATATGCATTGTAATATCCATTGATTTGCAAGCATTATAGCTATGCATTTTCGAGCATGTACATTATATTTCTTTTCAGGTTTCATGGTTTCACATGAATTGTTTTGGCTTCCAAACGGTGGAGAATTGTTGGCCGTTTAGTTCCTAATGAATTATAGCAGAGGCATTGGAGATTCTTGATGAGCTTATTATGTTGAACTTATCTTTGTTGTGGAGGTTCATCCATCACTCTTGTGTGAGCACCCTTTACACATTATATCGATTTCATCTTTTCTTGTGGGGTTCACCCTTACCCCTTGGGTGAGCAGCCTCGATGGATGTTGCTTTCATACAGAATTTTGGAGAGTCGTCCTTGGCTCTTGAGGTAGCACTTCTTATGGATCTTGATGTGGCAAGACAGCTATTAATCCACACAACTTTGGTTCCCTCTAGCTAACATCTTTGGCCGTTGTGGTAGGCATCTTTCTGTTCTAATTCAAAATATGCGGTGATTCATATTTGGTCCCTTTGTCATTGGGCACTTTTGGGTCCTTGGGGCAAGCACTCTTGGCTCCTTGGGGCGAGCACTATTGGCCCCTTGTAGATGGGCACCATCGGCTATCTCACAGCGAGAACCTTTGGCCCCATTGTAGTTTGGCACCCCTTGGCTACTTAAGGATGATCTTCTCATCCGAGCTCTTTGAATTGAGTGTTCTTCATGGATCATTGATCTTGGTATCTATTAATCTCTTTGGAGCAATTATTAGGTGACTCAAATCTTGGAGTGCTTTACGGATTGTGGGGTCTGGTTTTGGACTTGTTTCTTAGGCATCTTGTTGCCATCGAGATAGTGGAGGATAAGACACTTTACTTGGGTTTAAGGAAGCTGACATGAAGAGGGCTAGGAGCAATGTCATCTTCCTTGGGACACTCAAGTCTGACTTGAGGAGGGATGTTCCTACAAATATTGCACATTAGCGTAATCATGACTTATTGGATACCCTTAAAATATTGGTTCGTGGTAATCCTAACCAAATGCATTACCGTGTTGGGGTATCCTTGGTATCTAGGTAACGCCTATATTGCCTACCAATTATATGGCCCACCTTGCATTACCATTGGGATGATAATAACATTGTTATATGGTTAGGTTGGTAAATGTCTACTATATATACGAGGGGTATCTACTTCATTATTTATCCAAATTATATCATCATATTCTTTTAAAGCAAGTAGCTTGGAAAACTATAACACCTCAACATGTTGGTGTCTCTTGTGTTCTTTTATCCATGGTGGAGCTTGTTTGATTTTATTCCATCCTCTATGTTCCAATACATACATGAAATTGCCCAAACATATTGCTAAGATTATCTTCCAATACTTCCAATGAACTCATCACCGGCCGATCATCTTCCAATGAAGTAAGGCAATCGGAGGATCTCTATAGTCGAGGGTCTCGAGTCGGCTGCCCTCCTATATGGTTGTTTTTATAGTTTTGCACCTTCCACGCCATATCACAACACATTCAAGAGAAAATACTAGAATTACGAGACATCACTAAATGTTTTTTCTTATTCACACAACACTTTAAAATATGTCACTATTGCAGATATGCAACCCCGTCGTTAGCGGCGGTGAGGTCGTTGATTGACCTCCTTCCTCCGTTGCCTCCATCCTCCGTTGTGACATTGCTACCTCAGCGGAATGTGATCATGACACTAAATGATTTCCACATTGTTTATTATTCCCCCACAATGTGAAATCATTTATTTTTAGGACGTCGGATAACACCAAAAATGCGTCATGAAGCAAAAAAATATTTTCTGGACTTTTTAACTCGCATATTGACTAACTTTGAAAAAGGCGAGACAATATAATGACAAATATTGACTTACGATACTTATGTTTTTACATGACGGACTAATCAACACAAAGACGAATTATAACATAGACTTATTATGACAAGGTGACACTTTGAACAAAGACATAACTATTTTGATTGACAATGCAACAATAGCTAACTTAGACAATAACTCGAAATAAAGACAACCTAAAATTTATAAAATTCGAATATAGCTTTTAGCTATTGATTAGAATTTTAACAAATTAACACTAAACAAAAACTAATCACAACTCTTATACCACGTTACCACATGGATTATGATTATAGACTCATTAAACAACTAAACATGACAATTATTGAAATGTGAACAATTTATTAACTAAATTACGACGACTTTGCTTATGGTGGCGATGATACCTAGATGGTAGGTCCATGTTGCTTGGAATGGTCAAGACTTTAAATTATCTACGCTTGGAGGACATAATGTATGATTATTAAACTAATTAGCATTAAAAATAAAAACATATACCTTTATTTGACCGCATGAGCTTGAGAGTTGTAAAAGGGACAAGTGGCGAGTTTGATGCGGTCTTCACACGAACCATGCATGCATGCTTGAACAATAAGATCAAGCCAAAAATAAGAGTTGAACACTATTTTGTGAGAAGAGCCACCGATACTGGGGATGAGAAACATGTGTTTGACAAATAGAGCATTAATTAGAACATTCACCACTCTGCATATCGTCATGACAATGAGATTGGAAGATTGTTTTCTCTTCGTGAATCAACTTTCTTCAAACTATTATTGTTAACAACTCCTAATATAGTTAAATGTTCTCAAATGAAGCATATGTGTAGATCAATGACTACACCAAATCAGACCATCAAAAGCAGCGATGCGCACATTCTGAGTGGCGTTCCATGGGCAACAAGAAGAATGAGTCACTTGTCATGCGAGGGTTGATATGCAAGTGCAGGATTTTCAAGACTTGGCACGGGGTTATGCCCCAATACTTTAGCATGAGACCATGAATCCACAATATCACACACAAACATACGGTTGATGTACCTTTGGAGAGCATGATACATAATAATAATTTACAAATTCTAATGAATCAATGACAATCAACGATCAAGTTGTAGAAAGCAGACATGTGGATTATCAATCTTCACGAGAGAATACGTGTTCGTTGAATTACTCGATCCACCATCCTTGAGCAAATGTCACGTAATTAATTGCGATACGAATCCCCACAACCATACAATTATGTGTAGATTGTCACTTGCTTTAAAATCTCATCATGTTATTCTACCGGATCTAGTACGCAACTTCAATAATAAATATTCCAAGGATTGATCTTGGAAACCCACACGAGAAGTCTGTCGGCGATCGTAATGGTGTCAGTTTTCCTTACAAAGTAGCAATGACCGCACCAAACAATACCTAAACTTCACGAACAATATTTAATCATAGCTTATTTACTTAAATAAGACCCTCATGGTTAACTATTGAGAATGAAACTCACTTTGATACCAAATGATCATTTGAATGAGTTTTGCACATATAATTAATACAACTTTCGCTATTTAAATCATATGCGACCATACATGTGTGTGTGAGTGCGTGCGTGATCATTTGGACAAAGTTTTGCCCATAATTAATACAACTTTTGCTATTTAAATCATATGCAACCATACATGTGTGTGTGTGCGTGCGGGGCGGGCGTGTGTGCGTGCGGGCGGGCGTGTGTGTGCGTGCACGTGCGCGTGTGTGCGTGTTTGCGCGTGCACTTGCACATGCGCTCGTGCGCGCTGCGGCGTGCGTGCGTGTGCATGCGTGTGCGCGTGCGTGTGCATGCGCGTGCGTGTGCGCGCGCGCGCGTGCGCGTGGAGTGCGTGGCGCGTGTGCGTGCGTGCGCGTGCTTGCGTGTGTGCGTGCGCATGCTTGCGTGTATGTGTGTGCGTGCGTGCATGCGCGTGTGCGTGTGTGTGTGCGTGTGCGTGCGTGCGCGTGCGCGTGTGCGTGTGCGCGTGTGTGCGTGCGCATGCACGCGTGTGCGCGTGCATGCTTGCGTGGCGTGCATGGGCGTGTGCGTGCATGTGTGTGTGCGTGTGTGCGTGCGGGTGGGTGCAGGCACGGGCGCGGGCGCGCTGTGGCGCGGGCGCAGGTGCGCTTGTGCGCGTGCGTGCGCTGCGGGCGTGCGTATGCGCTGTGGCGTGCGTATGTGCGTGCGTGTGTGCGCGCGTGCGTGCGTGCGCGTGCGTGCGCGCGTGCGTGCGTGCGCGTGTGCGGCGTGCGTGTGCGTGCGTGCGTGCGCGTGTGCGCGTGTGCGTGTGCGTGCGCGCGTGCGTGTGCGTGTGCGTGTGCGTGTGCGTGTGCTGTGTGCATGTGCGTGTGCGTGTGCATGTGCGTGCGTGTGTGTTGTGTGCGTGTGTTGTGTGCGTATGTGTGTGCGCGTGCACGTGTGCGTGTGCATGTGCGTGTGCTCGCATGCGCGTGGACATGCGCGTGCGTGGGCATGTGCGTGTGTGGGGGTGTGTGCGGGGCGTGTGCGTGTGTGGGGCGTGTGCGTGTGTGTGTGTGTGCGTGTGTGTGTGCGTGTGCATGCGTGCGTGTGTGCGCACGCGCACACATGTGTGTGTGTGTCTCCTACAAATAAGGAGATTAGTTAGACAACACTCTATTATCTCTCACAACTTACTCACACAAAGCTTTGAATATGTGAGTTGTTATAGCATCACGCACAACTCACTCTCCCACTCCATAATATATTATCCTAAATAATATATTTAATCATTCAAATACATGTGAGCACTACTAATTCCTAACAAATGCAACACAGAGATGTCTAGTCTTGATCAAGATTCTAACACTAGTAGTCTAGCCTTGTGCACGTCATTTAGTTTAAGGGTGTGCCTAGAGAAACAATTTGTGCAATCATGTCCCTAAGAGATCAAAGGGTCAAACCAATTTTGAATATGAATCTAGTGAGAACCAATTAACTCTTTTGGACTCGTTGTTGCTTTAGTTTCAGCTTTGTAATTATTTTTGCCTTGTAAATTCCTTAGATGTTCTGCCCACCATATTGTTGTGTTATGGCATGTTACTTTGTGAGTGTCGTTAATTGTGTACTAACTCACTATAATGCCAAGAAACCATAAACCATTTTTCAAAAGGATTTGACTTTCTCATACCACCTCCATTTGACTCAATTTCCATGATAATGATCACTTACACATCATTCACCATTGTCAAGTTATTTTGTGTTTGTGCTTGCCTCGTACTCTAAACACTCACTTGGTCAGTAGTTAATTTTGATGGCAATCATCTATCTCATTTAATCCCTACAAACACTATCATCTACCTAATCTAACTCCAGCCTATAGCATATATTTTTTTTTTATCATGTTTTGCATCTCTATAATAAAAAAGTGCAAAATGTAAATTCCAAATCATTAGATCAATAATAATAACCATAAATGCAGTCCTCTAGCAATAATCTGTCTCACAGTTTACCATCGCTCTCTTGCATTTTTGCCTCTTTATCATCCACCGTTTTGTGCCCTACCGCCACTTGCATTGTTTCTCATTCCCACACTCCAGCGCCTTACAAAAAATAAATAACCGCTACAACTATACAGCCACCAAAACAAGAAAATATATAAAACAATTAAATTTAGGCTTGAACAAACAAACTTAAATGGTAGCTCTCTATCCCTAAGTGTTTAGTCACATGCTCCATACACCTTGGACCCAAAGAGGGAAGAACAAGATGAGCTAGCAAAAATAGTGCCTCAAAATTAAACCAACACTTGAGATATCTAAAAATGTTGAACAAAACAAAATAAGAACATCCCCACTAGCACAAAAAACAGCTCAACACAAACAATATGAAAAATCAATACACGGGGCCATCATCATAGAATCACAATTTTGCGATACTCTTTTTAAAGAGAAACAAATGAGTCTATACATAAACTAAGAGAGGAGTTACATCTCCTTAAAATCAAAAGATGTAATATCCCTGAAAAATACTTTAGATAAATATGGATTTTTGTCAAAACCCTAGGGCATTAGTATAAAAATTGACTTTTATGACAGCAGCGACAATCTGATTTTTAATAAAAACAGCAAACCCCAATGTGCCAAAAAATAGATTTTTATTTATTGATTTCAAATCAGCTACAATAAAAATACCAAAGTGTCTGAACACAATTATTTTCTCACAATTAATGATCTAAATGGAAAAATAGATGAAAGATAAGAGCATGCAAACTGATTTGACTAAAATTTGCCCCCAAATACTAAAGCCCTAACTGTACTTGTTGTTTTGGATGTAGAATCAAGCTGAAAAGTGTGCCCTAGCTGTTTGGGTGAATACTGTGCCACTGAATGGATAGTTCTTTGTAACCCCTGAATGGAATTGCCAAGCCCAGATATGAGGGATTCCGTCCTCAAATTTGTATGCAAATGAGGGATTTCGTCCTCTATTTCTAGCACGCAGTAGTAAATTGTTTGCAGATAAAGAAGTAGTTGATAAATTTCCAAGATGAATGTAATAATAAATCTCAAATCTGCCTTTATAACTTCCAAGGCCTTCTCCAAAGTTGGTGCCCCCTGAAAGATCCCCAATGGGTCTCCCTTACACTCCAATGAATTTTAAATCAAATAAAAACAGCAAATACAGATTTATGGAGGTTATGGCAATTACCCTAATGCAGATCTGAATTTAATTAAGAAAATGCGACTAGGGTTTGAGCTGGATCTCAATGCAAATAACACTCAAAATTTATACTGTCAATCCCAAATGATTACTGGTATTTTTAGAAGCCAAATCATGCAAAAATCATAATTTATTGTGGCCAAAATAACCCAGAAATCAGATCTGAAATCTGATTAATAATCTGCCTGAAACCCTTGAAATATCACTTCAGAAATTATGAAAATGCAGCAATTTGGTTTACAATATCATGGAGAATATTTGATAATTAATTTTGAAGGAAAAATCGACCCAACTGCTGCCACAAACAACTGCCAATATCTTCACAAAACACTTCACAAACACTGCTGAAATTAACCTGGAAATCTGATTAAGAATGCTGGAAATTTCTGAGTGAAATCCCCTCTCAATCCCTTGGGGTTTTCGTCCACAAGAGATGAAATCCACAAGGGTTTTCGTCCTTGGAATTTCTGATAAAAGCAAGAGCTCTTAACAATGCAAAATCTGATAATAAAAATTTGGATATGTCTAAGCAAGTCGACTTGCCCATATAAAGGGAAAACAGCCCAACCACCACCTCTAAACCAGCCAATCACATTCTTTCTTTTCCCTATGTTGGTCGCATTTTTCCCTATGGGCTAAATGACACATTTCCCTATTTATGACTCTCATGACGCAAGTCGCACTTTCCCTCCTCTAATACAATTAATTTTAATTGTATTTTGATATTGACATTTTTAATTTATTAATAAGCTTTATTATTTATTATATATGCAACTTATAATGTTATTTTAAAAACATTAGCACAATATAATAAAATAATAAAAACTTAGTCACCCTAGAAACCTCCTTTGGCCGTCAGGTAGACAAAAAGGGCCAAAGGTTTTCATCCAAGCTCATTCGAAAAGAGGGGACATTACAACCCCTCCTAAAAATAGGAATAAACAATATAAAATTGTTTTATCCTCTCTCCCATGTTGGTGCTCCATCCTAAAAATAGGAATAAACAATATAAAATTGCTTTATCCTCTCTCCATCCTAAAAATAGGATCTTGATGCTCATGCAGCCCATTCTATCTTTGGCGCCCCATAATAGAATGTTTTATTTAATTATTATTTTATCTTTAGTGCCCCATAATAGAAGTTCATCATTCTATTATTATTTTATTCTATTTCTGCCTTTTTGGATTAATAATATAATTTAAGTGTCATTTTTCCAATTAAAATATAAAAGTACCCTTGGACCACTTAAATTAATTTATTTCCCTCTTTAATTTCCTCTTAGCCTACAGAAAATAATAAGAATAGGCTTCGGGTATCCAAAATTAATTAATTTTAAAAAGGGGACATTACAAAACATTTCTTCGGCCGAGAAAATTTTAAGACAATTCATGTTATGATCAATAAAATGAACCCTCAAATTTGTGGAAAAGTTTGACTTCAAAGTACCAGGCTTCAAAAGCCGGTAGGGTATTGTATTTGAAGAATATGTTATTTTCCACTAAAAACAAGGTGGGTCAGTTTTTGACTTTTTGTTGCAGCTGAAGGATATCTGTGATCAACTAAAAGCAGTTGAGAAACCTGTAGATGAGCAGGATTTGATTGCTCTACTACAGAACTTGTCACCATCTTTTGACTCATTTGTTGAGTCATTGCACATGATCGTGGAGACATAGAAAATCAATTATGAGAAGTTGTCTACACTTCTCATGCAGAAAGAAAGGAGGCTAGATCATTCGGTTGTCTCTGCATCGATTCTTATAGAAAATACATTTGACACAAGGCCTACGGGAAATGGTAAACAATGGAATGCTAGAAGTTCTTCAAACAAATCTTCTAGTAGAAATGTAAGTGCTTCACAACAATCTGCAAATATGGCTTAAGAGGATGAACACGGTTCAACGGTGAGTTTGGAATTGTAGCGACAGAACCTCAATGGAGTCAAGAATGTGGTACTTTGACTCAGAAGCATCAAGACACTACACGTGTCACAAAGACTAGTATGTAAAATTTGTAGAAGATGATAGTTGCAATGAATTTGTTTCCTTAGGTGATGGTTGGGTTCACTATGTGAAAGGATATGGAGATGTTTGTATTTCAATGAATTTTGTTACGTACACTTTTCAGAATGTTTGATTTGTACCTGATATGAACAAAAATCTTCTTTCCATAAGTGAAATAACTGCAAAACCTAATCTTTGTGTGGAGTTTAAAGGAAACAAATGCATGGTTTGTGATATTCATGAGAAAAGAGTCATAGTTGTTGGTCTTGGTAACAGAGGATTGTATAAGTTGGTTGATCCAAAAACTGCAAATGAGCATGCACTAGCAACAGAGAGGAAAGCACTAGTGAATTGTGGCATAAGAGGTATGGTCACCTCGGTTATCAACATTTGCATACATTAAGTTAGACTAACATGGTGAATGGAATGTTATCTATTCAAAACAGTCAAAATGTATGTTCAAAGTGTCAAATAGATAAGCAATTTTCACATTCATTTGACATTGGTAAGACACAGAAGAGCTAAGAATGCATTGGATTTGGTACATGTGGGTTTGCATGGTCCAATGCAGACACCTTCCATATCTAGAGCATTGTATTATTTGTTGCTTATAGATGACTTTTCTAGGAAAATGTGGGTGTGTTAGAAAGTCGGAATGTTTCTCTAACTTTGTTGCTTGGAAAGCTATGGTAGAGAAACAAGGAGGGAAAAATATAAAATCTCTCAGATCAATGAATGAAGAAGAGTGTCTCTAAAAAATTCAAGGAATTCTACAAGAAAGAAGGTATAACATATTCTACACAGCAGAATGATGTCATGGCAAGGCAAAACAAGACAGTGATAGAGATGGCACATTGTATGGTGGATAGCCAGAATGTACCGTATCAGTATTGGCAGAAGCTGTAAATACAGTTGTGTACATTCTCAACTGAAGTCCATCACAAGCTTTGCAAAATGTAACACCAGAAGGAGCATGGTCTGAAAATACACCTGATGTAAGTAATTTTCGTGTTTTCAGATCTACTGCTTCTATATTGGGAAAATTGTACATGTTTGTTGGTTATTGTGAGAAGAGGAATGCATATAGGTTAATAGATGTCTCCACATACATGATTGTCTTGAGTAATGATGTTGTTTTTATAGATGAGAAAAGTACAATTCTTTTATGATAATGGCCAATCTACAAATAGTATCGTATTGCTACCTATTGATGATATTTCTGGAACAAGTTCTGGTACTAAACTTGAACAAGGTTTAATGTGAGAAAACCAGAAAAGTTAAGTTCTAGCAGTGAAGAGATTGTTTCTCACTCTTCACAAGAAGATCAAACAAGCCAACAGAAGAGGCCTAAGTGGTACCATACCACTATGAAGGATGTAAGGAAAGATGAATTGCCTTATTTATTGGAAGGGCAATCTACAAGGTCAGGAAAATAGAAGGTGCAAGGTGAAGAGCAAGTAAATTTTGCTCTTACTACTTTGCAGGTATTGAAACCAAGCATCATTTCAAGGACCAAAGTCAAACCCAAATGGAAGTTTTTCATGAAGGTTGGTGAAAGAGGAAGGGGCATACAACAAAAGCACATGAGTGTTGTGAATAGTAAATGTCCCAAAATTATTCAACAATGGAAAACAGTAGGCATTGGGTCTTCAACAGCTCAATGCAAAAATATCTCTTAGGGGATATTCTTTGTTGTTTAGTCTTGATGTATATTCTAAGTTTTTGTTGGACCTGATCACTCTAACAAACGAAGCATGACACATTCAAGACATGACAACTCTTCAAAGGAACAATAAAATCCAGTGAACCCAGTATTCAACACCATTTCCTACTTACTTGGCGGTTGCAACGGCTCATTACCCATGTATTCTAGTAAGATGGATTGGCAACAATAGGGACATTTGGATACATGGTTGCAGCGGTAGTAGGACCACACCTTGGGTTATGTGCATTTGTATTAATGACTAAAACATTTGATTTAAGGGAGAGTGTTAGAATAGTTTATTGTACTTTGTTATAATGTATTGTTACATAGTTTACTTTGGTTGTTGAAAGTGAAACAATCTACTACTGTTGTAAATACAGATGTAGCTTATTTAAGCTTTCCGTTCAAATGTTGTTTTACCAACATCCCTAGATTGTAGCTTGTAATACGCTATTTATATGGCTATTATCAATGATGAATTACAGTTTGTGGCTTCTCTAATAAATCGAATAGACAGATGCAAGAAAAAGCAACCAGATCCAGAAAGTTTTATAATTTATAAGATTTTTTTATTTTTGACCATCTCGGTCGCGTGCATAAACAGACAAATGTTTTAGCAGGAAGATTTAAAAATATGCGAAATTTAAAGAACTTCAGACAATTTATATGAAGACTTAAATATTTTTACCAAAATTTTGATTTGTATGATAGACTGGAAAATGATACTCAGTGTCTTAACTCTCCAGAACTGAACTTAAATGTGAGATACAAAGGCTAATAAGGATTTACAAGAAGAACATGTAATGTCCCTTTTCAGGTTCTAACTGAAACAAAGGAAAATTGCACAAACCCCAATAGATAGTAAACTGAAAATTATGACAGCCAACTGAAAATTTATGACAGCAAGGTACAGCAGTCTGATTTTTATAACAGCAGCAAGGAAAATGCAATATCTCTTCAAAAATGCATCATTCACACCATCCAAAGCATGTAGGGCAACTTAGAAATATTTTAGAACAAGTATAAACCAAGAAATAAGCCTTCAAACCCCAGCTGAAATTTATTTAATTAAATAAAATAACAGCAGTGAACACCCTTACAAAAATGGCTGGAAATGAAGGATTCCAAGCCCCAAAATGAAGTCCAAATGTAGATTTCAGCTGCTAAAAATATGAGAAACACAATGATGGCTGAGTTGGATGTTGTTGTGCCCTAGAAACCCCCAAATGCCACCTTAGGGCAAGTCACCACCCTAGGAGAGGGCCTGAAAATCTCTGCAGAACCCTAGCAGCCCTTCTTCGACCAAACCCTAGTTGAAAATTTGCAAAATCAATCTTCTTGAAGCTCCTTGGAAACCCCAGGATGGAGAATCCTCAATGGATTGAAGAGTTTTTGTTCTTCAATCAAACAAGGAAGGTTTTCGTCCTCACTTGTTGGCCACACAAGAGGGTTTTCGTCCTCAAGTGGAAGTAGTTGAGCAATCAGCCCAAAAACCATGCAAAGTTATCAATAGACAAGATGATCATCAAATGAGCCAAGTGACCCCTTCTTATACCTTGATGTGGCGGCAAAAATCAATTAAAGTCTTCTTAAGAAGACCAACCTCCTTGGGGGAGGGGGTTTAATAGTTCCTTTTTCATTCTATGCTTCCATTGGCTTTTCACCTTCCCCAGCTGACCTAACTATATATAGAAAACTACTAAAGAAGAATGCAATGCTCACAAAAATAATTGAGAAACATGACAATTACTCCCCTTGCCCATTTCCTTCTTGCCCATGGGAAGTGGAATGGGCTCAAAGTCTTCAAATCGGACTAGCTTGGAGAAGGGGTCACTACAGAACACCATAAACAACTACAAAAAAATCCTGTAAACAATTAAATACAATAAAAGATATCATGAATACACAACATTTACAAGAAAATATGATAGAACTAATCAATAAGCACTGAAAAATAAAGGAGGGGGGCATGACATATTTGACGTAAGTTTTTAACATCGCCCTCCAAAATTAATTTTTCGTTATCATTCATGAATATATTCTCAATAATTTACTATGCTCCGCACAAAAAATTTAAAATACCTTAACAATTTCTACAACAAGAATGTGCAAATACACAATTACAAGCAGAAAATTGAAAGTCTAAAAAGTGCAGTCACAGACACTAAAAATCAGAATGGAAGATTACATGGAGAATATCGGTTAATTTGAGAAAACATTACCCTCAAACTTAAACTTGTGAAGCCATGCGCATTGCAAGAGAAAGCATTATTAGTCATCATCGGTCATGGTTGTCGAAAGAGGAAGATATTAAATATTAATTGATAAATATCAGTAATAGATATAAATAATTATGGTGGAAATGCCTCCACGTGGGAATCCTTCATGCACATAATGACTCTCACATCGTGGACAATGGCGGCACTTGGACTGTAACGGCATTTCCAGTTCGGCCTACCGACGGCCTGTGCCCCCACAACCTTCTCTCTCCATTTGACTCTTCCCTCCCCTGGCTTTGGGTTGCTTGGTTTGCTATTTGCAGGGTTCTGCTCTCAGTTCAGCTGCTTTGGCCTCTTCTCACGCTCAGGGTTGTCCATCCACTCTCTCTTCGATCCGCAGACCTTTGATTTGCTTTTTTGTTGCACATTTTAGGTGCCCTTCTACCTTTGAGTGCCTCACCCTTTTCACTCTCAGGCTGCTGATCAAAGAACATGGTTTTCTGCCTGTGTTCTGGTTTGTTTGCTTGGGGTCACTGCTTGGCTGGCTGCTCCTTGTTTTGTCCATGGATGCTCAAATGGACTCTCAGGCGTCTTTCAGGGATGTTCTGGAGCCACATGCTACTGTTTCAGCAGGTGCTGCTGCTCTTATGAAGCCTTCTTCTGCCCATTTTGTGGGATTCTATTCCTGTTCTTGACATGGGACCAGAGGTTATGGACCAAGAAGATTTATACAAAGAACATGGTTTGATCTGTTGGTTCAATGGCCTCTGGCCCAGGTTATCTGAGCTCCATAAGTGGGTTTCATCCTCCTGAAACCTCTACTATAGGTTGAGATATACCTCTAACCTTGTACTCGTAGTTTCTTTGTTGTGGAGTGCGATTCTGCTTTTGATCAGGACCTCATTCTCTGGAAGGACCCTGATTTTGGGGTGAAGCAGATTTATGCTTGAAACCTTGGGTTCCTTCTTTCAATCCCTCTATGGATACATCTCCTCTACACCTGTTTAGTATGATCCTCAGCCTCCCCTAGCAGTTTTGGAGGAGTCCGTCTCTACAGTCCATTGGGAATGCTCTGAGAAAGTTCCATTTCTGCTTGCACGAAACTGGCCATAGGCATTTCACAACTTTTGCCTGCATTTGTGTCAAACTAGATTTCTCTTGCCACCTACCCAAAGAGATCTGGCTCAAGGTTGGGCATCACATCTAGAAGCAAAGATAAGGCCATGAGCAAGAGGCCTTCGTGTGCAGATTATGTTTTCCCCATGGGCATTTGGCAGCTTCTTGTCCAAAATGGAAGTCAGTCGCACCTTCCTATGGTGGAAAGTGTAGAAGAAAGCTGCCCACTTGGTAGCATGGCGCAGAGGCTCGCCATCATTTAGTGGAGGTGATTGGTGCAGATCTGACCAATCACGGTAATGTCAAAACCTCCTGTAATAAGGAGCCTCCTACAGTTAACAATTTAGAGGAATCTTTAGAGGTGGTGGAACCTGCTATTGGTGGGCTCAAGCCGAAGCCTCCAATTCTCAAGTGTGTGCCACTGGGATATTGGCTGAGGCTCTGAATAGGGCTTTGGATTCCTTTCCTCTTGGTTCTCCTTCTGTCAGGGGAGCTCAAGGACCCCGGCTCATTTTTTGGTGTGTGCGGTTGTGGGGTAGTCTCAGAGGGCAAATGGTATTTTGACTTCTCCTTTTGGCTGAAGGATCCCTTTAGATGACCCAGCCTCTTGTTCTTCTTACACTAGATGGTTGGAGGTCAAAAAAGAAAGATGAAGGGTCTGCAGAGTTCATCCGGCCACATGACTCTCAGATCAAACAAAGGAAAGTTCAAAGGGTGGATACTTTCTTTGTCTTGGATCTTGGTTAGTCCTGTTGTCGGTTGTTATTTTTCCTTGTAATCCTGTACCTTTGTTGACAGTTTCTTTTGTTTTGCCTTTGATAAGATTTGTTTTGCTTCTGTTTGTTTCGCAGGTGAGGGACCTGATAGAATCCCTCATTTTACAAATCAAAGAGGATGTAAATAAATATGGCAAGTATTACTGAATTTCATAAAGGGACAGCCATAAGTCCAAGATGAGCAGGTTAAGGACTCCACTGTTTCAAGCATGATCTCAGTCCAAATTGCAGGCCACCAATACTAGATACCTGATATGGACCTTATTGCCCAGGCAAAACCAACCCCTCTCCTGTGATGTAGGGAGAACTGTGTATCAAATAAAAAAATAGTGGGGCATCACATTTTCATGATGCCCTGTCAAAATGAATAACTAATGAGACATTATATCATTCACCATTTATTTCAAAAATAAATCTAGCACTTCAATATATCCCCATGGTTATCCATCCTTGAAGTGTCTATGCCTGATATTGTGAATATTTTATTTTCATTTTGGAGAAGACCCTTTGAATTTATATCCTACCCTTTAAAGTTAAGCATTCCCTTTATCTAACACTTATCAGATTAAATGAAAGATTTGATAAAACCATTAACCATCTAAGAACCTTTTGCAATCAGTCATGATTGAAATTTGGCTCTTGAATTTTGAATGAATTGTCATATTAGGGACTTAGGTAGAAGATATTCTATTGTAATCTGTGAAAGCTAAAATCTGGGAAAACAAGGTAAACTAGCTCAACAAACTATGCCAATTGATACAGCAACAGAAACCAGTTGTAAGATGTTTGAATGGAGCAGCAAATTTAGTAAATCTTAGAATATGCAGAGAGAGAAAGAATAGAGAAAAGGTGGATTGCACACATTTGAGATTGTGTGTCCGTCTATTTATTATAAAAGAAATAGTTACAAAACGGTTGATGTAGTTACAACCGGTTACAACCAACTTGTAATGAGACACCTTATAAATATGCCTTATATTCTTATACCCCCTCTTAAGGCTTATTCTACATAAAGCAAAAAAAACAATCTAACAAAAACAGAACTACGCAATCTTCAAACACTTTCACTTTGAAAGCAATGTTATGATAAGGTAGGGCTCCATCAAGCTGCTTCGTGACCTTCATAAAGGTGTAGCTCTCGAGCTGAATTCCCGAGTTCCCGGATTCCACCTCCCGAACTCCCGAATCATAGATCTCCCGAATTATTGGACAACCATCCATATTGAGCCATCCACAAGCTCCATCAAGTTGTCTCATGACCCTCGTGAGGGTATAATTCCCAAGATCCATAGTCTCCCGAACTATCTGAGCAACAATCCATACCGAGCTTCATCTACTCTGTATCCTTTCTTGCCTTCAAAGTTTAGAGCATCTTTATAATGTGTATTCATCACTGTCCTCACTACCTTCTGCATCCGGTGGGTCTTCAATCATGGCTATATTGGCTGTATTTGATATGACTTTACCCTTGAGCACATCATTGGCTCGAACACGACAATCCCATGTTGTGTGACCTCTTTTCTTACAATAATGACATTCAATCTTTGATTTATCTTTATCTGATCTTCTACGATATTGTCTGGTTCTAGAATAGAATGCACTTTCTTGTTGGGAATGACCTTCAGCATCTTCTGTGGTTCATTTTTCCTCAGCTAGAAGAGTTGTTATCATATCATCCAGAGATTGAGATTGAATTTGACTGAGGGTAAAAACTACATTGCTATATTTGGAAGACAAACTATTTAATAGGATAGCTTTGGCATCCTCATCCTCAATCGCAGCTTTGACTTCTGCTAGTTGTCTGATCAGGGACCTTAGATTATTGATGTGGCTTGACATAGAGACTCCTTCATCCATTTTGAACCTATATAACTGAAGTTTTAGGGAAAATTTGGCATTGACTGCTTTCGCTCCAAATAATTTATTTAGAGTATCCCAAATTTCCTTCGATGATTTGTCTAGGTCTACATGATGAAGTTCAGAGTCATAGAGAGCAAGACCAATAACAGCTTTCGCTCTATTGTCTCTACTTTGCCATTCTAACAATTTCGATGCATCGGTAGGTGCTGTCTCTTTCCCATTTACAATGCCCCACAAATTTTTATTCATAAGTTGCATTTGTATTTTCACTCTCCATGTATGAAAATTTAGACCAGAATATTTTTCTATGGGCATTTCCATTTTAATAAAATAGAATAAATACAACTGCGTATTTTGGCAATGAATAAATAAAATAAAATAAAATACCAGTTGCACAGTTCCATGCCCTAGCGCAGGTAGTCTTTTTGCTTCTGCGTCTTTCCTGCCTTATGTCTGTGAAAAATGTTTGTGCCCTAGCAATTCGTGACTGTAATAATGCACCATATTAGCACAAATCGCGACTGTAAAAATGTCTAAAATCACGATTTTTCGTGGCTATTAAAATCTGACTATTTGTGCTCGGAAAAACGTGCCATTCGCGACTGTATTTTCGTGACTTTTTTTTTTTAACAAAAAAAACGTGAGTGTATTCTTCTAATTCGCAACTGTACAGCGTGACTTTTCGTGCCCTAATGGCGTGCCCTTGATTTCCAACTGTGCAACAAATCTTCATGAACAAGACTGTTTACTTTGACCCTCAAAAATCTTTTCGTGATTTCTTTCAAAAACGAAAATGTCTTCCTTCTTCAGCGTGCCCTAATGGGACTCACGAAAATATCTTTCTTCCTCCCTCTCTTTGCTTGCCCCACGCTCTGATACCAATGTTAGAATATGCAGAGAGAGAAAGAATAGAGAAAAGGTGGATTGCACACATTTGAGACTGTGTGTCCGTCTATTTATTATAAAAGAAATAGTTACAAAACGGTTGATGTAGTTACAACCAACTTGTAATGAGACACTTTATAAATATGCCTCATATTCTTATGGTAAAAACTTACAAACCACTGCTAGTATTAATCCCAATTTTGACACCACCATTCATTTTTTTTAACTTTTTCTTATAACCAGACCTAGAGATCTTATTTGATTACGAAAAAGGATAAACGAAATACAGTGCAGGAAAAAATCAGCCTGTTTGTATTTCACTGCAAAAACTAATTTAAAGCTATAAATTTTACATTCACTGCACATAATACTGAGATAAAAAAACAAATAAGACTTACGGTGGAGTTCGAATCACAATTCCAAAAACTTTGTTCTCGTGCCGTTGGATACAGACATCACTTCTGCACCCGTTCTCTTGTGCCTGTACAGAATGGCAGTTGACTTGTATTCGTTTAGGAATTGTTCTTCTACCTTTTCAAATCCAAGTTCGCTTACAACATCTGGATTAGCTTCTGCCAGTATTTACAGTACAAAAGAGATTGTCAAAAATCCTGACTTTGAAATGAAAAAAGTTATTCACGATTATTCTAGTTCTGACAATGTTTTTAAATGTTTCATCAACAACAATCTAGATGCCTTGTATTTCTTACCAAATGAACCAACCTGAGAAAAGAACCTGTAATAACTTTTTGACAATGTAATTTTTAGCTTGAAATACAAAATGAGAGTATCAGCTGCATCTTCCTGAGACACATACAACTACGTCATGTAATTCCAACTGAGCGTGCCACACGGGACTCGAACAATATTCCTTGCAATACAGCAATGTTAGACCTAAGACACTACAAATAAAGGGTGGTAAAAAGTAAACGGGTCAAAGTAAGGCAAAAGTGGAAATGAATTTTACTAATTGTGCCAAGAGTACATACCACAAAAATTACATCCTGTATCAGATGATGATTACAAGTCTTGGTACAAGTATCTTGAAGGATTAAAACACCAAGAATCTAGCTTTCCTAGAAACAAGATCCATAAGCCCAAACTATCATTTTTCAGACAACTTGAGTATAAAGCTTGAAAGATTATATTTGAGACTATCCACTACTAAACAGCTCCCCATTAAATGTGCATTATGTCATGGGATTTGAACAAGTGTGCCAGCTGGAATTTTGGACAGATTTCATTGTGGTTTTTGCATTGCCAGTCAGCTCAAATAGACTTGAATTTCAATGACGAGATGCCAGAGAGGTGGAAAAAGTAAGCAGGTCAATGTTAGACTAAGAGTGAACAGAAACTCTACAAAATAGGAAAAATGTGTCAAATATCCTATCCTTTGTGAAATATATTAGTACATGTTTGGATGCATGGTATCCAACTCTCTAGAATCATTCCTGTGGTGGCAAAAGGGAATCCACAAAAGAGTGGCAACTGAGGGGCTCATCAAACACCTGGTAGGAAAACCCAAAATAAGTTTGCAGTGGTCTGGACACTGCAACAAATAAAGTTGCATGATTCCGTGCAATTATAAAAGGCCATGAATTAGCTAGGAAGGAATATATCAAGGACAATAACTGTAAAGGGGACTCAGCCCTCATTATCGAAATTGTAATTGGGGAGTCACTTCACACTAGCATTTATCTGATAAAAACTATTGCACGGATTAGACCTTTGCACAATCATTTTCTGCATTTTAAATTCATTAATGTACATAGCTTCTTGAATGAAGTGACACAACAAACAGTAAACCAAGACATTTGCCTCCATTCATGGATTGTTAGATTTCATCGTGATAGCTATAATGTGTATTTATTTTGGATGTGACTTACTTGGGAAACCATTCTTAGCTTCCACTTTGTTTGAAGAAAGCAATAGTATACATATGAAGTTGCAGAAGAGTGATGTAACGAAGAGTTCTAGAAACTCAGTTGAAGAGTCTGAGCAAGGGAAAGGCATGATGCCACTGCAAGCAAAATTATTTCCCTCTTTTTAGGATGATATTTTTAATCTTAGGATTTATACATTTTCCCAGCTAACGCCTTACATCCTAATTATATATACAAGTTGGTTAGCCTAACGATCTCAGCTACCCCTTGACATCCTATGCTATCTATTTTCGATCCTTAGGCATGTTAGTACGGTTCATACCTTTTCCCACATAACACCTTCGCATCTTATTTATATACAGGTCGGTTAGTGCACGTTTTTACTGCCCCTTTACTTCATATATTTTCTCCAGGCCTGCTAGATTGGTTGACTTGTTTCCCTACACGCACCTTATATTCTCTATGAATGTTCCTCCACTATTTTTGTATGCCTACTTCTCACCTATCTATGTACGCTTGCATTGTTTTTCCTCTCCTTGTAAATCTTGGATCTTTAGGGTTACTTAGCAGATTAGTGTCCACCATGGCTGGGAAAATAGGTAGTATGTGTCACTTGGTTGCAGAAAGGTAAATACGAGGTAGGCATATCTCATTTGGGTTGAATTCATATTACTATCATTTGACATCATATTATTATCACGTATGTACTGATTTTGATGTTGCATTTTTTTCTCGAAAACCATCTCATGTGTGACACACAATGATCTTCAGTTAGGGCATGTGTATACACCTAATTTTTCAATTTTGCTTTTCGTAGGCACTATTGACACATTGGCTTCCCCGGAGCAATATTCTTAGGGGTATTGCTGGAAGCGGGGGTAACCGATAACAGTTACATTGGGGTGGTTGGTAATGGTACTTATGAGAGGGCCTTGATCTATAATCCATGATACGACACCTTAGATACCTTTTTATGCCTATACAAGCATCCTTCTAAAGTCTCCCTACGGCATCACCCTACTATCCTCTTACAGTCAATTCTTATCTACTTACAACACACTTATACCTCTGTCATATCACCTTTCAGCAGCTCCAAAGTCTTCCTCCATCACCCAAGACTTCCTTTTATGACCCCTTAATGAGCCATTACCTAGAGTCAACAACATCGACCATGGTCCCTATATATACGCAGCGTTTGAATGCTCTTTCCATTACATCATCATCATTCATTCGATCTTATTGGCGCTCACTGATGTGCCATTAAGATCTTAATGGTATTAAAGTTAGTCTTGCCTTATCTTTTGAAGTCTACACTTAGAGCATTGGGTACTTAGGATTCCCAAGCACAGGAGTTGCACTTTCCATAATTTGCTTAACCTTTGAAATCTTCAACAAGTGATTTTTCTAGGTCTTTTTATTTCTTTGTGATCCCCCACATCAACTCTCTCATAAGGTGTTGTTAACCCTAACCCTAGGGAGAAGTTAATGCACCAATGGTGTCTACACAAAGGTAAGTATCTCTAACCTCTCATTTCCTTTATGTTATTTCAGATTTGATTGCCCATGCTAGAGTAAAGTAGGGTAGCATATTCTTAATTTATTGCATTATTATCTATCGGTCCTTACCTTACAATCCACCATTTGGGATTTACAACCTATTGATCCTTACAATTGGATCTAGAAATACCCAATTCTATGTATTCTCCTTATTGAGACTTGTAAAACATACCCTCAACATGTTCATTGTTCTAGGAAAATGGTTAAGTCAAGCTAACGGTGATCCGAACACCTTCGAATGACAAAAGAGACCATTTCTTGTTTTTTTGTTTAATTGTGCGAACTACACAGAACCGAATTCCGCCGCATGACTTCACTAAGTAAAGGTTGCGTAACCACCACGCGATTCTGTCCCAATAGCGCCAAAATGAGGAATCGAATAGTTGCAAATGTTTGGGCTTCTCAAAACGGTTTGTTTCGCCTTCCTTTCATCCTTGGGCGAGCAACTATAAATATAAGTGCATTTATTCATTCTAAGCAAGTGATTTGAGTGAATTCAAGTGTGAGCAAAGGAGGAAGTTGGAATTGTTCTTGTTTTGTTCATAAAGAGTTGAGTTCTTTCTTGTTGAGGATTGTAAGCAAGTAATGCAAGTAGAAGGAGCTTGAATCCTTCTTGAAGGTCATAGTTTTGACAATAAACTTGTATTGTATTGGAGATTTACATAGTGAAGGGAAGCAATTGCTTACCCAGCTGGAGTTTTTCCCACATTGGGTTTCTCCAAGATAAAATTGTTGTCTCCTTGTCTTGCATCTTTCATTTTCAGTATTGTGTGAATAATTCTTGCATAATAAATTGGATATTAAGAGCTTATTCAAATTGTTCATTCATTATCACAACATAGGATTGTTTATTGTTTAAAAGAGGTAGTTTACGGATCAGATTGGTATCAGAGCAGTTAAGATCAAATTGTTTTTGTGTGGTTTAACTTGTGTTGACATTTTCAGTTAGATGCCCCTTACCCGAAAGGGAAGTGAAAGCGGTGAAGGTATCCTCATTCCTTTTGAAGCAGAGATTTCCACCAAGAAGTGGAAGCAAGGAATCAAAACATGGCTCATAGTGAAGATGCATGTGAGACTAAAGAAGAACATTTCTACAAGTTGGAGGCGGATGTGGCAAGTTTGTCCAAAGATGTGGGCAGTATTTCCTTGTCTATGGGAAAGTTGGAGTCCATCATGGGATTGCTCATGGAGAAGCTTGGTGTTCCAAAAGAGGCACTAGGAGACCATAAAGAAGACACTCATGAGTATGAGGAAGAGCAGCCCCATGCCAACCTTACTCCTCCATTCAAAGCAAAGGTGAAGATAGAGATTCAGCCTTATGATGGGGACGTGAATTCGAGAAGCTAGACCATTGGCTAGCTCAACTTGAGGTATATTTCAGTTTGCATCAAATCAATGAGAGTCAACAGATTTCATTTACAAGGTTAAAATTAACCAATCATGCTTTAACTTGGTTTGAAAGCTATGTTCATTCTTTGGTTGTTAAGAAGCTTCCTCCTATTTCTAAGTGGGATGAATTTAAGAGCTAATAAAAAAGCAATTCTATCCTATTTGTTATGAGGAAGAGAGGTCCATGTATTGGCAATATCTCAGGTAGAAGCAAGGCCAAAATGTGTAAGAGTACACCAGTGAGTTCGGAAGAAAGTTGTCCAAATGGGCAAAGATGTAGTGGACCGGGACATTTTAATGAAGTACATCGGTGGACTCCATAGCCACTTGAGGAGACCAGTCCTCTTGGCCAAGCCGGTGAATGTAGATGAGGCTTGTTCTCAAGCCCACTATCTAGAGATGGACAAGAAAAAGAGTTCATCTACCTCTCAACATGCTTCAAACAAACAAGGTGACACCAAGCAAAAGGAGAAAGGAAAAGGGAAAGGTAAGAAGAATGCTACTTCCATTTCTAAGAAGGATACTAAAGTTCATTGTGGTCCTTGTAATGTTGACACTCATTCGAGGAAAAATGTTGGAAGCTCCACCCGGAATTACATCCCTTCAAGAATAAGAAGAATAAAAAGAAGGCCATGGCTGCCTCTCAAGGAGAGGAGATATTTTGCAGCGAAGAGGTGGATGAGACAATGTGTTGTACCTCCGTCCATAGAGAGGTATGTTTGGGTAGTAATAATGTTGTTCAGGAAAATGAGCTTACTAAGCTTTTTCATATAAAAATTCAAGTGAAGAAAACTAAAGTGGATGCTCTTTTTTATACTTGTTCTCAAGCTAATTTGATAAGTAAGGAGTTAGTTGATAAGCTGAAGCTAGAGACTTACAATCATCTAAATCCATATTCATTGGGTTGGGTGAAGAAAGGCGTAGACATCAAGGTTACCAAGCAATGCAAAATTACATTTGGTATTGATAAGAAGTTTATTGATGAAACTACTTTGGATATTGTTTTCCTCTTGATGTGTGTGGTGTAGTGTTTGGCAGCCCATACTTGTATATCAGGGATGCCATCTTCATGAGAAGAGCCAACCAATACCGCTTGGTGAAGGATGGTAAGAGTTACATCATTTCAGCCTTTGCAGGAGACTCAAAGATCTCTTTGGTAAGTGCCTCTACTGAAGCTAAGAAGCTTATTAATGCTAGTGGGAAATTTACATTACTTATTTTGAGAGATATACAAGAAGAGGAAGTAGTTGCATCTAAAACCACTTGTAGCATGTTTACTAATAAAGAGCAAAAATAGATGAAAGAGTTGGTTCAGCAGTTCAGGGAAGTTTTTGAAAAGCCTTCGGGGCTACCTCCGGTCAGGCCAATTGAGCATGAGATACACTTACTACCCGATAGTCCGCTTCCAAACTTGGGATTGTATAGGCAGTCTTTGAAGGATGCCAATGAGGTAAAAAACATAGTTGCAGTCTTTGATTAAACAAGGTATAATCCATCCTAGCACTTCTCCATGTGGTTCTCCTATTGTTTTAGTACCTAAGAAAGATGGTTCATGGAGAATGTGTGTTGATTATAGAGCATTAAATAAAATAACCATCAAGAATAGGTACCCTCTTCCTCGCATTGATGATTTGTTGGATCAGTTACAACATGTTAAATATTTTACTAAGCTTGACTTGAAATTTGGTATCACCAAGTGCGGATCAAGGAAGAGGACATCGGAAAACAACATTCAAGACCAAGCAAGGGTTGTATGAATGGTTGGTTTTACCATTCGGGCTATGTAATGCACCAACTACCTTCATGAGGTTGATGAATGAGGTAATGAGGCGTTTATTGATTCCTTTGTCATTGTGTACTTGGATGACATTCTGGTTTTTAGCAGAACTTTTGAGGAGCATATTAACCATTTGCATCAAGTTTTACAAGTTTTTAAGGAGAACCGGCTAGTGTTGAATGAGAAGAAGTGTGAGTTTGCTCAACAATCACTTGTCTTTTTGGGGCATGTGGTTGGAGATGGAGAGTTGAGGATTGATCCGACAAAGATAGAGGCCATTCTGAATTGGCCTACACCATCTAGTTTGACCGAGACCAAGAGTTTTATTGGTGCAATTCAGTATTTGAGGAAGTTCATCAAGAACTTTTCTTCCATAGCAATGCCTCTACATTTGGTGACAACAAGGGGTAAGGCTTTTGATTGGGGTAAGAAACAACATAATGCTTTTGAGTCATTTAAATACAAGATTAGTCATGCTCCAATTTTGGCATTACCTAACTTACAACTTGCCTTTGAAGTGGAAACCAATGCTAGTGACTATGTTATGGGGGTTGTCCTACTTCAAGGAGGTAGGCCGTATGTTATCATTATGAATTGTTTCATGGTGTAGTTTTGAATTATTGTACATATGACAAGGAATTGTATGCTCTTGTGCAAGTGGTCAAGAAATGGAAACATTACCTGATGGGTAAGGAAACTATCATACACATGGATCACCAACCTCTTCAATATTTGTAGGCTCAAAATAAACTTCAATAGGCTAGACACTATAAGTGGATGGGTTTTTTGCAATATTTCATTTGATTATAAAATATAAGAAAGGTGTGACTAACAAGTTAGTTGATATGTTATCTAGACCTCCTTTACTTTCAGCTATGGGCACTTTAACTCTTCTTGAGCCTTTTGTGTGTGAAGCATATCAAGAAGGTTATGAGCAAGATCCAGATTTTGGAGAAATCTTTCAACAGAAACCTCCAAGTGAGGGCTTTGCACCTAGGGGAGAATACTACTTCAAGACGGGTTGCTCTACAAGAACAAGAAACTTTGTGTGCCTAAGGGGAAAGAGTTCAGTTGATGAGGGAAGCACACACTTCTAAGGTGGCTGGTCACTTTGGTGTGACAAATATTGTTAGCACACTTACAGAGGTATGTTTATTGGCCAAACATGCAAGTAGAAATTTCTAAATTCATCAAGAGGTTGTGTTTTATGTAGTACAAGCAAGCCTAGTAACAAAAAGTTGGGGTTATATATGCCATTACCAGTTCCTTCCCAGCCATGGGAAAGCATCTCCATGGATTTTGTGGGCGGTTTGCCTACTTCCAAGAAAGGGCATGATTACATCTTTGTGGTAGTGGACCGATTTAGTAAAATGTGTATTCTCATTCCTTACAAGAAGACCATCAAGGCCAATGATGCAACTGAGTTATTTTTTGTTAATGTGTGGGTTCATTTTGGTTTACCTAATTCTATTATATTAGATAAGGACTCACGGTTTATTGAAATTTTGGTCTACATTGTGGGAAAAGATGGATACTAAGTTGAAAAGGTCTACCGCTTTTCATCCAGTAGACTGATGGGAAAAAAAAGTGGTAAACCGTACCTTGGTCCAACTCTTGAGAGGGTACAACAGGAAACATCCTAGGACTTGGGATGAGAATTTGGTATATATCCAACATTCTTATAACAAGGGCAATTCATGCTTCTACTAGTAAGACTCCTTTTGAGACATGTTTTGGTTATTTTGCCTAAGAGTGCATTTGATGTTGTTTTGAGATTACCATGCAGAAACGACAAAAAAGTGGATCTAGAGACCCACAAAGCTGAAAGGTTCATTGAGAAAATTCAGTAGATACACCTCCAGGTACATGAGAGGTTGAAAGAGTCACAGGCCAAGTACAAAAGTGCGACATGATCAACATAGAACTAAGCATTCTTTCCTTGTTGGTGACAAGGTATGGTTGTACTTGAGAGAGAAAGGCTACAAGGAAAAAGCTAAGAAACTCAAACCTCTTCGTTATGGCCCATTTGAAATTCTAGAACAAGTGGGTAAGAATGCATTTCGCTTGGATTTGCCTCCTTATATGAGAATATATTTAGTTGTGAATGTTGAGAATTTACGTCTCTTTGAGCCCTCCATGTTGGATCAGGAAGAAGAGGGATTGTTGCTACCATCTATTGAGGATCTTGCTCCAAACATTAGTTGGAATTGGAGGAAGATGTGGTATTGCAGCGGAAAGAGAGGACAACACAACGAGGAGTGCAAGACAGGTGGTTGATTGGGTTGAAAGGTCAATTGCCTACCAAGGCCAAGTGGTATTCCAGAGAAGATGTGGGAAGAAATTTCCTCACCTCATCAGTCCTTGAAGCTTTTAGGGACTTAAAAGCCTCAAATTGGGGAGGTATGATCCAAAAATGGATCTAGAAATACCCAATTCTATGTATTCTCCTTATTGAGACTTATAAAACATACCCTCAACATGTTCATTGTTCTAGGAAAATGGTTAAGTCAGTCGGGTTGATGGTGATCAGACACCTTCAAATGACAAAAGAGACCATTTCTTGTTATGTTATGTGTATTAACTGTGTAACTACATGCAAAAGCGCACCGCGGTACGCGACCACGCGACTTCAATTAAAGGTTGCGTAACCACCGCATGCGGTTCTATCCCAATAGCGCCAAAATGAGGAATCGAACAATTGCAAATGTTTGGGCTTCTCAAAACGGTTTGTTTCACCTTCCTTCCATCCTTGGGCAGAGCAACTATAAATATAAGTGCATTTATTCATTCTAAGCAAGTGATTTGAGTGAATTCAAGTGTGAGCAAGGAGGAAGTTGGAATTGTTCTTGTTTTGTTCATAAAGAGTTGAGTTCTTTCTTGTTCAAGATTGTAAGCAAGTAATGCAAGTAAAAGGAGCTTGAATCCTTCTTGAAGGTCATAGTTTGACAATAAACTTGTATTGTATTGGAGATTTACATAGTGAAGGGAAGCAATTGCTTACCCAGCTGGAGTTTTTCCCACATTGGGTTTCTCAGGATAAAATTGTTGTCTCCTTGTCTTGCATCTTTCATTTTCAGTATTGTGTGAATAATTCTTGCATAATAAATTGGATATTAAGAGATTCAAATTGTTCATTCATTATCACAACATAGGATATGTTTATTGTTTAAAAGAGGCAGTTTATGGATTACTCCAGACCTCTTGAGGAATTATACCATGAATACTCTTGGTAGGACATTTATTTAGAAGATACACTTTGAGAAAGCTATTGCTCCACCCCAATACTTATCTCGGAAGATGTTTTACTTTCGTCATGCATCTTGCCATTTACAAAATAGTTTTATTTTGCCTTTCAGCCAAACCATTTTGCTAAGGTGTATACCTTGTGGAAAATTGTTTCTTAATCCCATTTGCTTTACAAAAATTCAAAAAATCATTTGAGATATACTCACCTCCTCTATCTTATCTCAACACGTTTACGAAGTGTCCACTTTGTTTCTCAACTAAGGGTTTGAACTATTGAAATATACCAAAAGCCTATGATTTTTGTTCTAAGAAATATATCCATGTCTTTCGACTAAATCGTCAATAAATGTCATGAAATATAGGCAACTCGCCAACGAAAGGAGTCTGCGTATGTCCACACAAGTATGAATGCATGATCTCAAGTGGAGTTCTTGCTCTCTAAGACTTGCCAATAGGAACTACTTCTCTATATTGTTTTTGCTAAATGCATCTTTCACAAACTTTATTCGGCTACTCTATCACGGGAAAGCTTTTTACCATATTCTTCTTACACAACAAATTTAAACCACTTTGAAACTCAAATGACCACATCAAGATTCCACAACCATGACCAATCTTCTATTACAACATTAAAAGCAACAGATAATTCATTTTGTATTCTCAAATGAAAAAATCTTATTCTTTGTCATTGGAACTTGTGCAATTAACGTATTATTACCATTTCTAACAAGAATTGCACATGTATCATTCTCAAAATGGACTTTATATCCTTTCTATATTAGTTGTCCAATGCTAATTAGATTGTGTTTAAGACCTGAAACATAATACACATTTGGGATGTGCTTCTTATCGCCATGCTTGGTTTTAAGGTTTAAGCTCATTTTACCCACAACGACCACTTTGTTATCATTTCCTATTTTTATGTTTGATTTAACAAATTCATCTATGTTTGCAAACACGTTCGTGTTTCTACTCGTAATTACTATGGCCACTATCTAGAAACCACCATTTTTGTACTTTCTTTGGCCACATTACAAAATAACAAATATCAAACTATTGTTTCATTCTCAACTTAATTTACTCTTGAAAATTTTGCACTTTGTTTATTCATATCAAATTGCTTCTTTCCACATTCATTAGCATAGTGACCAAACTTCTTTGCAATAATGACATTGGACATAAGAGTTGTCATACCTTTGACCCCCATGTGTATGATTATGGTTAAAGTTGTTGTTGTTGCCTCTTTCGCTTGCAAAGAAATTGGTGTCAGTTCTCCCTCCATAAAAATGTTGATTCTTTCTCTTCCTCTTGCACCTATCTTACCGCCTCCTCTTCCTCTTGTGCCTTTGTTGTTTATACCCGAAACTTGTGACTTGAAATCATGTTCTAGGAAAAACTAGTTGTCCTATTCAGCCTTTGCTCATGAGTTTGTAGAAACCCGATAAGCTCGTCAACGAATACTGTTGGCAGATCTTTTGACTCTTGATCAATGGCTACAACAATAGGGTCGAATCTAACAGGAAGGCTCCTTAAAATATTTTCTACTATTTTTGATCTTCTAATGTGTCTCCATGAGACCTTAATTGATCTATTATACTCATTGCATGAGTAAAAAAATCATTTATCAACTCTCAATCTTTCATTTGTGAAAGTTCAAACTCTCTCCCAAGCATTTGTAATCTTACCAATTTGACTTTGTTGGTCCCTTGATATGAATGATGTAAATTGTTCCATGCTCACTTGGCTCTTGTTGCTGCTGTAAATGTTGAAAAAATTACTCATCTGTTACAAGTTGGATGAAATATAGTACCTTGGCATCCTTCTTATTTTCCTTGAGGAGATCTTTTTGTGGTAGTGGAAAGGCAATATATGCCGCCAGATCTATTGCTTCTGCAAAACCATTCTCCACCAAATCCCATAAATCTTAGGAACGAAATATTGTCTTCATCTGGATGCTTCAATGCTCATAATTCTTTCCATCAAACTGAGGAATCTGATTTTGAGCAAGACTATTGCTACTCACACCTGCCATGCTTCAACTAGCTAGAAAACTTGACTGATTGATTTGGTTAATAACCAAACTCTGATACCAATTTAAACCTATATGTTATGATAACTCTTTAAAGGAAATGCTCACATACAAATTAGTAAGCAAATCACATGCACATATACTCAGAAAATGAACACAAAACAAACTTTTATTAAAATAGATATGGCTACAAACAAAGGCTTCTTCTACACTTGGCTTCTAGCCTTTCTTCTTCTTTCTCCCTTCTTTTCATTACAGCCAAATGAACTGCACACTTCTATTTAAAGATTATCTCTAGCTTCCTCTAGAAGGTTCTTATCTACCCTAATACATCAAATTTGACCAAATACATATCTTGAGTCTTATTGCTTCACCTATAAGATTACTATATTTATTTAGTGACAACAACTATTAATGAGAGATTATATGCCTCAAGCTTGCACAAAAGCTACATAAAATATGAAATGCATATAAGTCAATCTTATAATTCAAATACGGGTGAGGTCAGTCCATCCTAATTGGACAACCCCCATTTCAGGTCTTCGAGAGAGTAGGGGTTTTGAGTAAAAAGAAGCCCTAATTTGTTACAGAGTTGCAATCGCAATAAGTTGAGCGCACAATTAAGAACCCATAGCACGAGAAGATGACAATGCCAAAACCAAATTTGAGCACAATGTTGTGCATGTCAAAATCAGCCAAACGAATCAAATTCACCCGACGTTTCAGCTCCGGACCACCGATTTCATCCTTTGTGCATTGCAAGGTCATCCAATTTTGCACGAGTCTGTTCACATCTTGCATGAGCCCAATCCACTGTCACAATCCTCCGATCCACGTCTAGAACCAAAATTGGTGCAATCCTCTCTAACCCTAGCTTGTACTTTCATTTATCAACTTTGTAGAGTGGTTGATACATGATTTAGGATCGATGAGATTTACTATATTTTTGGTTTTAAATCATATTTACATATTGGTAATTATCTTAATTAGATAAAAACCCTAGTTTTGATATTATAATAGGATCAATTTCATTGAGGATATACGTGGCCAATGGAGAGATGATCTTGTTTTGTAGGAGATTATTTAAATTTAGTTGATGAGTATGACAAACTCTTTGTTCAAGGAGCCTTTGCTCACAACCTACATGTTTCACTTGGGCTCAAATTTTTCTATGATTCACATTTTATTTCTACCTTGTTGATGGAGAGGGATGAACTTACTCGATTAGAGGTGCATTTGTGTGAAATGCCTCTTTAAAGCCTACATAAGAGGTTTGGCATGATTATTTCATTTTTGTTGACACACATGGTGAAGCCCATTCATTTAATAACCTTGATTATAAGTGCTTTACTTCTTGTGGCACATTTCTATAATAGTGTTTTATTATAGACTATATGCACTATATGACACAATGATTGATTATTGAGCATGCGGGGCTTTTGTGGACTTCGCATTGAGATGGTTTCGGGCTTGAAGAGCTTGAGCCAATAAGTGTAGCTTGAAGGGAAATATCATGGGTAAACTACACCCCGAGGCATGTGGACTTTTGCGGGTATTCATTATTGCACCTAAAAGAAACAAAGAAAAGAATGAACTTGACTAGCAATGGATGGTCACACTTGGTCATAGCAATTGGCATGATGAGCGGATGAAATAATAAGATCCTATTGTGCGTGATTGATTATCATTCTCTTTTTGGTGGTTTTCTTGAAACATTAATGTATGGCTTGCATATTGAGGGTATGCCCTAGTTTGGAGTATATGCATTGGATCATCCTAGATTCATGGTTGATCATTTCTCATGGACTATGATGACTTTAGAATTAGTTGAAGTATTGTTTGGCATTTTCACTTCATGGATTATGTTGGAGGCATTGACAAACATGTTTCATTGATTTCTATTCTTGTCAAGGTTGTTTCTTGCTCTTCGGGGAGCATCCCTCACAAATCATGTTGAATTCATCTTTCCTCGTGGAGATTGGTCCTTTGATCTTGTTTGAGCACCCTTACGTATTATGTTGATTTCATCTTCTCTTATGGACAATGAATATTGGAAATTGATCATTGACTCTTGAGGGGGCATTTTTATGGGTCATGATCATATCATTCTTATTTCTTGTTGTGGTGATTCATCTTGCTCTCTTTTAAGAGAGCACTTTACAGAATCTTTGTCTCTTTGTAGGGGAGTGCCTTATATGTTCTTTGGCTCTTAGTGAGAGAGCACCTTACATGATCCTTGGACCCTTTTGCTTGAGGATTTTACCTGATTTATGGCTCCTTGTGGTTGAACATTTAACATGGATTCCAATGCCCATGGCACTTGTTGATATTATTGGAGCGGTTAATATGATGGCTATTCTAGTTGATTTTTTATGGATTGTTGGCTCTATCTTTTTGCATATCAGGACAGGTTTAGGGGCATCTTCAGCAACTCGAGCTAAACCTTATTTTTCTCTCTAATAGTACTTAGACAGGGATTCTACTTGTATAATTCTTTGAATGACCCATGTCACTTGTAGAGTAGTGAACCATCAATCAGAGGTAAAGAACTCTGTGATTTTGCAAAAAACCTAAAAAAAATCAACTTTAATCATAGTTAGTGACCTTTCATGTATCTCAGCGCTCACTCTCGAATCTAAAAACCACAACCCACAAGTTCTGCACCTGCCCAGACGCTCTTGTTTCTAAGATGATCCATTCCTTGTTTTTAAAGGCCTGAACCTCATACTCATACTTGGGCTTTTAAAAGCATTGTTACTACGAGATTTGTTTATTCACATGGTTCGTTTACTCCCTGAATTGGGATTCATAAGATCAAAACCTAGAGGTACAGAATTTGAACAATATATGAGGTAAATGGGAAAAGAAATCTCCTTGTAGAACGCTACACCAGGGTTTTGTTTGCCAAATTGGCATTTGAATTGACCGATCTTAAAACTGCGTTCACCTTTATAGGGATCTTATCGCTCAAATCCTTTTGTGTAATCATTTCCCCCACTAGCATACATCTCTAAATTACATAAAGTCGGCTATAGCTCTAATAGTCCCTCCCACTTGGTTCCATAAAGCATTTAAGCTATTAATTATGGCAAACCCGTTAAAAACTTGGTTCTGACATTCACCAATAGGCACCACTCTGCAATGTTTTCAGACCAATGTCATCCATTTGCACTGCCAGTGCGATAACATTAGGAGTGGCACTGATTGGTACATGATCAATCTGGATTCATAAGGTTCTTAACACATGCAAATGTTTTTTTCACTCGTATATATCTTTGTTTCCCTGAAGTCAGCTATAGTTCTTAACATTTCCTCACAATTAGTTCCAAAATGCAATTTTACACACCATTAACTATCTCAGACCTGCACTTAATTCTGGCATTGGCTGACAAATAGCACTAGTAATGTTTACACACCCATGCCATCTACGTAAGAAACTCCGTATGGCTGAGAAAATATTGGGGGTGGCACAGATTGGCACAATGCAGTTGAGTTCATACAGTTGTGTGTGGGACTGCCGACACTCCCACTGTTTCCACACCCATGCCATCCTCCATTGTGTGAGAAATATCATATGCATGTAAGAACATTGCGAGTGGCACTGAATGGCACAACTCGTTGAGGACTATATCAGTTTATATGTGTCTGCTATCACTTGCAATGTTTCACATACAAGTCTTCCAGTATTTAAGCATGGCCGCATCGCGCTGATGGCACCATTCAAACATGGGTTTGTATAGGTCCGAAACTGGCACAACTCAACGATGGCACAATAGTAATTTGCACTTTGGGGAGGTTGAGACTGAATGGCACTTCGCCATGGACGATTCCACCTACATTGACATCTGGGCCAAGTACATTGACATCTTGAGAGTTGACATTATAGCGTCCTTCTATGAAGAAGAGGAACTTGCAAAAATAGGGGAATGTCCAATCAGAATTAAAAATAGAAAGGCTACCCTCCAGAAGGAATCCACGGCACTACAAATTTGATGCATGATGCGCATTCACTCCTTGTGTACTCGGATGCTACCAGCTTTGGATTTGTGATCTCATGGACTATTTTGAAATTATTTTATTTCGTATTTTTTGTTTGCCATGCATTTTTGTCTGCCTTGCATTTTTCCCCCTTGCCTACCAAATGCACTAAGACTTTTATCCTTTGAACTTTCTGACTTATCAACCTCAGCAACATAGGTATTCACTCGCTAACCTAATGATGTACTTTCATTGTCACAATCCCAAGGTTTGAGATGAGGAATTGATGGAATCGACTGTCAAATAATGCAAGCACGTGCAGGAGGAAAAAGGAGCATCCAATAGATTATGTTGGTGACTATGATAAATATTGCATAGTACAAGATAAAATCTATCTCTCAAAAGAGGATGGTTGTATAACCAAAGGAGGCGAAGTATTTTTGGTGGAGAATGCTGACTTACAAACAGCCCGCCAAGATTAGACTCCTTGGAGTACCGATAGAGGATGAGGTCCTTGCCACTTAGCCTAAAGTAAATTTAGCAGAATAAAAACCATCATTTCTTGCCACTAAGCCCAACCACACAGATTATCGAAGCACCCAACACCAGCCAGTACTAAACAGTTGCTTGTTGTCCATATTACAGAATTAATTGAACTGTATTAAAATTATTTTAAGTCAGTTAAAATGGTTTTATTAAGTTTATATAGAAATAAGAGGTATTACCGAGAGGAGGAGGTTGCGGTGGAGTAACAAGAGAAGCTCGAGTTGAAAGAGAAAAGGGCCGCCTTGAAGAAGAAAGAATCCTCTTTGCCCCTGCTCTGTCGCCTCCTGCTAAAAGACCTAATTGGCTGTATGTTACCGCCCTTCTAATATCACTACCGGACTGCTTAGGATTCTTCTCCCCGTAGACAGATCTGGCCGCTCGCGTTGAGAATAGCCTTCTGTTACGAGCGAATGCTCTGCCTGAAACAGACACTGAGATTGTGAATGACCTCAAAGAGTCATGCTCTCCATGGCTGCTGCTGCTGCTGCTGCTGCTGCTGCTTCTCCTTCTCCTTCTCCTTCTCCTTCTCCTTCTCCTCCTCTCGTCCTTGGAATGGTTAAAGGATTATAATGCCTTCTAAAACAAAATAGATTAGATTCGGCGCTTTAAGGTCATTGTACAGCCACATCATGTTCTCCTGATTAGTCCAGCTCAACCCGGGATTTAGTGTAGAGCTGCCGCTAAAGGTAATGGTTCCGATTCTCCCTTAATGTCTCCAAGACAAAGTAGTTTACAAGACTAAAAGTCGTAACTAAAGTTAACAATGTTATTTTAAGGGTCGTTTCAACACTTTTACCTAGAATCTACGTTCTTTTTAATGTTGAATCTTTTGATGTGGATCTTGACCAAAAGATTTGTTGTTTTGACAAGTCTTTCCTCCTCAAATAAGGATGTTAGGTTGTCTATTTTCAAATTGTCCTCATATTTGATATAGATGTCATTATATGTTGTGCATTCCATGATGTAGTGTCATTTTGTTTCCACTACCCCTTTGTTACAAAACATGCATGTTCTCTCTTCCCACTCTTCTTTAGGAGACATTATCTCTCGTTTCACACATAAGATGATGTGAACTAGTTCTTGAGTGGGTTATCAACATTTTTGTCTTTCATTTGATTTATGTCCCTAAGTAGGCATTTTCCTTGTGGTCACAAGTTGGATTAAATTATTTGATGTAGTATTCTTTCTTCCCCCAAGTAGTTGTGTCCACATGCCTATCCTAAATTTTTCTTTCACATACTTTTTTATTTCCTCATTAGTGTTTGGACACTCTTGCATGTTAATATTTCATTTGCTCATCCATTTGATGTTTTGTTTCATGTGTGTGTTCTTCCTCCTACCTAGATTTTCTTCTACAACCATTATAGGCCACATGTGAACTTCCATGCTTTGAACCTTCTTCAAATAAGTTAACAATTGAGTTAATGTTGATGCCTCTAAGGGGAAGGTTCTCACTTTGGCTAATAAAATCTCATATGGAACTGACATTTTTATTTTGAAGTTGTTTATGATTAAGTATTTTTGGATTTTCTCTATTTGTCTTTGTTTAAGATTGAACACATTGTTGCCCCAAACTTCAGGACCATAAAGAATAATGTGTGTGACAAGCAAGCCAAACAAGGTTTTCTAATCCCACAATTATGCACCTATTTTATACTTAATATAATGCCTGCTACCCACCTTGTATTCTTTTTCCCACTTGATTTCTTGACTATGCTTGTTGTGAAAATTCAACCTAAGATATTGGTATTATTCGGTAGTTCTAGCAATTCTTCCTCAAAAAGAAGGCTAATTTGCTTCTTTTTTATTCATAAAGAAAATATCACAACTTTGGTTGTATTGATGCTCTCTTGCATTCCAACCTCTTGGCATAAGAGCTCAAGGGCGCTCAAATGTTGTCTCAAACTATACATTATTTTTGTAATTAAGATGAGGACATCCACACAAGGAAGCAATTTTATTACATAGTTGGCTAAGTGAATGTCATCTCCATCCATTTTGGGTATCCACTCCTTTAGCTTGTCAATGTAAATCCCAAATAAAGTGGGTGAAATTGGGCATCCTTATTGTTGTCATGTGTTTTTGCAAGGGCAAAATTCAAACTTGAAACATGACAACTTAACCCTAGTGTCAAAAATTTACTTGAAAACTTTGTATCAATCTACCCTCCATGTCATGCCTATATTGATTTTTCAAGTGCTCATATGTGTTGTAAAAACCTTTCCCAAGTGTTTGAAACATTGTGATGAGGTCATTCAGTTCTTTCATTGCATAAAGTGTTTTAAAGGTTAGTTCTTCAAACATGCCTATAAAGCCTATTTTGGTCTTTCTAGGACATGTGTGCATCCTCTGGGACAAATTTGAAAGCCCTAAATCATCCGAGAGTGTTGTTGAAGATTTTGGAGAGTGATGGAACTAGTTTAGGAATATTTAGGAAGGTTTCAAAGGTTTAGGAACAAGAACAGTGAAAGTGGGTTTTTTAGGGTTAAGGAGCTTGTAGTCTAAAATGGTACCTAAGCTTCATCATATCATTTTGGAAGCTCGTAAGGAGTTAGTAGTCAAACAAGTAGTCATTATAAAGATAATTCAACCCTCTACGTGATGGAAATTTAATAATTTTCACAAGACTCGAAAGTACTTCTTATGATAGATCGGTTTCAACAGCACACACCTTATTGTCCCGAGAAAAATGAGCTATTTGAGGGGGTTTCATGAATAATTAGATCTTGAGACCCATCCTATTGATCTTGGCTGGTTTTGGGAGTCAAATCCATATAATTATTCACTAAAAAGGCCTCCTACAACTCCAAAAACTTCATCTTCAAGGTCTCTCTCAAGGTAAGCTTTCGATACTTAGCCACTTTTGCAAGAGGACACTTGTCTCCTCCAGGTTAAGGTGTATTTTTATGTCCCTCTTGTCCATGTCCTATGGGGACATAGGATACAATAAAAATTTCCGAACCTCGGTTATGCCTCCTGGACCTTCACTTGACCTTGATCAAGACATGCAAGCACATTGACCTAGTTTCTAGCCCTCTCGTTGTGCAATGAATGTGTGACACTTATCAACCCAAGGTAAGGGCACATTTTTGTGTCCCTCTTGTCCATATCCCATGAGGACATAGGGGACAAGAAAATATACCCCCACTCTATCCCTAATTGTGGTTTCTCATGTGATCAAACTTGAAGCTCTGCAGTGTTAAACAAGCCTTTCGTAGTGTAGACACAAAATCACGCACGTTGGGTAATTATATAGTCTTGATTGCATACCACTATTCATATAATTCATAAGTAAGAAAAGTATTAACTAACCCAATTGTTTAGCTACCTTTATTTTCTTTTTTTGTAACTTTTGGCCTTACACTCTTTTTAGCTCGGTCTTCCTTCTTACACCTCAAGATTTCTCATCACGGACACAACGCTTCAGCCAAGACGTCGGCATTAGGCACCCCTGACCTCTTTATAATTTATTCACATATTTTGGGTCCTTTCTATCTATTTGGGCATCTTATATTTTTGGTAGTCAGCCTTTTTGGGGTTAATTACGAAATTTAAGCAAATGAATCATATAAATATAAAGTTATGTGATCATAATAAAGGACCGAACACTAAGCATTAGCCATCACCACCTAAGGTTGTGTCCAAAGGCTATTCAAGAGAATTCAACATCCATTCAAGGGCAAGGGACTACATTATTTTGCATACACTTCATAGGAGGGGAAGTTCATTATATTCCATGCACACATCTATTACATTTCTTTACATCTAGCTACTTTGCTCATTGCTCAAGTCAGCAACACACACAAGAGTTACCTAGGGCACGATTTATGCACACACACACACACACACAACTAAAACTACATTAGGTCTGAAATGTATTTTAGTGCTTAGTCATAAGTTCACTTGTTTGACAATTGAGGACAGTTTGACCCCTCATTTTGCATCTTTCTTTTTAGGATTTGATGTCTCTTTAAGGGTTTTGCAGGTGGAATCTTTATTGCAAGTTATTTGCGACCTCGACAATCATTGTGTTATATACTAGCGACCAAAGACGAAGGACAACAAACACCTTGCAACCATCTAGAAGAGGATTTCTAAGAATTTTTGCGAGACATAAGCACCCATAAATAGGTCTATGGCACCCATGCAGCGCCCTGTCCCTTTCCGGGTGCCCCGATCTAGGAAGATCGTCACTCACAAATTTTTTGAGGCCTTGTGTGACAATTCTCCCTCTCTATTCACCTAGTCGCACTTCAAAGTATAGTCCATGATTAATTTTGAAACAACTAATTCTTTATATCCTTTCTTTGCACTTAGGTAGCTTAGTTTGCTTGGCTTACTTTATGTACTTAATTGATTATTCGATTCGCTACATTACAATCGATTAGGCATAAATTTCCATATTTCACTTAATCATTTTGGTGACCCCGGTCTTTAAATCCACCTTCTCTCTAGGTTTTTTATTCTTGTGCCCGTCACCCATAGTGGTCGTTTTGGGTCTTTTGAGCATCTCAAGCTTCCTCCATCTTCCCATAGGATTTCCAAATCAATGGTTGACGTCTCTACATCAATGGATGTAATTGAAAATCCCTTTGCTAACTCTCATGCAATGTTCCCCTTAACAACATAGAAACAACTGATAGTGAAATATCATACGATGAGGAAACCAATATCAACCAAAAATAATTAGATAAACTCACCAAATTTTAACAAGCTTTGTGTAATAATCCCACTCATCTTATGCATATTCTACATGCTTTGATTACTACTAAAAATACTCATGATGCTTCGTCACCTCTTGTTGCTCACTCTTTGGCTCCCATGGCCTCCACTCAACCTCTTCATATTCCACTTCCATTCCTACCACTACCACTTCCATTCCTACCACTACCGCTCTCATCATTCAACCTAATACTCCCAATGCATAGTTTGGCTCTTCTTCAAATACTCCTAATTTAACTTCTTTATATCAGGATATGTAGACGCAAATTCACCGGCTCTAACATGTTACTTGTCGCGTGTCTCCATCTCTTAATTCCACTTCACTTCTTCATACTCCTTTTGCACCCACCATTTTTGCCTATCTGCTACCACTCAACTTCATTCCTCCTAAGTTACCCATCTTCAAAGGCCATGGTGACCCGTAAGAGCATCTTTGAGCCTTTCACATGGCATGTCTTGACTATGCAGATGATCACACTATACTAGAAAATCTATTTCCTTGTAGTCTCAAGATTATGTGATGTGTTGGTTCTATGACCTACATGTCCATTTGGTAACATCTTTCACACATCTAGTTGATGCTTTTCTCATTCATTTCTCTATCAATATCGTCTCAGAGATCTCTTACACTCAACTCACATAACTTAAACAAGGATCTAATGAACATCTAGTGGATTATGTCTTACGATACAAAAACAACCTAGCTAAGATGTATAATGTGTTGGCGGACTCTGAGCTTCAAGATTTATTCATTCAAATTGTATTGCCGCCTCTTCAGAGAGTGTTCTATTTGAAACATCTCCATCATTTGATCAATTGTGTCACACTCTCAAGCTACGCAGAACTAAACTTTTATTTATAGGAAAGCTTAACTATCAGGAACAAGCTTCATCTTCAACACATTTTCAAAATAAATAAACTTTTAAACCATCACCCAAACCTAAGGTCAATGATGTCTCTAACACCAAAGAACTCCAATGGCAACGCCTAAGTGTACATATGCAAAGTTGACTATCGCTCCACATCTTATATTACCACAAATTATTGAGAGCAATCTTATTACGCTTCCTCCTCCACTCAACTTGGATCCATCTCATCCTAAAGGTTGAAATTACAATGAGAAATTTTGATGCGACTATCATCAATGTGTTAGACATTCTACAGATAGGTGTTTCAAACTTTACACTATTATCCAAGATCTTATTGATAATAACAAACTCAAGCTTCTAGAGCCTACGGCCTCTATACCCGTTAATGAAAATCATAAGCTCAAAATCTTTAACAATCCTCTCCCAAAACATGACAAACAAGCAGCTAACTCCTCAAAAAATCACACATATCGTGCAGTGCCTCCTCCTGCATCGGGGCTCTTGATTTTCTAGTTGCTCATACTGACACATCTCCACCGCTCATTACTTTCTCCAATTATGATTATCATGCTACATTTTATTCCAATCACTTACACATTAGTGTTTCTGTTGACTCCACCTCTATCAATAACACTAAAGTTGATCCATCATGTTCCATTCCCCTCATCACTATTGGCTATCCGTTATCGTAAATTTCATATCTAATTCCCAACTCGTATGGCGTTGTCAAGCTCCAAGTCATTGTTGGTCCTCTCACCATGCTTGTGCCTTTTCTAGTGGCACCATCAATTGAAGGGTATGACATGCTCTTAGGTCTCGCGTGGCTTTACAAAACTTGGGCCATCATTTTCATGAATCATTTATTTCTTAAATTCATTCATAACAAGCAGGTCATCTCTATCAATGGTGTTCCATTATCTATACCATGGCCGCAACCTCCTCTTGAGGTTGTCATTACGTTGGATAAAACATATAGGTCCCCGGCCTCTCGAATCTAAAGCACAGTCTACTCCTAGCTCATCTATTTGTACACGACCCCCTCTGAGTCACATCATCTGCTAGTCCCTCACATCGTCTAGGTCCATTCATCACACCCCTCCTTCACATCGGTATACTTCACCGCCTCATTCTCCTACACATAGGTGTCCACCATCTTTGCATTCTGTCACACATAGGTGTCCATCACCTCCCCATTCTCATATACATAGGTGTCCACCACCTCGTAATATACTCATCGAGTCACATGCATATAGGATTCATTCCCTTGGGCAACATGTATCTCATATAAGTACGAGAATGATGACATCATATAAGATTTGTGTGATTGATGACATTTGTGTAAACTGGACAGCCATCATTTCTTGTCATAGGGAGAACGCCAAGGAGCGGGTCACTAATTACAAAGTATGGTCTAATAATTACATCTTCTTTCACGGAAGGGAAAGATTCAAAAACAAAGTTAAATCTGCTACGCATAGTGCTAACATCTTTACCGTTGAGAGTAGAAACTAGTGGAAAAATGGGGGTCCACCATGCAAAACAGAGCCCACCCATAATCCAGCATGGAAAGAGGATGTTGTGCTCTGGAACTATTGGGGGTCTGGTGAATTTGGTATAAAGGATTCAAGGTTTTGATCAAGATATTTCTATTAAATTCGCACAGGGATGGAAGAATCGGGTTGTTAAATACAACAACATGGAGGTTGAGATCACAGAGAAGCTCATCGCCCAGATCTCGGGACTCAGTCTTGATGGCACAAAATTCTTCAATAAGAAGGTAGACAGGGAGGTGGAGACAAAGAAATTCTGGACGATGGGGAGAATCTTGAGGTTGTGGACAGTGGCATCAAGGTGGCTTCGATTCCTGAGTCTTTTGTTGAGCTAGCCAAGATGGTTGTTAGGTATGTAACTCTCGAAGGGAGATTTGTTACTATAACACAAAAGCATTTGATATTTCTTAACCAATTTCATAGAAATATAACCATCAACTTCCCTCACTACTTGATAAACTCTCACGGAGAAATTTGTTAGGGAAGTGCAGAGCCATTCTAGGGCGGTCCCCTCCGCATGAAGGGCTAAGTGCGCTTATACATCGCCTTTGTTCAAATAGCCCCGCGTGAATCGACCCACCCTCTTCCTCCATTCCTCCCCCTGCTCACACTACCTTCATTCCCCCTCATATTGAAAGGAAGATTGAAACAACTACATCTAACAAGAAAAGAAAGGGCAAAAGACTAAGATCCCTACTTCTCAGAGGGTGCTTAGAAGCCACAAAGACCTTGAGCTTGCTGAGAACCTCCTGCACATCAACCAACCGATGGAGGAGCCTAAGGAGGAGGATTTGATGGTCAGAGTGGACAGGATGGAAAAGGAAATACAAGAGCTCAAAATGGTTATCAAAAATTTGGAAAAAGCTAAGGGAAAAGGATTACTGCAAAATGATGAGGAGGAGGGGGTTATTGCTGAAGTATTCAAGAAGTTATAGTCTTTGGATGGCAGAATGGGAAACGTAAAAAGTCGAAATGACTGCATCCTATCTACTCTTAAAAGTATTTATAATTTCATTGAACAACATGTTCATAGTGTATGCAGCCTAAGCGGGGTTAATGAAGACATTTGGGGCCCCAAAGAGAAGAGGGATATGGAAATTGCTCAGGTGGATATGAAAGACTCTTCTCAGGCCACAACCATTGCTTTCTTTATCTCGTATAAGTGATCAAAACCAAAATTGACAGGGCTATCAAGTAACGTGGTGCTGTGCTGCTATTTACTGGCTGTGAAGTTGCTGATGACTGGCGGATCTGGAGCTGTTTTTTGGCAAAGATATTCTATGATAGATATCTATTGTTTGCTTTTTGATCTCTTCTGTTGTTTTTTGGATCATTATACGACTGGATCCTTTCTTCTAATATGTTGTTTTATCTGGCTGATGAGCCCTCTGAGGTTAGTTGTTTTGCCCTTCTCTGGGTTGTTTCTCTCACTTCTGATATCTGGCTTTTGAGCCCTTTTGTATACAGGGTATAGTCCCTTCAAAAATATTTGCCCTTAATTAAAAAAACATGTATCTCATATACCACCACTCTTAGAGCATGATCACGCGCCTATATCTCTTCAAGCATCGGGTGGAGGACCCTCGTATTTCAATTTTATCGATAGAACATTAATCATCACACACTTGGGGTCATCACAATATTTTTTCCCCCAAAGCATCGGTGTGCATCTTATTCTCTCACCATAAGACATTCATACTTTCACATACACATCTTGATACATTAGTATTGTCATTACCTAATGACACACTATCATGCTTTGATTCACACTTGACTATTGAGGGCATACCATGACATGAACCTCACACCTTGCACACTACACATTATCACACACTTGACACATTCACAACACATCCTTCTTATCACTTGGTCACACTATGCATTTTACACCAAACACACTTTACAACACATATCTCTAGCGTTGCTTAGTCACACTACATATTACACACCTCATACAACATGCAAGACATATTCCTCTTGTACCTTTCTACTACATAATTTTGGTCTTTTTCACTCTACACATTCACGACATATATTTCTTGCATCTACTCCTACGCATTGCACTCATTACCCTATGACGCAATCTAGTTCCATGGTCCATACTCGATTGCTAAGGGTCTATATCTCAAATGGACCTCATCACACTCACTCACTCATTCACTTGTGCACTTACACTCTACACTTTGTGCTTTAACAATCACATCTTTTAGCACACATAATTCCAACCATTCCCGATGATGCCCTCTTGTTTTATGGTTCATTCTTGACACTCTTGAGTGGGCATGTATAAATGAACCTCATCACATGTACACACATCCACTCAAGGTGTAATGCCCGTAAAACAAACCCTCTATAGATCTATGATTAACCTAGGCTTAGTTAGAAAAAGAGGAATACTTTTTTTTTTAATATTGTCACAAACATAGTCTAAGACACACGCACATTTGAATATACCACAAGAGGAGATCAAAGTTATGATTTTGCATATATTTAGTTTTATGTGTTCATTAAGATCTAATAAACTTATTTATTTTGGTGAATCTTGTCCCTTGAGCAACCGATGTTTCGATTTCTCCATGTACAAAATACAAGGTGTCATAAGCTTTTGAAGTAGTAGGCACCAACCCGTAGTAACTCCGGCTATGCTCTAAAGAGCTTCGTAGAAATGGTTGTCCTCCTACTACAAAATTTACCCAAGAATGGTTATACTCCTGATAGCCCAAGAACTTTGGTCGTGCACCTACAACCACCCGTAGCAACTCCAAACTTGCCCGTAATAACCGCAAACCTGCCCGAAGCAACTTCCGGGCCTGCCCGTGAAGAACTACAAACCCCCGTGAAGAACATTAAAAACCGTGTGACTCCACCCGTGAAGAACTACAAACTTTCCGCAACAACTTCCGGAGCCTACCCAGAAGAATCGCAAACCCGCCCGTGCAATGACTTCCGAACTACAATCAAGATAAAGTTGGTATGAAGCTTTTAATGGGTGTGGGACAAGTTTACCTTGTCCCACAAGCTTCCAAAAATACCCTCCAAGTACAAATTTGAGTTTCAAGATGGTGAGGTGTTTTACACTCCAAAGATCAACTCTCTTACACACATTAAATGCAAGGATCAATACATTAATAACTATATTTAAGCAAGTCTCATTTAAATTTATCTTTCATAGTCTATTTAAATAAAGGAATGGACACATTCACAAATAAAACACATGCAAGATAAAAATAAAAGAAAGACCACATACTAACACACACAAACCCCCATGGTCACATATAAAGGCGATCCCCCATGGGAACCCTCTAACAACAAACAACACGCAAACGACTAGTTGCCATGGTATTGTGTTTAATCCATCCAAAAATCCATTGTGGTTAGTCTCCAATCCCCCCGATGTCTACTGTGATATAAAATAGCCTGTAAAATACAAATACCCCCTTGGCCTCGTGGCCATATCAGAATGCTCAAAAATAATATAATATAAATCTAAGCATCATAAGTATAACTGCATAACACAACATCGAAATAACAACTATATCATTTTATAAATTAAATCAACCATTCTATCATCATTTAAAATTTTCATTTTCTATATATAATCAAATGATTAAACATCACATATCCAGATAGCATCAATGATATAACTACGTCAAATAAAGCATCAACATATATATATATATATATATATATATATATATATATAATGTTTATAATAATCATCATGCATCCTGTATAAGTCCAGTCAGTAATGAAGTCCATAATCCAACATCATACTAAACCAAGCCAAAATAGTGTCTAATACATAATCCATACCGAGTCTGACGATCAAAAAAATAGTGTCAAAGGAAGTGGGCACTACATCCCCCTCCCCTTAGACTCGACTTCCTCCTGGAAGTCACTGGAATAGATGTGGAAACAATGCAATAGAGAAAGGATCATGCTCTTTTTGGAATTTCTTTGCTTCAACAAGTGTGGGTCTACAGAACTCTAGTTTGGTCCAATATAATTCAACAGAAGAAGGGAGATTGCAAGGGATGAGTTCTAAACTTTCAGTATGCAAGGCTACGAACATAAGAATCTAAGGAGTAACTATGCATTATCAAACAAGATACAACACATAACAATATAACATGAAGAGTTCCAAAAGATTATTAAGAGTAACCACCAAGTAAGAGAATTACAGGGAGAATTTCCATAACTTGAGATGACCACACAGTTTCCCAATGATACACATACCACATTAATAAAAGTTAAGGTTTCTACACGTTTAAGCCATGATTTCAAGGTTCGTTGTCTAGACAAGGCTAGCAAAATCAACTATGACCAAATTTACACGAGGAACAAGTCTACTCAAGGTCCCACAAATTGAGATCACACAAGATGAGGTTAACCAACAAGGACACCTAAATCAACAAAGCATTTAAAATCAAGGAACTATTCAAGGAAAGCACTTCTATAACTCGAGAGGGCACAATTAACTTTTCATGGTAATACTAAGCAAATTCATGACCACAAGGTTTCCTATAGTCTGATTTTTACACTTTTGTTTTAAGAATCAAACACACCATACCAACCAAATCTAAAGAAGTCAACCATATAGCAAAAGATATATATATATATCCCTAGCGACTAACATATCAATTCAAGCATCATACATTAAAGCACAATGGGGATCATTTATCTTATTTCCTACTCAAGCTCGAAAAGTCATAAAGAGAGCACAAGGAACACCAGGAGGACAAGACAACACGCACGGTGGTTACTTCTCAAAAATAGATAAGTATCAATCAAAAGGACCACAACTCACATTCGTCGAGCTATGGGACGATAAGGGTGTGACGACCCAAAACTCCCACAAGAAGGCACATACATCCATGGACAAGAAGTAATAAGCAACTAGAACACATTACTATCCACCGGGTGTTTCACAATTTCAAGTAGGCGACAAAACTACAAGTTCAACTATATATTGCACTCAATACACATAAATTTTACCCATTTTATAAATCAACTTATTAAGTCAAAAGTTATAGCTTTGCTTGTTAAGAACATTCCTTTCATGCTTCCTTAGTTACAAACTTCCTTCTATTATGACATCATCAGTTTACATTATAAAGAGCACCACTAAGGTGGGCATGATGTCTCACCATTCTGTATAGGTAGAGAGCATTTAGTTTACTTACAAGGAAGGTGGATGGACAAGATTTCCCTTCTATTCTTCTACATGGTTTTTTTTTTTTTATTTCTTCTATTAATCTACCAAGGGTATAACAAGGATCACTTCCCTTTTTCTATGCTCCAGTTAAGTTCCAAGGTCAAATCTCCTTAATTATAGTCTTAAGGTGTTTTGGTTGAGTCACCTTATCAATCAACTTTTGATGAGAATGATGGTTCAAACACATCGCAAAATTACTTTTATGGGAAGGAGATACAAATCAATACACCACATTTTGATTCTAAAGGAACAAGAGAGATTCAACATAGAAAACACATTATTAATTTTTTTCGTAAGAACTAGGAAATAATGAACTAACATGAATCACACCAAGATTTCAAAATTCACCGAATAATTTCAAGCATCATTAAACATTCTTAGTGGGTCTCCACAAGTTTCATAAGAAATTTTCAAGAAAGGCTCATTAAAGAGGTATAATCTTACTTTTACGAATCTATTAAGGTTTTAAATTTTTATTTAAAAAAAAAGAGGAAGTACAATATAAGCACCACCGAGATTATCTATTAAGATATACCAAACTAACATTTCTAAGAGAAAGATCCAAAATACCCAAAGCACCCATAAGTGTTTCCAAGTAACCCAAAGATTAATAGGTCATAGAATGTTATTCATAGTAAAGGAAATTTAAGGTAAGGGTAAACTTATTTATAAGTCAAGAGAGAAAAACAAGTACACTTATGTAAATACACCGCCTGAAAAGCTAAATCTATCCATAATTACCAAGATGCATACATTCCACGAGTCAAAACTTTTTATGATGCAACCAGGAACCCAAGATACAATTTAACATGCCATCAATGAAAATTCACTATCAAAACAAACACTTTTCCAGTAACTTTTACAGTCAACCAAAGGCAATCCAATCCTAACAAAATCTAAAATCCCATAAATAAACACTTCTACTCCGACGAGGGCCAAGCTCTTACCAGATTGAAATAGAATCACCACTACCACTGTCAGACTACCCTCTAGACCACACTACACAACAAACTTTCTTTCTAGCAAGGTCAAGCAACAAAAAGGGTCGTCTAAGACCTTAGACACACTCAAGGTTCCGTGCATCCATAACCAAGGCATGACTTTAAGCACCTAAAAGGACATTCAAGACACCTAGGGTGTACCCCCATACGACAAAATATTACGAGACAAACAACATAGGGCCAGCTCAACAACATGTAAGTGAGAATCACGTAACGTTTAGCCAAGTAGCCAACAACATCATGAGCTCTGAGTCATCAATCAAATAAAGTCCAAGAAACATTGACAATCAATAAAAGTGGCTAAGTAGCCACATTGCAAAGTTTGAAAATTCTTGCAAGAATTATAAATAAATAAAAGATCCTTAGAGCTTCTTCAATCCAATCATAAAATAAGATGTTGGTCCTTGATAAAATACACAAGATTACGAATGTAAAACACAAAATTTAACACCACATTCACTCCACAACCTTTCATGGCCGCCAATAGGGGTACTCTACCTCAAGGTTAGTTCTAAGAACACATACACAGGATTGGGTCCTAGATGACACCCAGACTTAGTGTCCACCCTCTCATACGGGTAACAACATGGAAAACTAACAACTGACCCTCTTTCATAACCACTCAAGGAAGGAAGCTCTAAACAACTTCTAATTAGCTCTTCCCACCCAGTAACACAACCACTACTATCCAATCACAAGGATCACATCATACAACTCATCATTCCAACAACTCTAATAAGGAAGGGTCTCAACAAAGGGCTTAATGCATCATACAATTTAAATCAAGTTTTAGGACTTGTAAAACAACACATTTTCAAAGGGGAACCAAGTTTCCATTATACTAGAAGTTCACAAAATCAATTTAATCTGACATTCTTAGTTACCCGGGTTTAGACAAAATGTCACTCAAGAAGCACAACTCAAACAACTTATTATTATTTTATTATCATTTTAATTCTGGCAGTTCAAATGAACAGAGTAATGTAATATTTCTTCATACTTATTTCTTCTTCAATTTTCAAACAAGTTTGTTTTCTTAGATTCAAAAGTGTGTTAGGTTTACAGTTCATGTCTCAAGTTTTCTAGTGTGCCCAATGGCCCAAGATTTTGAACCACTACTCTGATACCAAAGTGTAACGCCCTGTAAAACCAACCCTCTGCAGATCTATGATTAACCTAGGCTTAGTTAGCTGAAAGAGGAATAATTTATTTATTTTTAATACTATCACAAGCATAGTCTAAGACACACGCACATTTGAATCTACCACAAGAGGAGATCAAAGTTATGATTTTGCATATATTTAGTTTTATATGTTCATTAAGATCTAATATACTTATTTACTTTGGTGAATCTTGTCTCTTGTGCAACTGATGTTTCTGATGTCTCCATGTACAAAATACAAGGTGCCATAAGCTTTTGAAGTAGTAGGCCCTTGCCCCAGTAAGAATTTGTCCTCCTATAGAGCCGTAGAAGAATCGTCTATACTCTTACAAAGAGTAGCTGTAGCAATTGCAAGCCTTCCCGTGTAGCAACTCAAGCATGCACCTACAGCCACTGTAATAACTCCAAACTCCGCCCGAAGAATCGCAAACCCGCCCCGTAACAACTTCCAGGCTGCCCGTAGAAATTGCAAACCTACCCGAAGAATTTGTAAACTTGCCCTGTAGCAACTCCAGGCCTACCCGTAGGAACTACAATCCCGCCCATAAGCAACTTCCGTGCCTACCCCAGTAGAACCGCAAACCTACCCGAAGAACTTCCGAGAACTACTCTCGTAGCAAGAACTTCAAAATGCTATAACTTTTGACTGGGAACTCGTTTTTGATAAAATTAGACTTTTTGGAAAGGTGATGACGTCTAATTTGCACAACAATCATAAAACTTAGGATTGGATGAGTTTTAGATAGTAATTTTTGCAAAACAGTCCTACAAGCTCCTACAGTCAAGACTGACAATTTTCTGAGTGAGTCCTTTTGTTAAATTTGTTTGATTGAAAGCTTCTAAGGTAAATTCCTTGAGTGTGTAGGTCTGTCTTGGGTCTGTTTTGGTCTTGCAAGGCTTAGTTGGTTCACTTCATTCATTACTTAACGGTTTGAGGGGTTGTTTGGTTCATTCGTTGGTTGATTAAGCGTACATGCAAAGTGAAGTAAGGGAAGATCATATTACTACGTTCTAACTGACTGAAACAACAACTCTTAAGTATGTAAGAACATCATTTAAAGTCATTTCATGCTAGCTTAAAACAAACTTCTTTCTTCAACGATTGATAACAAGATCTAAACGAAGTCCTTCTTATTCTTTATAGATTGAACGTTTCCCAACAAGACAAGTAACAAGAATAACATAATTCCCTTATGCAAGATTTGCTTCCAACATTCCAAAACAGAGAATTACATGCATTTGAATGATTCTTACTTACACCAACTCATAACAATGGATGCAACAAAGTAATTCTTTTAATCATTTCAAATGTAATATACAAAACACAACTCGATCCCTTTACATTCTTTCAAGCATGAAGTTACATTACGATTGAGCAATCAACTTGGAAAAATGTAATCCAATGGAGGTAAAGAACATATCTCTTTTTCATTATGCCATGAATGCACAAATACAATACCATAACAGTTCTCTCAATAGCAAGAAGACAAGATTGTTTCCCTTTCTCAAATCAAAATACATCTTGCATGGTCAATACAACATCTTTACAATATAATGAAAGTTACAGTCCATCCACATAGAGTGGGGAAAGGAAATTACAGCAAGAAGTAAACTAACAATGATGGATGTTAACTCTGCACCATGACTGATTCCAAAACTAACAACATGCTTTAGATGTTTCCTTCGATTGATCACAACAAGAAGAGAGGGGGAAAGGCAACGCTCTCCACCCAACCAAGATATCCAATGAAGAGATGAAGCCTCTCTCGTCATTGGCCCCCGAGCCCCAACCACAACACAATGAAAGATGGGGTTCAACACATGGCAACATCCATAGGCTTCCACAACACACACTAGATAGATTTTTAACAACAAAACAACCAAGACACACATACATATTTCCATTTGTATTTAATCAAGCCAAAGGAGCAAGGACTATGGGGGAAGCTTCTTATGCCTCCCAATTGGGAATTGGGCATCCACCTATAATCATACTTGCCAATATAACATATCATATCTCGTAAACCTTATGCCCCCACAAATTTTCCCTTATGCCCCCACAAGTTTTCCCTTATGCCCCCCCACAAGTAAGAAATGCAAGCTATTTCTTTTCCATGGTGGATCCCAAACCCAAAATCCCTCCACAAAACTCTGATGCCCATGGCATTCCCTTATGCCCCCATAATGATTCCCCATATCCTTCTCCTACACCATCCCTAGGCAGTCTACCCAACCAGACAAATGGAGAAGAGACACACATTTACATTCCATAATAACATGCAAGAAAACAACAGTATAAAGATGAACAAGCTCTTACCTTGCCATAACAATGACAACACCTTTGCAAGCAAGAAAAGACAGCCCCAAATATTAATTTGAATGTCCACAAAATAGTCTTCAAAACAACAACAGGAATGCCCAACTCATAGTTTAGAAACAACAATCTTCAAATACAAGAATGCAGCCCCAATAGTCACTTGAATGTCCACCAAAATAGTCCTCAAATCAGCAACAAGAATTCCCAAATAACAGTTCAAAAACAATAGCTTCAAATACAAGAATGCAGCCCCAACAATCACTTGAATGTCCACCAAAACAGTCCTCAAAATAACAACAAGAATGCCCAAATCACAGTTCAAAAACAACAGCTTCAAATACAAAGAATGCAGCCCCAACAGTCACTTGAATGTCCACCAAAATAGTCCTCAAATCAGCAACAAGAATGCCCAAATAACAGTTCAAAAACAACAACTTCAAATACAAGAATGCAGCCCCAACAGTCACTTGAATGTCCACCAAAACAGTCCTCAAAACAGCAACAAGAATGCCCAAAAAATAGTCCAACAACAAGCTTGAATGGAGGTGAAATGACAGTCCAAAAAAAAAATAGTAGCTTCAACACCAAAATACAGTCCAACAACAAGCTTGAATGATGATGAAATGGCAAAGTACAAAACAGCAGCTCTCTCTAATGCCAAGGAGACAATCTAACAACAACATTCCAGCAAGAGAAGAACTCCAATGGCTTCCAAAACATGCAGCTCTAAAATAGCAAACATTCCAACAAGAGAAGAACTCCCATGGCTTCCAAAACATGCAGCTCCAAAACAACCAAAAAGAAGAAGAAGAGAAAAAATGCGACTCTTTCCACTCTCTCCAAAATGCAAGTGGAAAATAATCATCCCCCAAAAATGAAAACCAAAAAGGAATGTAAAGTCTTCATGCCAATCAAATCGACTTTACTTGCAAGCCTCCACTTACACCTCAAGGACAACCAATTAAATTTTTGTAAGAAAGTACACTTACACAAGCAAGATTGACAAGCAAAAATGCATTTAAGAGGCAAAAGTAAACACTCCAATCAAGATAAAGTTGGTATGAAGCTTTTAATGGGTGTGGGACAAGTTTATCTTGTCCCACAAGCTTCCAAAAATACCCTCCAAGTACAAATCCGAGTTTCAAGATGGTGAAGTGTTTTATACTCCAAAGATCAACTCTCTTACACACATTAAATGCAAGGATCAACACATTAATAACTATATTTAAGCAAGTCTCATTTAAATTTATCTTTCACATTCTATTTAAATAAAGGAATGGACACATTCACAAATAAAACACATGCAAGATAACAATAAAAGAAGGACCACATACTAACACACACAAACCCCCATGGTCACATATAAAGGTGATCCCCATGGGAACCCCCAACAACAAACAACACGCAAACGACTAGTTGCCATGGTGACCGTGTTGAATCCATCCAAAATTTTGTTGTGGTTAGTCTCCAATCCCCCGATGTCTGCTGTGATATAAAATAGCCTACAAAATACAAATACCTCCTTCACCTCGTGGCCATATCAGAATGCTCAAAAATAATATAATATAAATCTAAGCATCATAAGTATAACTACATAACACAACATCAAAATAACGACTATATCATTTTATAAATTAAATCAACCATTCTATCATCATTTAAAATTTTCATTTTCTATATATAATCAAATGATTAAACATCACATATCCAGATAGCATCAATGATATAACTACGTCAAATAAAGCATCAACATATATATATATACATCATGCATCCTGTATAAGTCCAGTCAGTAATGAAGTCCATAATCCAACATCATACTAAACCAAGCCAAAATAGTGTCTAATACATAATCCATAGTCTGACGATCAAAAAAATAGTGTCGAAGGGAAGTGGGCACTACACAAGGGGCATGCGGCTCCTATCATTCACACCGCATTTCATTCTATCTCATCCCCAACATACTTACATATCTTGGTTGCATCTACTCTTACTTACTTATGCTTTTACATGTACACTTTACTACATATGCTAGATAGATATTAATTAACTAAAAATGGAAATCTAAACTAATACTATGAGAAGTATAGCCACTTAGTTAATCTAAATAGGAGGACTAAAATGTTGTAATAAATAGACTAAAATAATATGGAATAATTGTAAATAATTATACTAAGTGAAATAAAACCTTAAATATGCAAGTAAAGAAGGAGAAATGACTTAGTTGATTAAAGAAGACATGTCACAGTTGTTGCAGTCCGATAATAAAATCTAGAAGTAAGAACGAACACCCATAAGTCCTGCGAAGGGAAAATCTAGAGGATTTGAACTGGTTGAGGTGCTTGGGAAGGTGACGGGGCACCTGGGATGCCCCGATTTATGTAAATGCTCAAAATTTGAATTATGTATGGTCACAAGATGATCTTAAACACTGTCTATATGTCACACTGGATTCTCTGAGTTACACCAAATGTGTTGGATGATGCAATGACAACCTACAAGAAGAAAGGAAGTATCAAACCCTAGGAAAAATAAAAGATACAGAATGAATGGGTCAGATTGACCTCAGCCGCCAAAGTAGTGGTCTTATCACTGGGCGTTGCACTACATTTCAGACCCGAATGTAGTTCTAGTGTGTGTGTGTGTGTCTGCATGTTTGTACCTAGGTACTCTTGTGTTAGTTGCACTTTTTGAAGTAGAGAGCAATAATAACTATAGAAAATGTAATAGCATGCGTGCATGAAATATAATAGAATCCCTCCCCTATGCTATCTATCTGTGTTGATGTAAATATCCTAGCCTTGATGTATAACACTATATGTATATAAGTAATGCAATAGATGCAACTCTATATGGAGTGATAGTAGTATGTGACGCTAGGACCTTTATTATGGTCTTATAACTTTATATTCATAGGGTTCTCTTACTCTAATTTCGTAATTAACCCCGACATGACCAATTAGGAAAAAAATAAGGATGAAAATGGCTAGAAAGACCCCAAAAAGAAGCGGGAGAGTGGAACATGGATCGGGGCACCTCAATACGAGCCTTGGCACCGGGTTTAGGCTAAAATGTTAGGACAGTTGCAAAACAAGTGGATATGTCTAGAAAAATATGTGGGAATGATGGAATAAAATATAAAATAAAGTTGGATAAAAGGTGGGATTAATTAGTACTTTATTCGCTTGAGAACCTTCTAAATAGTAGTATAATACAGGGCTAAATAATGCCTAAAATGCATGATTTTGTGTCTACATTTTGTCCCACTTATGTTGGTGAGCGAACACTTGATAACATAAACTAGATAGAGATACATACTGATGTCCATATAGAGTGTAGAAGAAGACGTGTCGAAGGACTAGACTCAAGTGTGGAATTCCAAAAAGAAAAATGTGGAGGAGCATGGATTCTAAAGATGCGTGTGTGGTTATTATATTATGTGTAGTGTACCGCATGGTTAGTAAAGGCAAGTGCATGTAGCGGTGTGTTGTCATTTTCACTATTGTTGTTGTTGTTTCCCCCAATTTGACTACTTGTTTCTCATATGGTGGACCTACAAGGAGAAAACGATCAAGTAGTCAAATATGTATGTATGTAAAAATGTTGTGTAAAATATGCATGTGTATAGAAATATGTAAAGTACGAAAATGTAAAATACATGAAAAGAAAGTGTAAATGGAATATGTGCACTTGATCCATGTCGAGAAAAAGGGTGTAGAAGGATATCTTGTATTGTTGCAAGTTTTTGGGTGATCTCACGCCACCTTGGTTGAAGAAGTATAGGGAGGAAATGCTTTGTGTCCTCCAACCTTTAACCGCTTCTATTGAAATGTGTGAAGAGATCTCTATACTATCTTGGTTTTTGGGTGATCCAACACCACTGGACAAAGTAGTGTAGAGAGACACACCCACTGTAATCTCCAAGCCTGTAACTACTTCGTAGAATTGTCAAAGGACACCATGTCCTATAGAGGCTATTGTGTATGGAGTTCATAGACTGGTCTGAACTCACTTGTTGTATGTGAACTAGTGTAAATACGTTGTGTTAGTAGAAACGCTCAATGATGCCCCCCTCTTTGGGGGTGTATGTGACATCACTGAAAGGAGAATGCGACCCTAAAAGAGGACCAACCATACTCTAACCTATAGAACTCTTCCCGTAGGGAAAGGGAAAGCGCTTGGTAGAAACTAAGGTGTACACTAAAGGTGAAAAGAAGTGTTAGTTTGAAAACACATGCATGTAATAAGACAAGTGTAAAATACACAAACAATGTAGAAACTACCAACCACAAGTAGTGTAAACATGTAAGAAAATAAGGAGACCGCAAAAATGGGTTACAAACATGGGACATCACTCATGATGTCGCAAGACACGCAAGGTGTCATGGCCGCAAACAACAAACAAGTGTGCACACAAGCAAAGGGCAAAGCCCGCATACAATGGCAAACAAAGTAGACAAGTAGAAACAAAGAAGTAGTCATGGAAACATGTAATCCTACAAAACAAGTGTTGCACATGGAACACCTAGTTAGCATGTTAGAGTGATAACCAATATGTCAAAGCATGTATGAACAAGTAGTATAAGATGCTAAGTAAAAAATGAAACAATAACACCTAGATAAGATGAATGTGGATGCCCCCAACGACCAATATAGGAAGGGTAGAAGACAAGCATCCATGTCATGTGTAGAGTCATGCATCCGTGATCACACTAAAAAAAAGGTGTGAACACACATATGTGGATGATAATGACATATAAGAAAGCAATGTAACACGTGTAGTAAAGTGATCATGCAAAACACTAGCAAACAAGAGCAAATGCCCCCAAGACAATGCAACATGTTGTGGATGGATGGAACAGAATGCAAAACCCCGAGTGGATGGAATATATGTAATGAGGTTCATTTTGTTTCCCCCAAGTGATCAAGAATGAACCATAAACGAGAGTGTGTCATCGGGAAATGGTGAGTAGTGTTGGTTGTTTCTAACACATTGTGATCAATGTGTTTATGTGATGAAATGTGACATGGGGAGAGATTTGTGTGAACCCTATAGCCGAAGCGTATATCATGACTTGGTGAATGGATGAGTGATGAGTTAGCCTTAAGCATATATCATTATATGATGAAAGGAGGAAGATGGGTGATGATTTAGCCTAAACCGTGTGTCACTATATGATGAAAGGAAAGAGATGGGTGAAGATTTAGCCTAAAGCGTATATCACTACAAAATGAAAGGAGGGAGAGGTGATGTACCTAAGGTGTATACCACTGCAAAATGATAAAATGGATGACTATTTAACCTAAGGTGTATGTCACTAACACTAGAAATGTCATATGAGAAAATGTTGCATGGTGAATGTAAGGTCCATTTGATTGGTAAACCCTCGGTAGTCGAGTATGGACCGAGGAATTAAAGTGTGTCATAGGGTAGTGAGTGTAATGCACGAGAAGAAAATGTAGTATAAATGATCAAGTGACGAGGATGTAAATACATGGAGTGGGCAATGCAATGTGGGATGTGTAATGTATATAAGATATGCAATGTGTGAAGTGCAATAATAGGTGTAGATAGAAATGGAATATGTAATGATGATAGGTAGAACTAGACCCATAGGTAATGGAATCTAGTGTAGTATGTAGAATATGTAGGATGTATGAATGTGCAAAGTGTGAATCATGCAATGTAGGAAATGTAGGGTATATAGACTATGTAATATGTGGTGATAGGTGTAGATACAATATGTAGGGATGACATGTAAAGCTAGACCCATATATAATGCAACCTAGCGTAAATGTGGAATGTAGGAAAGAGATGCAAAACTAGACACATATGCTATGATGACTAATGTAGTATGTATACTATAGATGATGTATAAATAACTAATATGTGTATGAGAGGCATTTAGTATAATGCAGAATGTAGACTGGGTTTAGAATGGATGATGTAGGATGCATGATGTATGTGATAGAATATAAATGTGTAGAACCTATAGTGTAGTGTGTGGGGTTGATGTAATGGAAATCCCACAACATTCAAGTGTGAACCGAAGCAAAAGAGTACGTCATCGGGTAATGAGGGTGTTATAATATGGAATGCATATGTATATGGGAGGAAATGAATGTATGAGGATGCAAAGATGAAAGAGGCACCTATGCTAATACGAGGAAAAGGGGGAGGGGATTGTGTAATGGTTATGCCCCCTAAGCGTGCATGAAGAAAAAAAGTCAACCAAGAAGGTTGAGGGTGGAAGGTCCCTCAACCGGTGCTTAGGATGATGAAAGTGGAGGGCCACGATCTACGATCAGGGATATGGTAGATAAAAGTGGTGCTTGATGAACAGACTTTATGTGCGTATGAAGGATGAACATATGATGATGACCGAGATAAAAGAACATGTTGGAGCAATGAACCCGATTGGAGATGGTGAACAATCGACAAAAGGATGTCGCCGAGGTGGGTCATGGGTAGCGCTAGCTTGACATGCACGAACCAAACGAGCCTAATGGGTTGAACGTAAAATAGAAGGAGGTTGAGTAGCAAATGAAAGGATGCCTAGTTGTTGGATCTTTCTAATAGTATGGGCTAGAGCATGAAAAAATTAGTATGATGTCCTTGAATACGATGGTAGTGGAAAAATGGATGGTCATGATATTGTATTAGTTGGGAAGGAGGATAAGCAATGATTAGGCGTCCGAGCAATCATTTGATGATTAAGAAGATGTCCAAAAATGTCATCTCATGTAGCATTGGAGGGAAAGATAAGGGGTGGGGGTAGCGGTATACCAGGAGGGTCAGTGAGATGACAAGTAGGGGATGTAGATGGTGTATGAGGTGTAGTAGGAGTATGGCCATGCGATGGAGAGGCATCCTTAAGTTGTTCTAGCTCAACAAGGAGAGACGCAATTGTCACTTCCATGGACTGACACTGATGTTGCAAAGCATGTATGGCATCCCATAGATGTGTATTAGATGGGGAAGTATGATAGCGAGAGTGTTGAATCGATGCGAGTGTTGGTATAAGACTTATTAGATGTGGTGTGGGGGTGTTATTAATGTAAGAGGGTAATAAAGGAGCATAATCATACAAAGGCTCGTCATTACTATAGTTAAAATCACATGTTAAACGATGCGGGAAACTTGATAAGCAATGGTATTTGGTTGGTCATCCAGATAACCATGAGTGCACAAAAATATACATGACCATGACATATTTTTCATCCATGAAGGGAGGTAATGGACATCCTTCAGCATAAAAAATAGTGAAATTGGGTGAATAACAAAGAAAGGAACTACTAAAAATGTGTACCATGCCGAATGGCATGGGAATGCGATCAAGATCAAGTGTTCCTCTAATATAATCTATCCAAGACTAGCTAAGTGTGAGTAGGATAATGCGTGAGATGGACAATAAGATGGAAAACACATAGGCCATAAGAGACGGTGAGAATGACAGAACCATGATACATGTGTGGGTCATATAGAGGAAAATGAAGGTCTTCAAATTCAAACCCAAGCCAAAGGAGGCCATCATGGTAACATACAGTGGCCATGCATGACGTATCAAGGGGTATGTGTTCCCAGTAAGAATTATTCATGAAGAGAGTGCAGGTAAAGGGTGGGCATACTAAAGGGGATATATTTGGCGCACTGATGAAACTACATATGTGGTGTAAAGATCCATGGTTTGGTACAATAGCAGGAGTAATGACAGTTGGTGAGGAAGAAATCGAGTTGAGCATGCGAATAGTGGTCGTGAGTGGCATCTTGTATAGAAAAGATGATAATGGGGGAATAGGGAAAACAACTTAATATTGTGGAGTAGGCTCAAGATGTGATATCGAGCGTTGATAATGGCAGGAGTAAACGGCAAAGCGGAAGAGACCATTTTAATCATGCAGAGGCCAGTAGGAGCTAATTCTTGTGGAGCTTCGTGAGGGTGAGATTCAACTGTATGAGGAGGAGAAGGAGATGTAGGGACAACTATTTTATCACTAAAATCATCTATGATTAATGTAGGAGAATTAACATGTGAATGTGAATGGTCTTGTGATTCACTAATATGACATCGGGTGGGACTATGGGATCTGGGGGGAGGGATTTGACCTCCATTACAAGTTGTGCTAAAATAACAGGATCAATGGTGCATAGATAAGTAGAAACAACATCTTCGATAGTACGAGGATCCATTCCAGAAGATGGAAGTTGAATGAACAAAGGAAAAGGTCTATAAAGGAAGGAGCAGTAGAGAGTGTCCAAAAAATCATGGCCACAAATTTCAAATTGCAAAGTAACTAAAGAATTAGAAGAAGAAGATTTTCTATGATGCTTACCCATAATGGCTAAATGCAAATGTAAAACCCTAGAAGGTGCTATGAAGAAACATGGGGTTCACTAAAATGATTAACTAAAAATGGGAAATCTAAAGTAATACTATGAGAAGTATATCCACTTAGTTAATCTAAATAGGAGGACTAAAACGTTGTAATAAATGGACTAAAATAGTATGGAATAATTGCAAATAATTATACTAAGTGAAATAAAACCCTAAATATGCAAGTAAAGAAGGAGAAATGACTTAGTTGATTAAAGAATACATGTCGCAAGTTCGATAATAAAATTTGTAAGTAAGAACGAATACCCATAAATCATGCGAAGGGTAGATCTAGAGGATATGAATTGGTGAGGCACTGGGAAGGTACTTGGGGCACCTAGGAAGGTACTGGAGCACCCGGGGTTCCCTGGTCTACAGATTAGGTGCCCTGATCTCAGTAAATGCTCATAATATAATTTTTTTATGGTTGCAAGATGATTTGAAACATTGTCTATTTGTCACTTGGATTCACCGAGTTGCGTTGAATGTGTTAGATGATGCAATGATGACCCGTGTAAGAAGAAAGGAAGTATCAAACCCTAGGAAAAATAAAATATTGAGAATGAATTGGTCAAACCGACCTTACCACAAACTAGTGGCCTTATCATGAGCACTTCACTACATTTCGGACCGGATGTAGTTATGTTGTGTGAGTGTGTATGTCGTGCCCTAGGTGCTCTTGTGTCAGTGCACTTTGTGAAGTAACGAGCAATAATAATTGTAGAAAATGTAATAACATGTGTGCATGGAATAGAATAGAATCCCTCCCCCTATGTTGTGTGTGTTGATGCAGATCTCTTAGCCTTGATGCACGACACTATGTGGATGCAAGTGATATAATGGATACAACTCTAGATGAAGCAATAGTAGTATGTGACACTCAGGACCCTTATTATGGTCTTATAAATTTATATTTATAGGGTTCTCTTGATCTAATTTCATAATTAACCTCGACATGGATGACTATGAAAAAGATAAGGATGAAAAATGGATAGAAAGACCCCAAAAAGAAGTGGGAAAGTGGAACATGGATCGGGGCACCCGGTGGGACAGGGCACCACTGGGCGCCCAAGACAGCCCTGGGCACCCGGGTTTAGACTAAAATGTAAGGAAAATTGCGAAAAAAGTGGATATGTATAGAAAAATATGTGGGAATGACAAAATAAAATATAAAAAAGGTGGCCAAAAGGTGGGATTAATTAGTACTTTATTCACTTGAGAACCTTATAAATAGTAGTATAAGACCGGGCTAAATAATGCCTAAAGTGCATGATTTTGTGTTTACATTTTGCCCCCACTTTATGTTGGTGAGCGGAATGCTCAGTAACATAAAGTAAATAGAGATACATACTTGATGTCCATGTAGAGTGTAGAAGAAGACATGCTGAAGGACTAGACTCAAGCGTGGAATGAAAAAAAGAAAATGTAGGGGATCATGGATTCTAAAGATGAAAAATGCGCATAAAAAGTGGCGAGAGTGAACCTAGGGTGGAACACACATCATTTGGGTGAATTAGTCACCCCATACAATGTTATACAGTCATCACACATCACAACACAAAACCATTACAACACAATTGTCGGCATCGAGACGGGGTTGAAAATCGACTTAGGTCCTTAGACAAGACAAATACAGCGCTCGGACCAGACAGTAGCGCTTGGGCACTCCTAACCCTTTCCGCAGACACTTGTGACTAGGGGAAGTTACACAACATTTGACAGATTCAACACGCTCTACGTAACTTCACACAATGACTTTTAGAGGGCACACGCTTCTAAGCATTCGACATGCATGCACTACACAACATTTTCTACTTTCGAATGGATTGAATTGTTCGAAATGCATCAGATTTTACACACCATCTACATTGGTGTTATAAATTGTGGGAAGTAGTTAAAGGTTGGAGGATAACACCAAAATTTTCTCCTTACACTTCTTCCATGTCTTGGCGTGAGATTGCCCAAAAAACTCATAGCTAAGCTGATTGATGCGAGATCACCCAAAAACTCATTCTTTTATAACATATTTAGAATCCTTTATACACCTTTTTTATCATCATAGATCAGATGCACATGTTCCTTTTTCATTATTGTGTTTTACATTCTTTTTTTACATCTTATACATTTGGATTGTATACATGCATATTTGACTACTTGACCGTTCTTCTCTTTTGCAAAGTGTCATCCTTATGGGAAGCGGTAGTCAACATCATTCAACAATCATCAACAACCAAACAACAATCAACATCAACAACAAGAACAATTGCGACATCTACACATGTGTTTCTACCCTAGGGTCATTTTCATCATCACTTTTTACATTTTCTCCTCCTTAGCATCCACACTTCACATTTTTATCACTCCATGCTTTTCCTTGGTTCTTGACATGCTTTCACCACCGATCTACATGGTTATCATGTACACATATCTTATCTACTTTATGTTATCGAGATTTCACTCAATAACATAAAGTGGGGGTAAATATAGACATAAAATCACACACTTCGGGTAATTATCTAGTCCCGATTGACATCTGCGATTCATATGATTCCTAAGTAAGACAACTATTAATTAACCCATGTCTTTCGCCACCTTTCTTTGCTTTTTGTTGCCACTTTTAGCCTTGCACCCTTTTTAGATCAGTTTTCCTTCTTACACCTTAGCATTTCTCTTCCCGTACACAACACCCATCCATAACGCCAACATAGGCACCCTCGTTCCTCCGGGCGCCCCCGACCTCTTTGTACTTTATTCACATATTTTAGGTTCTTTCTAACTGTTTGAGCATCTTATATTTTTGGTAGTCAATCTTTTCATGGTTAATTATGAAATTCAAGCAAAGGAATCATATAAATATAAATTAATGTGATCATAATAAAGAACTAAACACTAATCATTAGCGATCACCACCTAAGGTTGCATCCAAAGGTTATTCAAGAGCATTCTAACATCCATTCGAGCATCCATTCAAGGGAAAGGGATTACATTCTTTTGAATACACTCAATAGGAGGGGAAGTTCATTCTATTCTATGCACACATCTATTACATTTCTTTACATCTAGCTAGTTTACTCGGTGTCAAGTGCGACACGCACTGGAGGCACCTAGGGCACAATTTTTGCACACACACCCATAACTACATTGGGTCTTAAATGTAGTACAATGATCATTCGTAAGTTGACTCATTTGACATCCGAGGACGATCGACCCCTCATTTTGCATCTTTCTTTTTATGATTTTATGTCTCTTTGAGGGTTTTACAAGTGGAATATTTATTACGGGTTATTTGTGACCTCGGTAATAATTGTGCGACATACTAAAGCAACCAAAGGCAAAGGATAGCGAATACCTTGAAACCATCCAAAGGAGGTTTTTGAGTAGTTTGGTAGACATAGGCAACCAAAACAGTCTAGGCCACCCACAAGTGCACCTCTCCCTCTCTCAGTTCCCTAGTTTAGGCATATTGTCATATCACACTTTTTTTTTTAGGCCATGTGCGATAGTTCTCCCTCTCTATTCACCGATCAATACTTTGGTACAATCCATGATTAATTGTGAAACAACTAAGTCTTTCTATCCTCTTTTTACACTTAGGGTTTCATATTTTCTATCTTAGTTTGTTTGGATTAATTTTTGTACTTAATTGATTATTCATTTATCGCTACATTATAATCGGTTTGGGCATATATTTCCATATTTTACTTAATCACCTATCCTCGTTCGCATTGACTTAGACATCGCCACTTGTCATCACCACACGAGGGCACATTTTTTGTCCCTCTTGTCATTTTCCCAAGGGGACAAGAAAATTTTCCTTATCCCAGCCCCTATCATGATTCTCCATGTGATCCAGTCTTAACCCTCACATGATAGAAAGTTCATTTTTCTCCTACCTCCATCGTGTAATCACACCGCCACTTGTCAAGCTCACATCAAGGCAGATTTTTCTATCCCTCCTATCCCTATCCCAAGGGGACAAAGGGGACAAGAAAATGTGCCCCATGCTATGAAGATTGAAAACCTAAAATTTGGCTAAGTGTTTTAAACTACTTTATTTGCTTCTACCTCTTCCCTAAACTAAAATCACCTTTATCAGAAATCATAAAAACATAAAATAACTCCTACCCACCTCATATTTTCATAAGAATTCCGTTGTTATTACTCCATAATACCCAAAACCCGCAAATTATCTAGAAACTTTGTCAAAATTCCTCCAAGGTCATGTCATATATGCACCAAAATGAGAAAAATTCATGTCTTCCAAATCGGTAATTGTTTCCCTCAAAAAATTCATAGTTGTTCCTCATCCCGTGCGCCTATAAGAAGACTAACAATAGTAAAGATTATGCCTTGATTTTTTAATGGTAACAAATCCTATTTTCATATCATTGATGATGTTTTTTCAGTTTTCAATCATTCTTGTTAGGAATTCATAGTGCTCCATTCAATAAGTATATGTTATTACATATTTACCGTAGAGTAAATTTGAATTACTGTGTGGTGAGTTTCTTGTATGGTTATACGATTAAATATTGTTATTTAGTATAATATATTGTTTCAACAACAATGTATTCAGTAGATTTTATTACACCCAGTAAAACCTTTAATGGGTTATTTGTGTGTATCACTTCCTATCTTATAGGAAGTTGTTTTCTTAGTGTAATGTCTATACACTAGCCAAATGCATTATACATGAATATAGAGAGATTATTGTGTTATGTACATTACGTGAATTTGTACTAATGTCTTCATTTGGTATTAGAGTGATCTAATCAAGTCTGTGAAAAATTATTGAGTTGTGAATCTAGCAGAGAGGAGGAGACATTACAAGTTTTTAGGTGTCTTGCTACATGAAGGAATAATAGTGGTAGATACTGTGCAACAATTAGTAGAGACACGCAGATAATTATTTAAGTCTCTCTGAACTGTTCTACGCAAGATTGATGGAGAATAAGTCTAGTGTCATTACAATCATGGCATTTTGACCATACTTTTGCCGCCATATTATTCATTTACACGGTCACATTGGTGGTAGTGTTTAACCTCTGTACACATTTTCACTTCATGGTTTGATATCTCTATATCTACCAAATGGACAACGTACAACCATGAGGTCAGCATGCTATTGTATGATTCATGCACCCATTGAATTTTCTAGCCAACACTTCATATGTTTTACCATATGCTCAAGCATCCTTAGATCCACCGTGATTTTTCACAAATTTCCTTCCTTCATAGCGTGCGGATGCAAAGTCATGACCAATGTAGACACCTAAAATTTTCTTACACATTTTTAATGCTAAAGTGGTACTTATTATCCTCTATTTCTATCGTTTCCATTATAATTAGTGATTTTCACTAATTAACTAACTTTTCCTCTATTTTGGTCAATTAACGACACTTCATTAATTAACTAGCTTCTATTACATTCTAGATGCCAATTAACGACACTTCGTTAGTTATAATCCTCTTTAAATCAATTAATTAACTATTATTAGCTAATTAAGCCTTTTTAACATGCATTTAATCAATAAACCCTCTTGTTGGCTAAATCTTGCTTTCAAACGCTTCCAATCTTATCAATTTCTCTTCAATCATGTCCAAATAGCCTAAAAGCTTATTCTAGCCTATTAATTAATCCTAATTGATTAATTAAAGCACCCCAACTCCCATGAGTTGCTAACTCACTAGTTAAATCATCTAATCATGGTTAATTAGCCTAGAGTTACTTTATCATTTGTCCCACATTCATTGTGATTCAAGCTTTCCCCAAATAGAAAGCTATAAAAAGGACCAAGATCCTACCTTCACACCTTACACCATACTTTGAATAGTATTTCATATAAAACATATGATCAAGAGCTTTCTCCATTAATTTGGCATAGCTGCTTTGCATCAATTCTACCATTGTTGAGTAGTAGAAGAAGATCCAAGCTTGGCCTTGTAGCCATTCTTTGGTGAGATCTTCTCCCTCTCTTTGGAGAACAACATAATTTGATTGCTCATAGATCTAATTAGGTTCATTTTAATTAGCAATCATTTAACTTAGTAAGAATGCTTATAGATTAGATGAGTAATTTCATGTAATTTTCATTATGCATTCTCATAAGCTATGATCTTGATGGTTCATTGATAAATTTGAGCTTAGCTCTAGACTACTAGGTGTTAGTCTTTTTAGTTAGCTATTGCAAAAGTTTAACATGTGTAATATCTATCATGGTGTTTGATCCATCTCACACTTCAGCTGCTCTCCCAATACACATTGCATTTTTCACCTCGAGCTCTGTGATGGCAATTGTCATGAGATTTTCTAGTTTGAGGCTCTTTTCTAAAGCCGAGTTCTTATTTGTTTAAGGAGTTATTTATTTATTTTAAAGGGTCAAGTATAGACTAAATCTTAGAAACTTAGTCTTCACATTTCTAAATCCAATCTTAATTGGATTAACGTCGAAGTATATAGTCTCCAAATCAAAAGTCATGTAATATTGTTTTTGGTTATGTTATAATATTAGGTAAGATTGGTCAAATAGTTTTGTAATTTAATTTGTCTAGATGTCAAGAGTTTTTATTGTTTGTATCTATTAATTATTTGTCCGTCTAATTTCTTCATATAGCTCTTTGGCTATATTAGAAATTAAAGTTAATTGTCAAAACATTATGATCAATTGTTGTGTCTATTAATAGTGTCATGCTTGTTACCACTAGTATATTTGGATCAAAGTAGTAAAAGCATAAAAGACATTGTTTTTAAGTGTTATCTTATTTTTAATATTGTCAAAAGAGTCATTGCACCAAAGTAAAGAAGTTGTGTCGAGAATATTGTCACGAGTCATTTTTAGAGTCAAAATTTGTCAAAGTAGTCTCATTGTCAATGTTAGAGTCAAAATAATAAGTGTTTGTAAGTATTTCATATTGTTCAAACATGAGTCAAAAATGTCATCACAGAATGTCAAATTTTGAAAAAGATAAAATAAATTGTCTTACGAATGCATTTTCGAGTGTTACCCGACGTCCAAAAAATAAATGATTTCACATTGTGTGGGAATAATAAACAATGTGGGAATCATTGAGCTTCATATCCACATCTAGACGAGTTAGCAACACATGTACTAAATGATGGAGGCACATGAGGTGGAGGTCAATCAATGACCTCTTGTTAGTTCTTAAGCAATGACAGGGCCGCAATTATGGTATGGTGACACGTGTTTTCAATTGTGTGGTGTGGATTTTAATTTTTTATCTTTTCAATGTGGTGTGAAAAATAAGAGAAGAGGTTCATTCCTATTCACGTGTGTATGTGGCTATTCCTACATAATTCCCGATGTACTAACATAGTGAAGAATAGATAGCACAATGAAATGCAACATCATGTTTCTTGAATAGGTTCAACTATTAAATGTGTTCTTGTTCATACCTAGGTTTTTGTAAGCCTTGTAAAATCATTAAAGGTTGTACATATGGTTCATGTTGAAGTTCCTGCACTAGCTAGGTCAGATGTGTTCCCTACAGTGATTGGTTGATAAGCAGATAGTTCTTGCATGTGTTCCCACACTAGTTTGGTCAGATGTGTTCCTAATAATGCTTGGTTGATAAGAATTTGATGTGTTCCTTCTTCTACCTTCAGTTTGAGTATGTACCACGATCGGGAGCACACACATGTGGAAAACTACATAAGAAGTGCGATTGTTTTCTCCCATGTTTTGCACTAAGGGGGAATGTTAGGAATTCATACTACTACTGCATCAATAAGTAGATGTTATCACATATTTACCATAGAGTAAATTTGAATTACTGAGTGTGGTGATTTTATTGTATGGTTAAATATTTTTATTTAGTATAATATATTGTTTCAACAACAATATATTCGTAGAGTTTTGTTACACCCGTAAAACCTTTAACGGGCTATTTGTGTGTATCACTTCCTATTTTATAGGAAGTTGTTTTCCTATTGTAATGTCTATATAATAGCCAAATGAATTAAATATGAATATAGAGAGATTAATGTGCTCTATATCGTTGCATGAATCTGTACTAATGTCTTCGATTTCATGCGGGCGTATCGAGATGAAATTTTGAGCATAGGGTTTTGGAAGTAAGTCAAATCCATTGAAGGAATTTTCATTGCAAACAAAGGTGGATAAGTACCATTTCCAAAAATAGTAAGTATATGATAATCTCATTTACTAAAAATAGAAACTTACCTAAAATAGTGAAGTCCTCTTAGATCGTGTAATAATGAAGACAAAAAACTAGATAATCTTTCCCAAAAAAGAAAAAAAGTGGAAAAAGTAAAAGTAAAAATCAACTTTCTAAAAATAGAAATTGACAAAAATAACCAAGAAACATCAATGAATGTGTTCCTAGCATGTTAATGGTTTCAAAAAAGTGAATTCAGGGCAAAAATCACTTTTTCCCAAAATAACAGCCCCTGAACCCTAACTGCTAAAAATAGAAAGTGTTCATTTGATTCTGAGCATAAAGTTGTTGTCTTTTCATTTTTTCCCATCTTCATGATTTTTACTATTAGGAAGTTCAATTTTTCTGTTCTTGATCTTGTTTCAGCCCTTATATCGAATACCTGTGTGGGTGATAGTGATATCACTCATATGGACTTGGAAGATCTCAAGAATCGAATTCTCGATGGTCTGAAGAACCATTGAAGGACAAAGTATTCACTAATGGATTGTATGCTACTGAGTAGTCACCTTGTATCAGTCCAAAGCACTAAGTTGGTACCGACATGTGCTCATCAAGACAAGCCAAATATAAGAATCATAAGGGTGAATGATAATTCAATTTTGGTAGTGTTCACTCCGAAAGAAATTTCTCAATATATGTAGATTCCAATCACGAAATAATTTACATCGTGTGAATGGTCCAAAACAAAATCATATCTTCAAGGCCTTACACTGATGTCTTGATTGAAACAGAGGAATAAAGCCATCTCGTATGCCAAATTCCCTATCTTGAAGTGAATTCCACGAAGTCTTTTAAGATGTAATCATCCTACTGAGCAGGGTGATGGGGGAAGAGGCAACAAGGGATTTTTTAGGATTAGATGGCTCGAGTGTCATGTCCCCTTTTCGAGCTAATTCCAATTGAAGACCTTAACCCATTTTCTCCCCATGGGTTTAAGGAGAAAGCAAGGGGAAGATCTGAACTTCGTAGTTGCATCATTATTTTGATAGTTATTTCATTTATATATTTATGTATTCCTATTGGGCGATTAGCGCTCCAATAGATGGCTATGTAATTAGGAAATAAAATAAGTATTTGTGGCATGTAGGCCCAATACTTAATGAACTTTTAAAAGATCCTCCTTAAGGGGTCAACCTTTCTGGATTGCATTGTAATAAACACCCCTTATGTCTATATAAGGAGGTCGCTTAGTCATTTGTAAGGAGGCTTTTGGTGAATCTATCTTATTGGTGAAGGTTGTTTGTTGAAGCCCTTTCTCCACCTCATTCAAGGACGAAAACCCTTGAATTGAGTACCTCCCAAGGATAAAAACCCTTGAGGAGAGGGTAGTGTGGACGAAAACCCACATTATCTCATTTGTGTTGATCTCATTGCTGGTTATAATAGATTTCTACCTAAGTGACTTGCTTAGAGGTATGTTTTCAAGGATATTGCTGGTTTCTATGTGATTTCTTTGCATGGTTGAGCTCCCTATGATTTATAAAGGTGAAATATTCCATTTTATCAATTGTTGGTGCAAATTATATTTGATTTCAAGAGGGACGACATATATTGGAGTGATGTTTTGGTATGTGCGATGAAATTTTGGTAAATTTGGAATTATCATCATATTCTCTATATTTTGTAAGGCCAATATCTCAAGTTTCATGATTTTTGGTGCTTTCTATGTTGAGTTATGAATTTTTAAAGATACACTAGAGACAAGGGTTTTATGAAATTCATATCTTCATATCTAGGGCATTACAAATCATATTTCCTACATTATATCATTTTAGAGGTTATAATATAATTTTAAAAATTCAAGTGGGGTTAATTAAATGGTTTTGAAGGCTCAAAAGTGAAGTTGAATTCCACAAACAATTTAGCTGCCCTTGAATATTGCAAAAATCATATTACTTTTAGTTGGTTGGTTTCTAAAATCAGATTGGGAGATCTTTGGTTTTGAGCTAATTACCTTAATTTTTAGTTTTATCCCCAAAAGGGATATTACAGTGGTATCAGAGCATAAGATCTAAGGCAAGGGTTTGTGGATCAGCCATGGAATCAAAGCTTGGCAAATTGGTAGAAGGACAAGAGAGGTTGATGGACTCCATGGGATTGCTAGCTCATGTTCTACACAACCACCATGCACTAGGAGGTAACATTGGCGAAAAGGGTGAGCAATACTTAAGGCAGCCACAAAGAACCCAAAGTGAAGCTCCTACTTGCTCTTTCCGTTCTTCTTTCCTACCTAGGAGAGAGGCCATGCATGAGGAAAAATTAGGGCAGCCATTGGGGCAACACATTGCTTCATGTTTTGAAGAGTACAAAGCTCTTCCGGAGGAGATTCAAAATTCCTTGACACTTGTTGAATTCTTGGGAGTAAAGATCCAATGAAAAATAAAACCAAAAATTATTGGGTATGGCTTGGGAGCAGCCCTTGGAAGCAATTGAGGCTTCTGTCACTCTTGCCAAAAAGAAGCCATTGACTGATTTTTCAACTAGTACCTTGGAGATACAAGAGTGGGGTGTGAATATGGAGCAAGGACCAAAGCACAAAAGAGGAATCATGGATCCTACATCCCAAGGTAATGCTCCCTTGATGTTGGATAGTTTATTAGTGCCTAATGATTGTTTTGGATTGACTTTGGATAGGAAAAATCAGAGGAAGAAGAAACCCTTCCAAGGTTTCCAAGGAGACACAACATGGCTGCATGGTTTGAGGAGTATAGAGCCCTTTCATCTAAGATTCATGATGCCATATCACTTACGGAGTTCATGGGGTTCAAAAGAGGTAAAGTGGGAGCCCTAGAGGTGCCTAACACACTTCCTAGGAATGATTCATTGACTAATATTCGAATAACAATATAAAAGAACATGTTTTGAGGAGAAAACATAGATCATGAGCCGAAGAAGAGGAAAATCATATTTGCATATGGGTGAAGTGAAGTTGGTGATGAAGGACCAATTTCTAGGTGAGAATGAAGACAAGAAGCTTGCTGGAATTTCCAAAGCAGCAGCTCATTGGAGGCAAGTTGATGATATACATGACCATGGTAAGGACCATGAAGAGGTTCCATGCATGGACAACACAAGGTATGGTAGAAATAGTCACATTTCATATTCTTTGTCTCCTCCTATGTCACTACCATACTTGTTTCATCATGGGCAACTTGTTGAAAGGAGAAACACATGGCAAGTTTGATGCTTCATGGTGGCCATTATGGAAAACACTCTAAAAAGGAAGGATTCAATAGGATTGTGGCTAATGAATGTTTATTTCCATGCATATGGTTAGAAGAAAAATCTATGAAGGATGTTATGCATTCACACCACTTGGTGAAAAATGAGATGATGCAAAGTAACTTCATCACCAAGGGGCACCAATCATTCAAGCTAGCTTTGGGGAGGCACATGGTAAGCTCCGTACTTCCATTTGTTATTCAACAGTCATTTGATTTGGATTTTCAGTTCCTAGTCAATGCACATATTCATAAAAAGATCCTTCCAATTGAAATACAAGTTGTGTGCATGAAATTGGTGTTTGAATTGAAGTGGAATGAGTGTTATTCCTTTGATCCGGGCATTGTAACTCAGCTGAGTTTGAAAGGTATGATTGGGAGCAATAAGAGGGTTGATTTATGGTGTCTTAAGTTTGCCATTGCAAGTTTTTATGTTGTTGTTTTGGAACGATAATCACATTACATATTAATTTAGTTCCTTTCATGGATAATCAGGATGAGAGGAATTCTTTGCACCATATGTTGCTGCAATAGTTGCTTCTTGAGAAATACCCACTTGTTTTATGGTTGACACATGCTAACAAATCTCTTTTTCTAATTGAGTTAGTGCAACATTCATTTAGGAGTGGATGTCCACTATTCCACCATGTCAAAGAAGCTAAGAAAGACCTAAGAAAGGGGGATAACAAAGGGCCTATAAAGGAGGGCATGGAAGTTGAGATTGGTGGACTCCTCTTTGCCATCACATGAATTCCATACTAGCTGGATACCCATGAAGAAAAGGTATGTGGGATGACTGATCTATATGTTGTTGAGTATGGTAGAAGCACTACTACTTCCCATATTTTCTTGCCCCCCTTTGTGTTCAAATCTATGCAAGTTGGAGATGTTATGGGAAGGGTTCCAACTCACAATTTTCAGATGACTTGCAATCCTATGCATACTTACCATGATTCTTATAACAACAATGACTAGTACTCAATGAAATATTTTTGGCATGAATGAACTTGTGTGTTCATGTTGGAAATTAGAGCTAAAAGAAGGGATCTTAAAAGGGGAAAAACTCCGCTAGAATTGGTTTTGCGGAGGCATCCCAAAACCACCCAAATATAAGTCCAATTCACTCATGCTAAGGGGCCTAAGGTGGTGCTACAACCAAGTAACTATGAAGAATTATTTTTAGATTGGTTCTATAAATGTGCTAGAAGTATTTTCCAAACTTCCCTCATGGTACATAAAATCATGAGCAATAAAGGAGAAGCAATAGAGAGAACTTCTAGTATGAATGAGAAGATTTTTATGAAATCGGTTGTCCCTATCATTTTCAGTTTCCTTTTCATACTATGGGTTAAGGAAAGGAAGATTGGGTCACAAGAATGATGATAATACTCCTCCAGATGTTTCTAAGGCATGGGAAGCTATTTGGCAACATGTTCCAATCACTTTTAGGTAGAGACATGAAGAGGAAATGCATATCTACAATTGTGTGTGGGGAAACCACTAAATGCACGAAGTCTGTGGAGCCTCCAAAAGTAAGAATGTAGAGTAAAATGCCATAATCAGCAGGGCCTAAGAGAGTGTTTTTAAACACTCATGTTTGCTTTAACATGTTTGTTTCTTGTGTAGGTACAAACATAAAGATCATGGAGTAGTTGAGATTCATTTAGTATCCAGAACTTGTGATTACTTGGGGATAAGTAATTTCAAGAGGGAGGATTGTCATCTCCCTTTTCGAGAGTTCAATTGAAGACCTTAACCCATTTTCTCCCCATGGGTTTAATGAGAAAGCAAGGGGAAGATTTGAACTTCATAGTTGCATCATTATTTTGATAGTCATTTCATTTATATATTTATGTATTCCTATTGGGTGATTAGTGCTCCAATAGATGGCTATGTAATTAGGAAATAAAATAAGTATTTGTGGCATGTAGGCCCAATACTTAATGAACTTTTAAAAGATCCTCCCTTAAGGGTTCAACCTTTCTGGATTACATTGTAATAAACACCCCTTATATCTATATAAAGAGGTCGCTTAGTCATTTATGAGGAGACTTTTGGTGAATCTATCTTATTAGTGAAGGTTGTTTGTTGAAGTCCTTTCTCCACCTCATTCAAGGATGAAAACCCTTGAATTGAGTACCTCCCAAGTTAAAAACCCTTGAGGAGAGGGTAGTGTGGATGAAAACCCACATTATCTCATTTGTGTTGATCTCGTTCTTTGGTTATAATGATTTTTGCCCTAAATGACTTGCTTAGAGGTATGTTTTCAAGCATATTTTTGGTTTATATGTGATTTTCTGTGCATGGTTGAGCTCCCTATTATTTATAAAGGTGAAATCTTCCATTTTATCAATTGTGGGTGTAAATTATATTTGATTTCAAGAGGGGTGACCTATATTGGAGTGATGTTTTGGTATGTGAGGTGACATTTTGGAAAATCTAGAATTATCATCCTATTCTCGATATTTTGTAAGGCCAATATCTCAAGTTTCATGATTTTGGTGCTTTTTATGTTGAGTTATGAATTTTTAAAGATACACTATAGACAAGGGTTTTATGAAATTCATATATTCATATCTAGGGAATTTAAAATCAGATCTCTTGCATTATATTATTTTTAAGGTTATAACATAATTTTAGAAATTCAAGGGGGTTAATTCAAGGGTTTTGAAGGCTTAAAAGTGAAGTTGAATCCCACAAACAGTTTGTTGCCCTAGAATATTGCAAAAATTAGATTATTTTCAGTTGGTTAGTTTCTAAAATTAGATTGGGAGATCTTTAGTTTTGAGCTAATTACCTTAATTTTCAGTTTTATCCTCGAAAGGGATATTACACTCAATTCATCCTTGTGGTCATTGATGGTGAGCAGATGATTGATTGGGGGATATAATCGTGACAAAATCCATCAACAATTGTTCCAATTATCTGAATATAAAGAATTTTTCAATGACGTCCTACTTGGTCTACGCTCTGGCAAGCACAAGACCATTTAAAGGATTGACCCTCACTCAAAATATTTCTTAGAAGGATCACACCTATGAGAATTATCCACAATTTACCACGAAGGAGAGAAATTAATATTTTGCAAGAGTGAACGATGCTTTCATTATGTTTGTCATCGATTGTTGGAGGGAAATCCTGAATCAAGGTTGTCTTCACAAGCTATTACTTTGATCAAGAGGTATGGGTATCTCTTTTGAGTTCTCAACTTTTTGTATATTAGAGTAGTTGGGTTTGATCTTTCTTCGTGTAAGCTACCAAGGTATCTTAGTGATAAGATCGTGATGTTCAATTTGTGTAGGCAACTTGTTCACATCAATGGTAAGCTTAAGAATCAAAATAAGAAAAGTGTTTCACTCTCGAGTCCTTATCTTCCTTGAGATATTATCCTACAAGAATACTAATGATGCATGCAAACTTGGAATCTGCCTTTTCTTCCTAATTCTCTACTCATATACTCTAAGAGTGGACTTTCTATTCAGAGAAACCTAAAAACATTCCACCTTCTTGATTTGCACCATGTTCCACAAGTAAAGGATTATTGGGTGAATGTGTAGATGATTTTGAAGTCAGAGAACGTGATCATATGAGAATGATAGTTGGGAAGATGAGAAAATTCAAGTTTGATTGGTATGAGGATGGGATTGAAGATGATGACACTAAAATGTATGATTCCGAGTACCAAGTTGTTAAAGCCTCACCCCTCCCACAAGTGTCTTGGAGCATCTCGTGAATCGGGGACATAAATGAGTGAACCGAAGCAATAATTAAGAGATCAAGGGAATGGTTTGAAAAGAAGAAATATTCCCTCATTACATAATGAGGTTTCCCAACTCTTACAAGACAAACATCCCATATTTCCTCTTTAAAAGCAACTGAGAAAACTTCAAGCTCTACTCACTCAAGAGAGCACTCAAAAGGAAATTAGTGGAATTTGAGGCCCCACACTACAAGAGATTGCACAAAAAGGGAAGAGAAACACAATATCCTATAGAAGTTTTGGAACAAGGATAAATTGACCCATCTCATCCATCAATTCCTTAGTGGTCTCAAAGTATCTCCTCATCAACATTGCACTAGTTCCATCACTGCAAGATGTGTCATTTAACTCGAGAGCTAGAAATAGCAATCATGCCCAATGTAGAGCCTGAAACAACTAAGATATTCCCATGGGTGTAAGAGATGATTGGAGGAGAGGCCCACATGGTTCAACAAGTGGTGGTTCTAGATTTTCAAGCTATATCCACGATGGTGAAAATAAAGAAAGGAAAGTTGGCCCAAGTTACTTCACACTTCTTCAATGGAGTTTCAGGAAATCAATACGTGGAGGTAGTGCAAATGAAGATAGTAAAACCTATTGTTGAGATGACTTTGTCTAACTACAAAATGAGCACCATTCCTTTGGGACCAAAGCATCACATGAGGGAGATGCCCACTTATTTAAGGAATTATGCACTTGCCTTCCGACGATAAATGAGGAATATAAAAAGAAAATTAAACAACTGAAAGGCCATGTAAGAACCCTCACCTCGTATGTGCAAACCTTCATGGATCCAAATGTCATTCCATTTCTTCTTCTTTGAAGAAGTTACTCCCATTTGATTTAATAAAATTAGAACTAAATCTAAATGTAGAGCAACTATTGTAATAAATGATGTATAAATGCTAATATACATTAAGACAATGGCAATAAAGCATATGTAATATGAAACCCTAAGAAAAAGGAGAGATAATGGGACTTACTTGAATTGTGAGTGAACAAGAAGTGATTTGGGAAGATAAAACACTTTGAAATAGGATGAGGAGAGTATTACAGAGGCTTGCTATAGGTTTTGAGATCCAAAACTACTTAGGACATGAGTACCGACACTAGTTTTTAGATCTAGGCGTTGGTGTCTATGTAGATGATGGAGATACGGTTCTTCAAGGCCAAATGATTATCATTGTCCTTTCCTACCCTGTCACTCTGGATTCGTTGTTTGACCTACAACCATTTGTACCTATAAATTGTAAGAAATAAATTCACTTGCACATGCCCATAAAGTATATCAAACCTTAAAATGGAAAATGTAGAATGGGGAGTAAGATTGACCTTGGCGGTCACCCGAAGAGTGAAATTATGATCGAGAAATGCACTACATCTCAGCTCCATGTAGTTCTTGTGTGTGTGTAGAAATGACACCCTCAGACAACTTGCATAGTGGTAGCGAGCTAGATCTAGAATTTAGAAAATGTATATAATGTGTGGGATGGAATTTAATAGACTTCCCCTCCTATGTTGTGCATGCATAAGTGATGTAACCCTTGTCCCTTGTATGAGTGCTAGATGGATTTCTTTGATGCTTTTGTGCCTTTTGAATACAAGATTAGGTGGTAGTATGTAATGTTTAGTGCTTGGTCCCTTATTATGAAAACATGACTATGCATTTATATGATTCCCTTGTTTGATTTTTGTAATTAACAACCTGAAAGGCCTACCCAAAGTAGTGAAAAGTAATTAAGAAGTGAAAGGGGTCCAAAAGGGTAAGAAATAGGTGAAGAGGGAAAAGAGTGCACGACCCTTGTGTCTTGAATGGGCGCTAGTATTTGAGACATTAGAAAGATTAAAAAGTCCAATGTTGGAAAGTATGCAAGATGTATAAAGCTAGTAAAAGTTCGAAGGCAAATCTAAAGGCTAAAGGGAGTTTACAATTACTAGTTTTCTTTCTTGGGAATCAAATGAATGCTATCATGCTTTTAGGACCTATTAATGTACCCAAGTACATAGATTTTGTGTTTACATTTTCCCCCACTTTATGTTGTTGAGTGAATACTTGATAACATAAATTAGATAAAATATATGTACCTTATGATCCTGTAGAGAGTGTGGTGAATAACGTGTCGAGTGGACAAGTGAAGTATGAAGTGATTGCAAAGTGAAGCGTGGAGTATAGAAAAATAGAAGTGAACCCTGGGGGTGAAGTGTATGTGTAACTTGTACCTGTATTTGCTGATGTAGGCAGCTTCTTGTTGTGTATTAAGGACAAACCTGCAAAAAAGAGTGAAAGAGTAGTCAAAGTCCTATATATGAAAATTTGAGTAAAGCATGTATAAGTATGTAAAAGTGTGAAAGTATGTAAAAGGAAAGTGTGCACCTAATGTATAAGTATAAAAGATAGAAAGATGTCCTGAAATGCTATGAAGAGCGAGTTTTTGGGTGGTCTCATGGTAAGTATGATTTTTTTGGGTAATCTCACACTAAGAATGAGTTTTTGGGTGATATTACACCAAGAGTGTTTTTTGGGTGATCTCACGCCAAAAGCAAGATTTTTGTGCAATCTCATGCCAAGAGCAAGTTTTTGGCGATCACACACCACTGGAGAAGAGGGTTGGAGAGAGAGGTCTAATTTTACTCTCCTTCCATGACTACTTCCCAAATGAGCACCACTGCAGATGGTATGTCCGTGTTGTTATATATGTTGTTAGTAATGTAATTGATTATAGGAGATAGAATATAATTTTTATTTGGAGGCAAGTTCCTACTACTAGAGAATTGTATCGAAGACCGATGTATTGAGAAATTACCTATTTACGCCTCGAGGACATTAACACCTAGTGGAGGACAAGAGCACCCTGAGCACTAGTGTTTGTGTTTTGGGCGCTAGTGTTTGTACTACTTGTGAAGTCCAAGTCTAATTCTAGACTATTTTGTGATTTGTATGCCTATGGTGTTTCGTACAATGCTAATATGAAATGTAGGTCCGAGTTGTTGTAGGGGTGATTTGTTCACTCAAAGTATGCCCCCCTCATTTGGGGTGCATGAAATGTCTATATGAGAATGTGGCCTAAATGAGAGGACCTGATGTTGATTTGAAGTGGAAACTGCGAGGGGTAGGGGATGTACATGGTAGAAACCAAGGCACATGCAAACATAATGGGCTAGTAACAAGTTCTAGTAGTAAAAGTAGCTAGCATGCAATAGAAACAATGTAACAATAAAGTGTGTAAACAAGATGGGTAATTTGTGAAAAGTGGTTTTCATAAATGGAACATCATTCATAATGTCACAAGACAATCAGGACCGAAGTGGCCAAAAACATACAATGATCATATACAAAGACATAGGGCATAGCCCGAAAAAAAAAAATACAATAGCAAACAATAATAAGAAAAATGTATCAAATAACCATGGTTGTAGATAGTCCTACAAGGAAAATGCTACACATGAGGCACCCATTAGCATGTTAGAAAGATAAATAGTATGTCAAAGCATGTATATATAAATGAAAAGTAAAGTGTTAGTAAGAAGTAGTAAATGATGAAATGATAGAACTTGTAGTGTGTGAGATTAGTCAAAGTAGATGTCCCAGGAGCCTCAAATGAGACTGACAAGGGATTTAGTGTCGAGCATCATGGATCATGTAAGGAGATGTAAGAGATATGCATTATATTCCAAAGACCAAGTGAACCCGTATGTGTATATGATAAAGATAATGACATATTGAGTGTTTGTCTAGCATAGTAAGCAAAGTGCAACATATAAGTAGTATAAGCAAGTAAGATTAAATGCAACCAAGATATGCAAATACTATGATGGTGTGATGACATGGTATGCAAGATTTGAAAATGGAAGGATCCATGTTTCCCCCAGCGGATGTGTGTGAAATGAGGTTCATTTATAAATGCCCCCTCTCAACATCAATAATTAACCATAAAACAAGAGTGCTTCCTTAGGAAATGGGTTAGTCATGTGTTGTAAGTATATATTGGAAAAGATATGTCAAGAAGCACATTGCGTGAAGTTTGTAATCGAGATTCAAGGATGTAGTGTGCCCTAAATATTCAAGTGTGAATCGTAGCACGAGAGTGTGTCATATAGTAATGGTGGTATATTTGTGTGTACTAAGAGGTGAGAGTGGTTAGAAAATTTAGATATGAAACATGGAGCATATAGTGTGGTGATAGTTCTAAAAGAGGGTAGAAAGTGTGATGCCCCCAAGTGTGCGAGGGATGAAGAATCTAGTAAACTCATCAAGAAGATCGTTAGTGTCAGGGTCATAACCAATAAGATTTGGATTAGAGACATGGTAGGCAATAATATGAGGATGATCATAAAGGGAGCCATTGTGAAATAAAGTATACATGCCTATAGCATATGATTCATCAATGAAAGGAGTTTGGGGACAATATGTGTGTTCTAGTGAGTGATATTTTGCGTATAGCCAAGGAATGAATCATTGCATATAGAAACACAACCAAAAGGCACTTGAAATGAGATATCAGTGTGATTGGGATTAGAGTGCCACCAATGTAGTCAAGCTAAGACTATCGAGGGTAAGTAGAAAATAATGGGGTGAACTCGTATAAGAAGAACTGAAAAATGGAAGACACAAAGGCCATAAGTAGCGGTAATGAAAACATATCCATGATATACGTGAGGTGAGTGAGATGGAGGAAGGAGATCATCGAATTTGAATCCTAAGCAGATAAAACCTTCAGGTGTGCATACAATGTCAAGAAAAGTGGGATCAAATTGAATATGAGGCCAATAAGAGTCATGTATGAATAAGGTACATATAAATGGATCAACTGGTGGAGTAGATGTAACTGGAGGAGAAGGCATAAGATCTAGTGCATGGATAGAATCCTAGAAAGGGATCATAACTATAGTAGAAGGAGGGTTTTTTTAAATTGATATTCACCTGGACTAGTAACAACAAAGGTGTCTTGGAAGTAAGATTCATCTATTTCTAGAGGAGTAAAGTTGAGATTGCGCAGTTTTCATCGGTAAGCTTGATGACATCAACCTCATCATCAGAATCATCAGTGCTGACATTATCATGTTGGATAGCATTATCAAGGATATTAGGAGGAGTAGAGCTAGATGTAGGGAAAGGAGTAGTAGTAATAGATGGGGTAGTGGTAGTGCTAGAAGTAGATGAGGTAGGTGATATAAGATCAAAAATATGCATAGGGATGGAAGGGAGGGCGTGTAGGTAGAAGAAGTAGTAGGATAACTAGAATAACCAACATCGTTTGATCTTGACGACCTTATGATATGGAATAGGATACATCGAAGGGATAAGCATGATAGTGATGGGATCTATGTGACAAAACTTGAATGGGTCAGGATTAGTATAAATAGTATGCTCATAGCCATCATGCAAGAATTTAACACACCAATGAACTATAGAAGGAACAACATGCATATCATGAATCCATGGTCTGCCAAGTAAGTAATTGAATTGAAATGATGTGTCAAGGACATGGAATGTAATGGGAAGGGTTTTATGTCTAACTTGTAGGGGTAAGGTGATGGTGTTGATGCATGTGCAAGTAGTAGTAGAATCATATCCATGAACAAGAGTAGAATATTTAATGAGAAAAATTTTGGGGATGTTTAATTTCCTGAGTAATGAAAGAGCACATATATTTATAGTAGAGCCATTGTAAATTAGTACACACTTAATACAGATGGAACCGACAGTAGCGGTGTCAAGCAAAGGTGTAGAAATATCGCGGTGGTAGTAGCGAGAATATCCATTAAAAGATATAACATGTGGTAAATTTTTTAGGGATTGAATGAGATGAGTAAAGGAAACATGTGAATGATCACTTTTAATATAGATGGAGTGTAAGGCAACTTGTAATGTATGAAAAAAATCTAGTGCACTTTGTGGAGGAAATCATAAAGAGATATTTTGGCTGGTATATTCTTAAGTTGCTCAATGATATCATAGACTTTAGAGGAGTTAGGAAGAAGCTGTAGAGGTAATAGGTGGAGGGATAGAAATGAGTGTAGGCAGTAGGAGGTGTAGACACAAAATCACACACTTACTACTATTTACTATATTGCCAAGTATGTTGTTTTATATATGGATCTTGAGTAAGAAAAGTATTCACTAATGGCACACTTCTTAGTCCATCCACTTGTGTTGTTTGTTTCTATTGCTTTTATCTTTCACACTTGTCACTCATACAACCAGCTCTCGAGTCAGTCACGAGGATCCCCTGTTTATCCATCTTTGCACGTTTTTTGTCAGTTGTCTCTGGACACTAGTGCCTAGGCGCTCCTGTCCATCCTGGGTGCCCGCGTCCTCTTTATTTTTGACATTTGAGGTTGGTCTTTTCAATTTTCCTACTCATATCCTCAAGTAATAGTCGACATGTCGGAGTCATTACTATCAAAATTCAAACAATATATCCCTATACAAACACAACACATATACCATTATAATGGCGGCCAATTTCTATCAAGGGCTATCTATCTACATATCAAAGGGACTGCATATTGGTATTATTATTCCGCATACACACCGCACACGGGGAGAGGGGAAGTTAATTTTTTCATCCACACATTTTCATTATATCTATTTACCACCCACTATCTTGGTGTCATTAGTGCGAGGGAAACCTAGGATCACTATTGCACACACAAGCACATATAACTAAATTAGGTTTGAAATGTAGTACAACATTCAAATCATAAGATCACTCATTTGACAATGGAGGACATCCCAACCCTCATTTTTCCTCTTTTTAAGGATTTGATGTAGTTTGAGGGTTTTGTAGGAGATTATTTGTGTTATGGATTTCCAGGTACTTTCTTTGATCCAAGTGAGACATATAGGTGATCAAAAGTGAGCAAGTGTGAAACCCTAACGATAGTACGAACAGATTATGACCTTTTTGGAAAACTCTAGCACCCCATGAGGTCCGGGGTGCCCATAGGTGCCCTTGCCCTTACCCGGGTGCATGTGTCTAGATTTTACTGACATCTCTACATTTTTTGAGCATGATTGCAACATTATGATTTTTGTTTCATCAGTTCATCCAATCTAGACACACTTTGGGATAGAGAAATCAAGGTAATTACCCCATCTCTTTCATTTTCTTTCATAATTACATATAATAAAATTACCCAATATCTATATTTCATTACATATCTCTATAACAATCTTTACATTCATATTTTAATAAAATATCCATATTTTATTGAATCATTTTGGTGAACCCATTGATTATAACTCTTTTCCCTAGGATCTACTCATAGCTCAAAGTAGATCTTATTCTTTTAGGCAAGCTATACATCATGTGAGCGTTAATCATATCCTTGATGATGTTGAGTTTAAGATTCTTTTTCACAATCCTCAACTCGATAGTGACATTCAAAGACAACTTTTGCCAATGAATGCAAAATTCCTACTAGTTTCACTCATTCTTCTTACAACCTTGTTTTTAAAGAACAAAAAATTTGTGGTTGCACTCCTTGTTACTCATTTGGCACTAGGACCACTCCACCTTCTTTTTCTGAAACTCTTGATGATACTTTTATCGATTATATGCTTGGTATTGATTGTGATACTATAGATAAAAACATGATGAAAATGTACATGTGCATGATGTTGTTTCTCATACTAGTCAGGATGATTGTATAGTTACATCTCATACTCCTTGCATTTTTGAAAATGTCTCTAATGATTGTAAAGATACATCTCATGATAGTTCTTCTCCTATTTCATTGTATGTTGATGATACAATTGATGAATTATTGCATATGAATCTTTGTCCGATAATAATGATGCACATGTTAGTAATGATTCTACTTCTCATCGCCGAATGTGAATTCTCCACTCGATATCATCTTCTTTTGAGATTGTATCTAGTAACATGAATTTCGATTCCCCTCCTTTTATTGCTTCATCTCCTAACGACTCTTGTAAAAAGAATGAAACCAACAGTGAGAGACATTGTGAAAGAAGAAATGAAGAAGTTATTGGATGCTTTGGATTTATATATCCACTTTCGGATAGTTAATGGGTGTCACCTCTTTTTATTGTGTGAAAGAAGAAATGAAAATGGAGGATCTGCATAGATTATAGAGAGTTGAATGCAACAACAAAGAAGGATCATTTTCCACTCCCTTTCATTGATCAGATACTTGACACTTTGGTGGTAAGAAATATTTTTCTTTTCTTGATGGATATAGTGGCTATAATAAAATTCAAATTGCACTACAAGTCTAAGACAAAACCACTTTCACATGTCCATGGGGAACGTATGCTTATGCATTTATTCCTTTTGGATTGTGAAATTCACTTGCTACATTATAGAGGGCATTCCTACATATATTTTACGAATTAACAAAGGATTATATGGAGGTATGCATGGATGATTTCATAGTCCATGACATAAGTTTTGAAGAAGCCATGCAGAGTCTCGTTAAAGTCTTGAATATATGTAAAGAGAACAACACGTCCTTAAGTAATTAAAAATGATACATGATGATGTATGAAGGTATATTATTGGGACACTATCTATCTTCAAATGGAATAAAAGTTGATCCAACAAAGATATCTATCATCATAAATATGCCAACACAAAAAAGGATGTTAGGAGCTTCCTAGGCCATATTGGTTATTATAGAAGATTAATACAAGATTTCAGCAAGATTGCAGCGCCATTGTTTGTACTACTAGGAAAGGATACTGCATTTGAGTGGATTGAAAAATGTGAAACTACATTCCAAACTTTGAAGAAAATGTTAACTACTACCCATGTATTAAGAGGACTGATTGGAACTGTCATTCCACATCCATATCGATGCATCAAACCATGCTATTATAATTTTTTTAGGATAGAAGGATGGAGTTCTAAACTATGCAATTTATTATGTTAGCAAGAAATTGCAACATGTTGAACTTAATTACACAGTCACATAAAATGAGTTCTTAGCAATTTTGTATGCTATCAATAAGTTCAGACACTACATCATAGGTTATCCAGTGTTCATTCACATTGACCATGCTACCATTAAATATTTAATCAATAAACTAGTAGTAAGCAACATGATTATCATATGGTTGTTCTTTCTACAAGATTTTGATGTCACAATATTGGATAAGCTCTGACAAGGACAACGTGGTAGCAAATTTCCTTTCAAGAATGGAGATTAATGATGAAGAACAAGTATTTGATGACTCTTTCCTAGATGAGCACCTATTTTCTATCTCCACAAAAACACCTTGGTATGTAGACATAGCCAACTATATGGTTTTAGGTAAAACACCTCCACACTACTTATATTCTGAAAATAAATACATAGTTGAAAAGAGTGTGCATTTTTCTTGGATAGTTGGATTTCTATTTCACACAGGGAAATATCATATCATGAAAAGATGTATAGATGATGAGGAAATATATGATGTCCTCAAAGCATGCCATAACAAACCTTATGGAGGACACTTTACATTGTTGATGTAATTTCGATCTAGATAAAAAGTATGAAATCAAGAATAGGAAATCCACACCATACCATCCACAATCCAATAACCAAGTAGAGTGGACAAACATCGAGATAAAAGCTATCTTGAAAAAACCATTTCACTCCATAGGAATGATTGGTCAGAAAGAATTCTAGAGGTAGTATGGTAATTCAACACAACATGGAAGACAACAACTAGCTTCACACCATTCGAGATTTTTATGGTAAGACTATTGTTCTCCTATTGAATTTGAGCACAAGACACTAAGGAATGCACTTCAACTAGGCATAGATTTTTCTAAATCTCAAATGAAGAGGATTCTTTAACTCAATGAGTTTGATGAAATGAGAAGACATGTTGTGCATAATACAAAATTAGTGCGAAGTAAAGGATCAAATAACATGGCATGTTCATCAAGATAAGATAATTTTAAGAAGGTGACTAGGCACTCTTATTTGAATCAAAGTAAACACATTTTATTTTCTTAGAATTTATGTTTTGAAGGATTTGATGTATGTGTATGTAAGAGTGCATAGTATCTAACACATGGAGATAATGTAAGAGACTGGATGATCCACTTGCAACAACATGTATCAAATATTTGTTTTTTTTTCATGTTTGGTGGAACTCATGATTTCATGAAGGAAATAAGGGATATCTACATGTGTGAGTGATGATCAAGATAATTGGTACCCTAACAGGTCAGCATTCCCTCTTCAGGAGTTATCTAATTTAAGAAAGGAGCCTCCAATACAAATGCCACACACGCTTGCAACATCATAATAGTGTTTGCAACATCATAGCAAACCAACATGCAGCAAGGGAAAAAATCCAATAAAGCATATGTAATCATCATTCTAAATATTCCTCAAGATAAGTGCACTCCTACCACTTTATTAAAGTATGATTAGTATGATTATTATTAATTAATATTTATGCCACAATATCATGTATTTAATTGTATTGATAAAACACCACCCTTTTATGCTGTGAGGTGTCATTACACATCATCCCACTCTATAATACTACTTTACCTCACACATTCCTATAATCAAATAAACTAATTGCATTTCCCTTTGCTATACTACATGTCCGTTGGTCTCAAAGTTAAAAAATACTCAAAACAATCCCACACAATTCAATTTTGCATCATTTCTCCAAAACTATGTGATTGCATTATTAGAGCTGAGAAAGTTGTATATTGAAAATGGGTGGAGACTTGATACACCATGAGCTAACAGAGCATTCTCAACTCCTTATCCAACCAAAAATTCTATAATACTTTCGCGACAATGGGTGGATAGATTATATAAATCAATTCCAAGGTTTCAATGAATCAATGGTCGAAGAATTTGCTGCTACATTCAGAGATGGTGAAGCAAAGGTCAAGGGTTTATCAGTAAGAATTAGTGATGAAATTTTGGCCAAGGTGACTAGACTTCCCACACAGGGTGAACCTTTCCCTGAGAAAGTAAATCTGGAAGTAGCTAGATGGGAATTTGTTGATGCAGATGATGTGTTCATCAATGATCACCAAGGTACTTACAAAAATTCTCTCAAACCTCTCATGGATGAAATTTCAAATTACATTATATAGTATTTTAACTACAACGGAGCTACCCTAGATTAAACATAATTCATTTCAAATTACTCAATCATCTCAAGAACAATAGATATGTCAATGTGCCCAATTTCTTGAATGAAATTTTGAAAAATATGGGTAGGGAGGCACAACGAGGAAGGTATGATCTTTCACATCACTGCCTCATCACTCTGATAATCAAACACACCCTACAGAGGGAATACCCTGAGATAAGTTGGGGTGATTTTTCAAGAGCTAAACACATTGATGAATTACTGGGAAATAAAAGGAAGAGAAGAAGAAGTATTGGAAGTTATTCCACACATGTAGTGAACCTCAACATCAACTTCCCAACCTAAAGAAATTCCTGTTTATGAGAATTTACCATATTCTGAACCAAACCTTGAACTAATCTCACCTAAAATAATATTTATTGTTGAAACCCTCCTAGAAATATCTACACCCAAATCATCTACATCCAAAGGAAAAAGAAAATATTCCAAGTCAACTCCTACACCGCAGAGGCACTCTCATAGGCTAAAGACCAAAATAAAAAAGACCTCCAAGCCAACAAGGACCTAGACCATATCACTTGATAGTGATGTGGAAAATGTAGAGGGAGAAATTGAGCCCACACCACTGGAAACAATGCAAGGAGGTACTGATGCTACATTTTGTGAGCAACCATTCCCTGAAGAGAAAATGGAGGGACAAGAAGACCAAGCCCAAAATGTGGAGACAGTGGGTGTGAAGGAGGGTCATGTAGAGAAAGGCAAAGATAAGATTGAGGGAGAAGTTGTGTAGGAATGCCGTGAAGAGTACATGGAGGAGCATGCAAAGGTAGTTCATGCTGATGAAAATCATGAAAAACATGAAGGAAAAGAAGTTGAAAAGGAAACTAAAGAGACTGCTCTGTGGCCATAGGTCATGAGGAGAGTATGGAAGAGGAAACTGACCAAAAAGTTCAGGAATCACAAGTTCATGGAATAGAAATTGATGAAGCTATGCCCTAGGCTATTGAAGAAGCTATGCCCTAGGCTATCAAGAAGCTATTGAGCACCTTGTCCATGGTATAGAGAAATATCATATGTATGTGGAAACTAAGATAGTACAAGAGCACATTCCTATATGTACTAATGAAATAATTAAGGAATTTATGGAGAAGACACCACATGTTGTCATGTGGTAGTCAGATATAGCCCCATTTCACTCACAAATTGTTATATGAGAAGTTATAATAAATCTTGTCAAACCAGTTTGTAGGGATATGGAAACACAAACAACTCTGTTGGATTAATGGGTGTATCAATTTTAAACCTATGTTAATAGGTTAAAAGGAAGTATGAAAGAGAAAAGGAAGAACTCATATTCTAGCACCAACAAGAAATTGAGGAAAAAGACAGGGAAATTAAGGCAAAGGACAAATAAATTTGAAGAATAAAGAAGAAAATGGAAGAGATAGTTAAGGTGGCCCATGAGATATTCAAACACATGCCTCCTTCTAATGTCTATGCTATTTTCTCAAAGGAAAAATATTTACAACTCAAACTTAACTGTATCAACTCTGACATGTCATTTGACATCAATGGAGCTAGGAAATTATTTAGATTATATTTGAACAATACTTATAAAATTCAGCTCCTATTTTGTGAACTCTACATGTATAACTATGCTCTTGAGTATGATAGGGATTGGATTCCAGTCCTCTACATTGGAGATGTTCTAGTTAAAGAACTTTGTTCTTATTTTATGAATGAGTTGGATAGGGAGAGACATATGGAAGAGTACATGCACTTGGAAAAGGTATAGCCATTGATGATTAGGGAAAAATCTAATAATACTAAGGTAGTTATTGAAGAATATGACAAGTATATGGAAAACAAGAAAATCAGAAACAAGTTATGGTAGATGCAGAAAAGAAGCTCATGAGGAAGTCAAAGATAATATTAAGTACAATGCAAGGGAGATAGTATATGCCTATAGGATGTGCTAGAACGAGATGTCTCTTGAGATATAAAAGAAAGAAATGCACTCTTATCATAATATCATTCCAACTTTAAGAAGAGTGAATGCATACATTGATCTTCTATTACATGTGTAAAAACTTGGTTTCAATTGGCTATCACCCACCAATATTCCACTTTCCTATACCACATTGGTCTGGTAATCAACCCTTAGATGAAATAATATAGGATAGAGTCATGAACAGGTACAAGATGAATGGAGGTTACTTCTTCATAGATCCTGAAGGGATGACTACTCTAGTAGATTTCAAATTCTTATGTAACACCATTCAAGAGGAACCTAAGAAACTTGAAGAACCTCGAAACTTGAAGAACCTAAGAAACTTGAATGAGGACATTCAAGAAGTTAAGTCGAGGGTGTGATGAGTTATTTAAATCCCTTTCTAAACAACTCATCTTCTGTAATTTTTGAACCATTTGAATCCTTGTACTTGTATTCCCTTGTTATACTACTAAGACATTTCATTATAACTTGAACTTATGACATGAATATTAATTAATATAGTTATTACTAGTTAACTTTATTTTGTGGTATTGTGAGTACACATTTATTATTTTGATTACAATAAGGTGTTTGAATGATGCTTTGTATGATGCCAACCTTGTTTGCAAGAAACTTGTTATATGCAGCAACTCACATGCAGCCAAAGGATCCATATGCAACAACCCATCCACAACCAAAAGGAATCATCTACAACTAAGGGATCATCCACAACAACTCGCATGCAGCCAAAGGACTTATCTGCAGTAAATCATCCACAACCAAAGGAAGTCACACACATTAAAGAAGTCATGATCCTAAGAATCTCATGGAATGTGGACATAATACTAGAGTTTGCATGTGTCGATGGAAGAAGAAATTACAATTACAACATGAGAACTAGGAGATGAATCAACTCCAACATTTAATTATGCGTTGTAACTTAATAAGGAACTAACTGATTAAATTCATGATTTGGGAACTGATTGATTGAACTAATCAGTTACTTAAGTTATGTGATTGACATTTAAACACCTGTTGGTTAATCTTGTTACATGCATCAACTCTCCAGATTATTTGTTTGAGATATTTTAATTGATTTGTTTGAACTTTTTTTCCTCACTCTTTTATGGTAATGATATGTATAAAAAGAAAAGGATTAATGTTGAAGAAGGGGGTTAATGTATGTAGATCTAGATAGAGATTAGAGAGTAGAAGATACACAAAATACAGAGGTTGCTTTGTATGCATATGTAATCTTCATGCCAATACAATAAAAATTTTGAGTTCTGTTCAGTAGTTCTAGGGACAAGCCTTAGGAGGGATTAACACCCAAGGTAGGGCCCACTTGTGGTTTGTTAACCCCCTCCATAGTTTTTTGCTTTATTGCATGAGTAGAATTAGTAGCAATTCATTCCTTTATCTACATTTTGAGTTTACATGCTTTACCTTAGTCATAGTATTTATTTTCATCTGAATTTAGTTTATTTCAAAGCATTGTTATTTCCAGTATTGTAGTGACAACAATTCATTTCCTTACCTCCTAAAATACCTATAACTATGCATACAACACTGACATTATTGAAATTCTATGTCCCTTGGTTTGATAATTAAATGACTGTAGATTAATGAACAACATATTAATTGTTGCAAGTTAATTTGTACCACCATCGTGAAAGATGAAATTCATTTCACATTGATATGTTGCCCCTACATTCTTAAGGCCAAAAGGCACAACCTTGTAATAGAAAATACCCTAGCCTATTGTGAATGTTGTCTTGTGTTGGTCTTCCTAAGCAATATAAATCTAGTTGTAACCCAAAAATCCATCCATTAGGGATAACATTTTGTGTCCTATTGTAGAGTCGACAATCATGTCAATGTTGGGTAAGGGAAATTCATCCTTAGGATAGGCTTTTTTTTCGATATCTCATAAATTTGTATAAATTTAAATGGAATGTGTTTCTTCTTTACAAAAGGTACCATGTTTTAAATCCATTTGTATAATTCTATAGACCTTATAAATCTATCTTCTAGAAACTTTTGAAGTTCCACCTTGACTAACAATGTAACCTTAGGATGCATTTTCCTCAATTTCTATTTAATGGGTTTCACACAAAGGGAGAACCACAAGATTGTGCATGACTAGGAGTGATACAAGCCTAGCATATCTTTATAGGACCATGTGAATACATACTTGAATTATTTAAGAATTGCTATGAATGCTTTGATCTCTTATTCTAATAATCTCACACCAAGCTATAATATTTTAGGATTATCACTTGTTCCAATATTGATTGTATTGGTATCTTCTATAACCAACTTAGATGCATCATTATGTTGGAATGATGTCATAGTCTTTCACAAGTAATTTTTCTGATCCGGTATTGAGTATCCTCTCTATGGTGCCTCAAAAAGTTTTTCACCAAGAGATATGTCCATTTCATTTTGTTTATTTTTCTCCTTTTTGATTTTTTTCTTCTCACATAGTGCCTTGGTGAGGTTTTCACTATGTGGGATTAAATTTTTATTTTTTAATTTTAGCCTTCTTAGTTTTTGTAGACGAGATCACTCAAATTAGTCACCAAATTAAGTAGAAGTGTTGAGGTTCATATAAAATCCATTCTTGTGATATGATAAGGGAATAGGGTCCCGAGTTCTGATAAACTCTTTGATGTCCTCATCATTCTGAAAGAGGTCCATATAGATGAAATTTTGTTGATTCTGATGGATAAGAGAGGGATACAAAATGTCAAGGGTGTGAATGGATAGGTTTTCAAGAAAGAGGTTGGTTTCATCCAGGTATTCAAAGAGTCTATCTGTGGAACTGATCTCATCTTTAGAGTTTGAGTCCTCTTTACTAGTTGTTATCTCAAATATTATGGGCATCTTTTCAAAGTTTTCATAACCTAGACCATAATGGTATATATTTTCCTTATAAATTACATGTTTAATATGACCTTTTATTTAGGTCTGAGTACTTTACCTTTCCATTTCATATTTCTCATCATCTTGTGAGATTTTTATATTTTGTGGATCTATAACAATCATCCATCTAATTATCATATAACCAAGAGTCATTTGAGCCATGAATGTGTTCATCCTCTAAATATCCATACCACCTCCAAAGCGTGTTTCCAAGATGATAAATGAGAACTGATTTTAAGTGGGGGTTATTTGGTTGGCCATAGCTTTTTGGGGATAACATAATGTTTCCAATATGGAAAGCATTTTCAAGAGTGTATTCACCGTGACATTTATGGGAAAAATTGAGCTCAGCGGGTGTCTTAGACGTAGATGGTTGCAAACAAGATGTAGATTCTTGGGATTAAAAAAGTGTGTCGTGGTCAATGAAATTATATGCAAATGGGATGACATAAGGCTTAATGGATCTATCGACGGAAGGATAATAGTTAGTATTTTTATACCTAGCTTCCAAGAGCATACATTATTCAAAGGGTTTTGCATTAGCAAGCAAGGGAAACTCTTTTCCATCATGGGAATTTTCTACATTGGCATAAGGTAGAGGAAACAACTTACATCATGTGTATCCACAGCTTTCCTAGAAGGATATTATATGAAGGTTCCACATCAACGATGTGACAAAGGGGTTCAAGGATCCATCGGCCCACTTTTATAGAAAGGGTGATTGTCCTAGAAGAGTATCATTCATTTTTGTAATAACCACGAATAGTTATAATGTTAGATACCAAATTTTCCTCCATGTGCCCAATACATATCAACATTTTCATGGAACATATGTTCAAGGTTTCTCCATGGGAAATAAGAACTCTTTTAACCCTTTAGTTAGTAATATAGGCTTTGATATGCAAATATTTATTATTTTGAAGGTTTGGATTTAATAGGTCATGAGGAATAAATTACAATATATAAATTCTTAGCAAATATAATCAATTAAATCTTAGAATTGTTGAATATTGAGATTCTCAAGAACATGCACCTCCTCGAGAGCATGAGTGAGAATTTCCTAAAAGTTAGGTGATACTTTTAATAAACCGATGAGGGAGATATGTGTGATTGTTATCGCTAAGTACTTAACTAAGTCCTGTAGACCGGATGTTAAAGATTTAACATTTGATGTTGGCTTAAGGTTATTTAGAGCAATATGATGAGACACTCGAGGCTCATATGAAGTGGATGGTTACTTCATTGCGGGAACCCAAACCTTATTTTTTCATGTGGTCACTACATAGGTAGGAGATTGGAATTTTATCATGGTAATGTTATTAAGTATCTCTTAAACAAATGAAATGATTGAATTGAAATCAATGTTGTTTGAAGATTGGCCATGTTTGGGAGTTTTTCCATTCGTACCATGCTTGGGAAAGGGATTCAAAAACACCTTTAAATTATCATTGGTTGTTTTATTGGGTGTTGGGGTCTTCCATTATGATGTCCCCACTATCAATGACATCTTGGATATAGTGGCGAAGAAACATACATTTATTTATTTGATGACAATCAATGTGATAAAAATCATAGTATGTATTAGATTTGTACCAAGATGGTTTAGGTTCTCCTTCTACAAAGGGTTTTGTGATAGGGTAAGTGACCATATTGGAACTTACCAATTGTCATAAGAAACTTGAAAGAGTCTCTCTCAACGTTGCAAAATGTCATCATTTTTTATCACAAGAATGAGGAGCTTATTTAATTGGAATAATGATAGCTTATCTTGATTTAGTCTATTTTAGTTGATTATTCCGACGTTGTGTACATTGTGATTCCGATTGATGTATTTGGGTTATCTTGGTGATTATTGTTGTTATTTTTTTTATTGTTGTGTGTTTTTCCTTTAAAGGAGGTTTTATCCACAATAACTCTCCTAGTTATTTGGATAACTCATCTCCCCATTTTGGCTCTATGGTTCTACATATAGGTTACGTGCACTTCACTTGTTCACTTGGCACATTTTCATGGTTGCAGATTCCTATGCGCCTTGTACGCATCCCTTATTTTTCATATTTCCTCCCCTTATTTTCCCTCTCAGTTTCCTCTTTGTTCCATCTTCCCCGCACGCACTCTCTTTGCACTCGCCTTCTTCTCAACATTGCATTCGCCTTTCTTTGCGTGCACCTTGAACTTGCTTCCCAAAATTGGCTAAGTCTTTGGCATCCCTACACGCATTTTCCTCATACCCTTGCACATCATTTTGTAATGATTGTGCCCCTTCCATATGTTTCCCTCTCACCCATTTGCCCCATTTCTCTGCGTGCATTACAATTGCATGGGCCTTCCTTCTCGCCATCCTCCCATGCATCATTCTTCCACATGCATAGCTTTATGCCCTCCTTTGTGCCATTATGTGCCATGTCATTCTATGATACACTTGAGTGTGCCACATGTAACCAATCAAAGCACACCAATAGGGCCATAAATCCTTACAACAAATCAATGAGTGACATGTGGCAGAAATGACAAGAACATTTACACAGTTGGCCTTCCTTTCAGCCAATCCACGTGCACCACATGTCTTGTGTGTGCAGACAACTCTGAAAATATTCTCGACAACTATATATTTTGCTACTGAGCTCCAATCAATGCATGCCTAGTATCAATCGATAGCTGGTGATGTAGACTATAGTGCTAGACATTATAATTCAAATCCTTGGTAGATATGGTAGGTGAGAAATGGAGAACATCTTTCTGGGCATTGATGAGTATATTTGATTGCTCTAACCACACAAATTTGATCTGATCTTCCTTCTTTCCTTCTCCAACATGCCAAACAGACTTGGGGAAGTGCATTTGATAGATTTGTAGGTGGATTTGCAGGCATTGAATGATTTTTTGTTGGTGGTTGTATTTCAAATTCAAGTTCCCCTCCTTCTCTTCTTCTTCCATTGATTCATCTATAAATGTAAGAGTTGGGATCATTGTTAATGTTGGACATTTTGGATCCTTATGCATTTTTCTAAGGAATTCATATCTTTGTATTTTGAGTTACAGACCTCTAGATCTGACTCATGCATGTGGATATAGACCATTTGTCTTTGTTGTAGCAGATTGTGCATCATTGGGAGTAATAGAAGAATAATTTTGTGGCTATTGTTTTCCTTAGCGTGTTTTTATTCTTATTTTTTCCCTTCCTTTTACTCTCTGTGTGATTGTTGTGTCATTTCACATCCCTTGCAGCTCTATTTATAGTTGTCTTTCATAAAACTAATCTTGTAAATGTGTTCTATTTTGTGCTACGCATGCCTAGCCTTCTTTCACACCTTTTCCTTTCATTTTCACTTAGAACAAATGGTGTTCATCCCTCTTTTTCTAGTGCTATCATCTTCCTTAGATTAATTTTCCTTTCTCTTATCCTTCTATCCCTAGTCCCTTGGAATTTTTAGCTTAGTTTTCCCTTTCGATTTATGAGCAGCAGTAGTAGTAGAAATAGATAAAGGAACCAACCTTCTCCAGGAGATCCGTATCAAGCACATAAGGTCCCATAACTTGGAGATGGTTCCATTTTTATCTCAAACTACTTAGTCCTTCTAGATATAAGATGTGGATGCAAGTTTTATAACCAATGGTTTATAAGATGCCCAGTGGGATGAGTATTGAAAGCTTAAATTTCATATTGCTAAGTTATGGTGTGTGTACTTAGTATTTCCAGCCTTTGGAGGCTCATTTCAACATACCCGATGATCCCAATAATTCCGGATATTTGTTTTAGTAGTCCTAAGTACCTTTTGTGAGAAGAGTGCATACAAGGAAAAGCACAATAGCTGAAGATTCTTTCGAGTACCTTCAACTATCTCTGAGAAGAGTTCGTAGCAGAAGACCCGTGCATGTATCTCCATCTTCAATGCATTATGCTCATTCAAATCCTCCTCACAACATAAAACCTAAGTGCTTAGCCATGGCACATCAACCACCTCTTCCCGGTGAGGAAATTTTCCAACTTCTCCAACGAAGTCCTCTGGTTCTAGCTATGCAACATGATATTCCAAATGGTGCACTCAAAAGTATTCCAAACATTACTTGGTGAGAATTAAGTCACTCCTCAGGAGCATATCCAGGATAAAGCAAATGTTTGTTCACTCTATCTAATCACACATGATGACGTAGTGACTAGTTTTCTTACATCCTTTTCAAAGGTAAAGCGCTTGGTGGTACCGAGGCTTGAGACTCGGATCTATCGCCACTTGGGATGAGATGGGACCAACTCTTTAAAATTATTTTGAATACAAGTCAAATCACCTATCTTTTGTGGAGCAACCGTGACAACAACAAGGAGGACACCCAACAAGTAGATGATTGAGTTTAATATCGATTCAAGAAGAATTGGGAAATAATCCCTCTTGTGGTAAGGCCTACAGCTCAACATACTTTCCTGTATTATCTAAAGGCACTAAATAGTGACATCTCAGTTATGATTCAATCCATGGGAGGTAGGACTTTACCAAACTGCTTATAATATTGTAGTAAGGGCAAAAAATAGGTGTATTCAGGTGGGAAAGTTAGCTCCTAGATTGCCTATGCACTTATTCCTAGAAATATCACAAGCACCCCAACCTTCTATTGATCCCGTTCTGAGAAAAGAGCACAACCTATTGCATCCACATCCTATTATCCCATGCAACAAAAAGAATGTGAAGAATTAAAGGCCCCGATTGTAAACTTGTCCAACAAGGTCATATCATTAGAGAAGCAACATATGCAAGCCTACAGAGGTAGTTCTAATCAAAGCAAAGACAAAGTGATCAACCTTTTTAATCAATATGGAAAACAAAGATACAGGTAGAACTGGGAGAATTATAGATGGCATGCTAATGCACACTTACCTTTGCAAGATATTCCTCTTGCAACACCTCTTATAGAGCCAAGCACAAGCCATGCACTTGTTCCAGTTTAAAATAATTTGGTGTAGGAGTTTGAATGGTGCTTCCCTTGCAACATGCCTCACAACTAGTATCATTGTGCTAATGTTGCATGCACGCAAGCCTATATGATCCAGAATGCTTCTAGTTGTGAGCCTTCAATAAGCACACCTAAAGTAGATAACCAAGAAAATCCAAAGGCTTCTCCCGAAGCCAACTTGATATTATTTGGTTCTGAGGATTTTTATGCAATTAATCAAGTTATAGATGATGCAAGAAGACCACGTACCTCATTTATAGACAACACAAGATACAAAATAAGAATTCTTGAGTCTAGCACGCAGTCACAATCCCAATAATATGAGCAGACCCTTAAAAGAAAAAGGAACCAAGTAAGGTTCTTGCCTCTACGCTCAAATAATAAAGAAAAGATGTTGTTGTTCCTCAAATGCACAAATCAATGGGTCTTCCATTCAACATTGTGTATCAGATGAAAAAGAAAAACATAAATCTCACAATGTGGGATACACTCACTATTCTATCCCAATGCGACTTGTTACATGAATCTCTCGCTCAACTCTCACACACCGATCTAGTCATCTAGAAGTTACGTGCTTCGTCAATATCTACCCGAAGAGGAGAAACAAGTAAGTATTATTTCTAAAACCCCACCCTTTTATATGTTCTTGATCATATGTAAACACCTAGTGCATAATTGTATGATAGACTCGGGCATTAGTACTTGTTATGCCCAAGAAGGTAGTTGATGTATTAGGTCTTAAGTACAACCTCTTTTTGAAAGGAGTCCTACAAATTGATGGATCAACTATCACTACCTTAGGAGTCATTAAGGATCTTGGTTTAACCTTCCATGCATGTCCAAGCCATACCATAAATCAAGATGTGTCTATCATTGACCTATCTCCTTTGTTTGCCCTATGTCTATCAAGAGAGATTACTTTGTAAAAGTGGGTGGTTACTTGACTTCGATTGGTCTCATATGTTACTCAAGACAAGGTATGATACCTGATTTACCAAACAATCTGAACCAATATTTTCCTATCATGTAGAGTTTTTGTATGTCTCATCCCCTCTCCAAGCCAACTGTTTAATCCAAGAAGAAAAAGCTTTAGTTTTTGAAGAGCAGCCTCATCCAAACTTCTATTCCCGATCTAGTACTTGATGGGTGAGTAGATAGACACTAAAAATTTGATCCATATGCTAAAGAACTAACTTGAAGTCTTTGAAACTAGGCTTGGTACTTATTGCATCCTCGAAGAAGAAGTTGTGCTATCACACACGTTGAAGAAGAAGTTGTGCTATCATGCACGCTCAAGAAAGACCAAGCATAACATGTTATATAGAAGTTATAATTTAATGGTTCCAAAATCAAAAATGGTGTAGACACAAAAGTTGTTATCATTTATCCTAAGGATGAGAGGTTATTTTTCACACACAGGTTATAGTTCACATGCTCTAACAATGTAAGAATATGAAGCATTGGTGCATGGCCTTCTCATTGTTGAGAAGAAAGGGATTAAGGCACTTGTAGATATTTGGGGATACAAAATTGGTTATCCACTAGGTCACCAAAAATGCCAGGAAAATAATAAGCTTCTCAAATCTTATAAACACAGAGTTTGGGACCTCCTTGAGAGATTTGATGCTCTAAATCTACAGGTGGTGCCACATAATATGAATAAAGAAGCTGATCAAATGGCCATGTTTGGTTCATAGTTCTCTCTTGCTAAGGAATTTATCAAAGGAAACACTCAACACATCAAAATGGTGATTAGACCATCCATTCCGTAACAATACCAACCGACAAGTGTTTAATGGATGCACTGAGATCATCTAGTTCATTCAAAATGAGGTAGATTTCTCCTCAAGCATGCAAGCTAACTTGCATGAAAACTATGGTGACCAAGTGATATAGCTAAAGACAAACAAGTTACCTAAAGGGTTGGTTACCTTAGAGAAAATGTTTAGCCCTAATGATGAGTTCAAGGGTGAATAGAATTATATGCGTGCCATGTAAGAAGACTCTGTCGATCGGAATTACATGCGAGAAAGGAGTTGTTTCTCAAGTAAAGATAGCATGCGGGAAGAAATATAGCTCTTCATATCTATCTTCCAAAAATACGGTGATATCTTCTCATGGGAGTATGAAGACATCAAAGGTTTTGATCTAGGTATTGCTCAACAATCCATGACCTTGATCTTGGTATCAATCTGTCAAACAAAAACAATGATTGGTTAATCTAAAGATGAAGCCCTCATGAGGAAGGAGTTATCTAAAATCATTGAGGAAAAGATTATTTTTACCATTAAGTACTCTACTTGGGTCGTGAATCTAGTTTCGGTGTGCAAGAAGAATGGCGAAATTAGACTTTGCGTTGATTTCGTAGAGATTTGAACAAGGAATCCGTCAAGGATGATTATCCTTTTCCTTATATGGAGTAGATCTTGTAGAATGTGGTTGGCACACAAAGATTCTAAAATCTAAATGGATACATAGGCTTCAATCAGATCCTGATCAAGGAAGAGGATCAATTCAAAACAATGTTTACAACTAAGTGGGGACATATTCATATCGAGAAGATACCCTTTGGTCTATCAAATGTAGTCACAATTTTTAGCGGGCCATGGATATTACCTTCAAATGTTACATCAATGAGTTCATCTTGGTTTACCTTAATGACATTACAGTCTTCTCAAAGTAGAGCACATATCACATGACGCACCTAGAGAAATTATTTGAGAGATACAGGGAGTATGGGGTGTCTCTTAACCCCAAAAAGTGAAATTTTGTAATGGCGCAGCAGGAAATATTTTGGGCCATGTGGTTTTAAAGGATGGCATCGCAATTGATCCTGGGTGCATTTCAGCCATTCGGATCTTTCCCTACTAGCACACAAAAAAATCCTTACGGTCCTTCCCGGTAAGATCAATTTTGTTAGGTGTTTTATTCTTAACTTTACAGGACTAGTTCGGCCCATCACCCTGATGCTCAAGAAGGAAATAACCTTCAGATGGACAACAAAAGGAAGAGAGAGCTTCAACAAGATCAAGCAAGAAATTGTTTGCATGCCAACACTCATCAACCCGAATTACTCCAAGTATTTCATTCTTTATACTTATGATGCTAATGCAAGTGTTGTTGTTGTCCTAATATAAGAAAATGAACAAGGATTAGAACAACCAATGGATTTCTTTAGCTAGACGTTGAAGGATTATGAATTAAAAAATAGTCACACGAGAAAAGTAGGTCTATGACATCATGTGCATGCTCAATAAATTCAAGAGCATTCTCACCATAAATCACATAAAGGTATTAGTTTCTTGTTCCAAAGTGTAAGATAATTCATCATGGGAGTATAAATTAGTGAGAAAAGAGTGCATTGGGTGACCAAGATCATGGAGTATGATTTGAATATCGAGCCACCAAGTTGGTAAGAGGTAGTGCACTTTGTAAGTAGCTTTTTGAGGATGCACATAATGGACATGAGACTTCATTGTTTCTAGATGAAGATCTCCGCACGTAGAATTTGAACAAAGTAAAAATCTTGGTGCACGCGTTGGATGAAGGACATGATCATATTCCTCTCTAAGGGTGCATACCCTCTTGGTTTAAACAAAGCAAAGAGAAGACATCTAAGGTTACAATCTATTCCTTATGTTTTGATTGATGGCATTCTCTTTAAGATGAATCTTGATGGTGTGTTGTTAAGATGTATCGACGCCATGTAGATCGAAAAGATGTTAGTAGAATTTCACAATGGATTCTCTGGTGGACACTTTTTTGCCAATACTATAGCAATGAAAATCATAATGGCAAGTATCTTTTTACCTACCCTATTTACAGATGCACACAAGTGGGTCACAAAATGTAAAGAATGCACTTTCTTTGCAGGAAAGAAGAAATATGCAGCACTTCCCCTTCAACCAATCCAAGTGGATCAACCTTTTACACAATGGGGTCTTGAATTTATAGGCACGATCAATCCACCTTCAAGCGCTGGACATAAGTGGGTGATGACAGCTATAAATTACTTCACCAGATAGATAGAAGATATTACACGTAAGGAATCAAATCGAGTCGAGTCATCTTTGAATTTCTCAAAGGTATAGTAACAAGGTTTGGCATTCTTCAAACCATTATCTCTGATAATGAAAATCCTTCCTTGGTACCAAAATCACTAATTGGGCTCTTAGCCTTGGGATATATTTAAAGACATATTCCAATTATTACCCTCAGGAAATGGTCTGGCAGAGTCAATAAACAAGAAGCTAATTAGAATCATGAAGCACACAATGAACATCATCTAAATATAGTGGCATACAAAGGTCACGTGCATGTTTCTAGCGAGATAGGATCACAGTTAAGAAAGCAATAGGAAATTCACCTTACAAGCTTGTATATGGAAATGAGGCTACACTTCCTTTGACACTTAAGTTGAACTCTTTGTCACTTTCCCAACAACTAGAATTTGAAGGTGTAGACCAGAGAGAAGTCAGAATGGTAGAGTTGGTTGGTATTAAAGAATCAAGGAACTCTACCATAATCAAGCTAGAACATCATCGGAAAAAAGAAATGGTTTGAGAAAGGCTAGGCCTCAAGTTTTAAAAGTTGGGGACTTGGTATTGAAATGGGATGCTAAAAGAGCTAAACCAGGGTGCCATGTAAAGTTTTATGTACTTTGGAGTGGCCCGTATACTATCAGTTCATGAAAGGAGGCTAACTCTTTTGAGTTAACTCATCATGATGGAAGCACACTACAAATCCCAGTAAATGGGATCTATCTCAAACCCTTCCATTGAATTTTCTACATCATTTTGTATTTATTAGAGTAGTTTCAATTCCTCCAAGTGCACTATGCACACATTATTTTTGTACAAATTTATTTCTACTCACGTGCTTCTATGCACACTATTTTTTTGATTCAAAGATGTCGTTATCTTCTAATAGTTTTAGAAGTTTTGCAGATTCAAGATAGAGTTCGAATATGTTTCAAAGTGAATTCAAGGGAAGTTCTTTAAAATTATAGATAAGATATTTCATATCATAGACTCCATGCCCAATAGATGCTTCAAGATACTGATATCCTTCATCTAGAAAGTAGATGGCCCGAAATTTACCAAACTATTATCCACAATAACTCTCCTAATTATTTAGATAACTCATCTCCCCATCTCGGATCCATGGTTCTACATGTAGATTACACACACTTAACTTGTTTACTTGGCACATTCTCATGGTTGTAGATTCCCTATGTGCATTGCACACATCCCTTATTTTTCATGTTTCCTCCCCTTCTTTTCCCTCTTTGTTTCCTCTTTATTCCATCTTCCCCTTGTGCACACTCTCTCGCACACTTGCCTTCTTCTCAAAGATTGCGTTCACTATTAGCGTGCACTTTAACCTTACTTCCCAAAAATCAGCTAAGTCCTTTACATCCCCATACACCCTTTCCTTACACCCTGCACATCATTTCGTAATGATTGTGCCCCTTCCATACGTTTCCCTCTCACTCGTTTTCCCCATTTCCTCCATGCGCATTGCATTGCACACACCTTCCTTCTATCATCCTCCCGCACCTCATTCCTCCATGTGCATACATATGCACCCTCTTCTCGTGACATTCCATGCCAAATAATTCTCGACACTCTTGAGTGTGTGACAAGCAACCAATCAAAGCATGCCAACATGGCACCAAATTCTTGCAGTAAATCAATGAGTAATAAGTGGCAGAAATGACAAGAACATTTTCACAATTGGTCATCCTTTTAGCCAATCCATGCGTGCCATGTGTCTTACATGTAGACAACTCGATAATCTTTTGAAAACCATATATTTTACTATAAAGATCCGATTGGTACACGCCTATTATCAATCAATAACTCGCTGATGTAGGCTATAGTTCTAGACATTCAAATTCAAATCCTTGGCGGATCTGGTAGGTGAGAAATGAAAAACATATTTCTTGGAATTAATGAGAATATATGATTGCTCCAACCACCCATATTTGATCTAATCTACCTTCCTTCCTTTTCGCAACACACCAAATAGACTTGGGAAGAGCATTTAATAGATTTGCAGGCGGATTTGCAGGCATTGAATGCTTCTTGTTGGTGGTTGTATTTCAAATTCGGGTTTTCCCTCCTTCTCTTCTCCTTGCATCGATTCATCTATAAATGTAAGAGCTGGGATCATTGTTAATGTTGGACATTTAGGATCCTTACAAATTTTTATAAGGACTTCATATCTTTGTATTTTGAGTTGCAGACCTCTAGATCTGGCTCGTGCATGTGGATATTGGCCTCTTGTGCTGTTGTAACAGATTGTGCATCCTTGGGAGTAATAGAAGCATTATTTTGTGGTTATTCTCTGCCTTAACATGTTTATATTCTTCTTTCTTGCCTTCCTTTTACTTTGTGTGCTTGTTGTGTCATTTTACGTCCCTTGTAGCTCTATTTTTAGTTGTGTTTCATGAAACTGATCTAGTCAATATGTTCTAGTTTTTTTCTACGCGTTCCTAGCCTCCTTTCACACCTTTTCCTTTCATTTTTGATTAGAATAGATGGTGTTCATCCCTAATTTTCTGGTGTTATCACCTTCCTTAGATTAGTTTTCCTTTCTATTATCCTTCTATCCCTAGTCCCTTGGCATTGTTAGCTTAGTTTTCCCTTTTAACATTAGGAGTAGCAGTAGCAGAGAAATAGATAGAGGAACCGGCCTTCTCCGAAGATCTATCTCAAGCATGCAAGGTCCCAAAACTTGGAGACGGTTTCATTCTTTGTCTCAAACCATTCAAATCCTTCCAGATCCAAGATGCGGTGCAATTTTGACTACCAACAGGAGGTTTGATTAAACCTTTCATAATGAGGGCCTTTTTAGTTTGTGTGCTCTTCTCGATAACTTCCTCAAAACTATTTAGAAAATGCATCAACATGTGAAATGACAACTCATTGTTAAGTTTTGGCATAAAGATACTAGTTATTTCTCAAGAATTGAACATGGGAATTGACTTACAATCCCTCTCCATCACTGTAAGAATTGTGCAATTTTTTTGTTTGTTCATTATTTTCTTCTGCACAAGTCCAACACGGTGATCTCAAATTATAGGTCAAAAGAGAAGTGGTTGGAAAATTCTCCAAGAGTTATGAAAAAGTGGTGATTGATCACTTTGGAAGGTGTAAGAACTAATCCAAAGATTTCCCTCCTAATCTTTTAGAAAAAGACACAAGAGAAAAATATCATTGTATGCCACTTCTTGGCATGTCATGAATAATTCCTTAATATGCTCTTGTGAATCATTTTTTCCCTTATATTTTTAAATTTGAACATCTCGAATGATTTTTGAAAGGGTATACTCAACATGGCCCTGTCAAATGGATAAGGGCATAGTTCCTCAAAATTGAATTGCTTTCTTTTTTTTTTCATTCCCAAGACTACATCCTTCATGGTTTTCCATTCTTGTGCAAATGGTGAATCGGTTTGAGGAATAGTTGAAATATTATCAATTTTTAGATTAGTTTTCTCTTTTTCTATTTTAGTATTTGTTTTTTATTCATTATCGCTTTTGTCTTTGATTATTTGTATATCGTGTCACCAATGAATTTTAAAGATATTAGAGCTAGTTATTTTTCATGGAATTTATTTGATCCATCAAGGCTTTATTTAACTCAAGGGCAAGCATTAGATTTTTGTTTGTTTTACTTGGTTTGGCTTCATCATGTTTATTTGATTTTGGTTGAATATTTTTAGATGTTTGAGGTTGACCTCATATATTTTTCAAATTTTCATCGTCAAATTTAGAAGGTAGTTTTTCTCCCATTTAGAGGATACAAAGTAGGAATTGATCTTTATTTTTCCACAAAATTCCTTCAATTTTTACTTTCTCTTATATGGAAACATCATTATGTTGATCCTCTATTTGGTCTTCATCCTCTTCATTAGAACTAATATGAAAATGATTTTGATCCTTTCTTCCAAAAGGGTCATAATTTTGATGCCTTGTTCCCACCATTTTTCCTAAAAGAGGGGAAGATTTTGAAAAGGCGTGGTGTAAGTGTGCTTATAATTTGGGAAAAGTGAATGTCCAATTACCCAAGACTTAGAATTGAAATTTTATTACACTTATACTTAAAAATTAAATTTCTAAGGATAAGTCATAAGTGTTGAGGTTGATTTACCTAAAATTGAAAAAGTGAATGTCAAAGTATAAGAAGTAGTGATCAAGTAAATGTGCTTAATGTTTAACAAATTGAATGCCAAATTATAATACTAGGAAATAAATTAATTGATCAAGCTATAGACTTGAAATAATGTTCGTATATTTTTGACAAAGTGAATGTCAAAAATAAAAGACTTAGAGATGAAATAATTTACTCAAACTTCAACAACATGAATTTTGAAAATGAGAGGTTTAGGTATGTAAAATTATATTACTTGACCCTTAGCAAAGTGAATGCTAAGATGGAAGAGTTTAGAAATGACTATCCAAACTACTCAACCCTTAGCAAAGTGAATTCTAAGATGGAAGAGGTTTGAAATGACAATATTAAAAATCTACCCTTAACAAAGTGAATGATATAATGGAAGGATTTAAAATTTATGATAGATTACTTGACTCTTAAAAAGTGAATGCTAAGATGAAATAAAATAAAAATGGAAGTTGAGCTACTAGAACCTTAGCAAAGCGAATGATAATATAGAAGAGTTGCTAAGATAAATATTTTAGAGGGAAAATATGATTGATTACTTACCATTAACAAAGTGAATGTGAAGGTGGAAGAATTGAGAAATGAAGATCCAAAATACTTGACCCTTAGAAAAGTGAATGCTAAGATGGAAGAGGTTTGAAATTTAATAACTAATAACTTGACCCTTAGCAAAGTGAATGCTAATATGGAAGAGGGTAAGTGCTTAGAGTTTAACAATGTGAATGTTAAACTAAAAGGCTTAGGAAAAATGATCATGCTTTATTGTTGATAAAATGAATACCCAAGGTCAAGACCCAAAAGTAGAATGAATGTACTCAAGTTAGGAAATGGGTATCCAAAAATTGAGGCTTGAATATTGATTGAAATTTGAAATTTAGTTGCATGGATTTTGTATGATAAGAGTGTGGAACACAAACTTTATAACACATGAAATAGATGATAATAACGTTGTTCAAGGAAGGCCTCTAAGCTTAAGTTGGCTTGGTCAAGTGGGGCTTCTTATAAAAATGGCTCTCTCCCTAAGTACTAAAAATTATATCCAAGCGAGTGTGGTTTACTATTTCTAGTTTTCGGATTTACTTTACCCCTCTTGATATGATAAGCCATATTTTACTCTACTCAAAGGATCAAATCGGGTCGCTTACTATGGATAATTTTGACTCTAATCCTCACAAAGGTATACTATACAGGCGGTGGGGATCTCATTTTGTTGGCTAGTTCACTCAAGGTGCCAACTACTTTGGGGTTCATGTGGTACTCCTCACAATGAGTTTCTAGCCCCTAGCCATGCACTTCCCACAATTACAGTGGATCGGGAATAAACTCATCTCTAAAAATTTAATTAAGAGAGTTTTATAAAATTTAATAAAATATAGTGTAATAAAGTTTTTATTGATCCCACGAATAAGGAAACATGTAGTTAGTAGTTTTAATGCAACAAAAATCTTCATAGGGATGGTCCTGTAAACAATAAGTTAATAGATTTCCTAAGGTGAAAACACGATAGAAAACACAAATACAAACTCGCATTTCGATTTTCAAGGCCACTTATAAAAAGTGAGAAAAGAGAATATGTGTCACTTGCTTTATGATTTAGATTGAAATGAGAACCAATAATAAATTAATCAGTTAAAAGGATTAAGTATAACACACTTGCAAGAAAAGGACCAAAACAAACATAAAACAAAGGTTAGAAACAATTTTAGTTGTTGGAAAATACATAAACTAAAAAAATAGTTAGAGAACACTAGCGCATGCACTTGAATGCACTATCATTAACAGGTGATGCTATGTGAAATTTAATTTAAATTCATGTAGTAGAACGCAAATGCATGCAATAGAATATAAGCATGTGCAGGAAAAAATCTAGTGTAATGCTAAAGACGTAGACTACTACTATGCTAGCACATTCAAAGAACAAAAGAATTAGATGGAAACACATTCATTGCTACACATGTGCACACATAATTATCCTAGCATGTGCACTTTCACTCTAGGAAATCTACGTGAACCGCTAAAGCATGCAACTTGTAAGTGGCCAAAATGTGATAAAAAACAACTAGAGAGCTAGTTTTTTTGAATTTTCTCCTTCTTTGTTGCACCAAAAGGCTTGAAACTTGAACATCAAGGTTAAAACAACACAAAGAAGACAAAAATTATTATATTATAAAATTTAAGTTAAAACAATTAAATAAGTGTTGTACTCCCCCCAAGCATGCCAAAATGCGAGCAATGAAAAACTTAGCTAAAATGAAAGACAAGTAAATAAACAATGCAAACATTTATCCAAGCTTCTCTTTGAAAACCTCAAGATGATATTGTTAAAGTGTTACACTTGTAGAATATTTTGAAATGGTTGGATTTTGGGTGTTATGATTTATGTCTCCAAATGAAGAAGATAATGCTACGAGCAAGTTTGAATATGAGGATGTGGATTGGAATGGTCAAATAAGAAAAAGTTTGTTGCAACTGCCTGTGGCTTCCAAGAATTCTCCATGGATTTTATAACATTCTCCAACATTATTATGAATAATGTAACCTATTATTTATAATAGAAGGAGAGGTTATGGAGTGGTTGAAGATTCATAATGAGGTTTGAATGCATATTCTTAAAATAACATTGGAGGAGGTTGCAATAGTTCAAATGGATTGAATGTCCATTGAGGGGCAATAAATTTATATTTTTATTCAATGAGGTGGTTGTACATGTAATTTTGCTGCCCCTACCTTTGTAGGATTCTAGAAGTGGAGTTGAGTGAGGTGACTAGGATAGTGAAGTGGAGTCTAAGTGGGAGATGACAATGAAAATATATTTATTTATATTTAAAAACTAATTTAAGTAGTTAAGGGATATGAGTAGGAAATTAATAATTTAATTAAATAAACACTTAATTAAATTAGCTAAATGGTATTGTAGTATAGTTTAAGTATGCCTTAATTAGTTTAATTATGCTTAGAATTAATTTAATTAATTCTAAAGGGATATATGTGATTAATAGAATTAATTTAATTAATTATAAAGGGATGTATCTTGAACGATATAATTAATTTAATTAATTCTAAAGTGATATAGATGATAATGATCTAGAATGTATTCTAGAATTGATTTTGGTGTAGTATGCATAGGATAAGGGTAATTAGGAAGGGTTTTAAATATGTATATACATTTTTAGGATGTCTACACCTACAATGAGAAATAAATATGTCCCATGTAATATTAGTATGTTCCATCTCAAGAGAGGGAGAGAAGAGAGCATCACTTGAATGAACATCATTTCCACTATCACTAGAATTGTTAATAACATCATCAACATAGTCGTAATAACTATGAATATCATTAGAACATGTCTCATGTGTATCCTCAAGATAAGGTACAATTTCTTGGATGCAATTAAAGGAAATCGAAGGAGAGATTAAGAGCTAGTTATGTTTAATCATGGAGGATAAATGCTACTAGATGAGCATGGAGATATTAGAATTTCCTTATAGTTACGATTACAAATCATACCATGGGTAGGAGGTGGTAACTCTTCTTCAAACACTTCATGAGAAATTTCACACAGATTGTATATAGTAAAATTTTCAATACCATCACCCATTCGTCCACATATAGATAAATCAGTTATAGAGACAAAGGTTGGCTCACTAATAGAAGCATAAGAGAATAGAAGGATGTCTGTAACAAAATACATAAAATTACAAATAAAAAATGAACCATAAGATTAGGGTATGGATTATATGCAAAGAAATAAATAAAACCCCTAGGTAAGCTAGTGTTTTGATAACAAAAGGCCTAGTTAGGGTATGAAGCATACGAAAAACTAGATTAATGATTTGAACAATAAATGGGTTTAACAAATTATTAAACCTAGACAAATAGAATTCATAACAAAATATACATTTATAGTAATCTATAAGATGGATCAATTAGAACATATTCTAAATAGAATAAAGCATGAGAATAAAAGTATACTTAGCTATTTCATTGTTATGGAATATGGTATAGGTGTGACAAAGTGACGAACTCAATGAAAATTTCCCATGGATGCTTCATGTCTAATTTTGGATGTGCATAGTATGTTGTGATGATACCATTGTTTATGGACTAGACCGTTTTGTAGTTTTTTCCTTATCTGGTGGTTCCATCTATAATAATAATGGAGTTTTGTAACTTTTTTTCTGCCAGGATTACTAGAATATACTTCTTTATAAGATATTATGTCTCAAAAATGTGTGAAACCATATGTAATTAATTGAAATGACATAAAACCCTAATAATGGGTTAAAGCTGCTATAAAAATGTTGGTGTTTGGGTTGAATTGTAATCTATACACTACCTACATTGGAACTATTCTAAAGATACCTCAAACCACACATATTTCTCCACCTAGTGATGTAATAGCTATATGTATGAAACTACATTTTATAACATGATCATTTGATAATGTTTTGTAATGGCTTGCTTACATGTGATAGACTTGGATTTAAGGACCTTTAGCTTGGGAAGCTTGACTATAGAGCCTAGTTTCATTGTGATTCATACCTATGTGGGGTCTACTCTCGATGTCCATTATTACTTTAGGGAAATTTAGAAGACATTTATATGAATTTTAATTTATATTTTCTATTGGAACTCTTAAAAGCGTCGTGTGAGTAAATGAGTGCATTTAACTTAATTATATAGGTTTTTGTACCTATAATTTTACATTAAGCCCTAAAAATAAGAAATTAGTGACCCATAAGATATGTCAAATTGATAAATTTACCATTGGTTGACCCCAAATAAAACCATCAAACCATTTGGTTGTTTGGTCCATGTTTGGTGGTTTGGTCCAAGGAGAAAAATAATGTTGTAAAGTGTTTCTTACCATAACTATGATTACTAGACTTCTTTTGGCCAATGTGTTATTTTTTTGTGAGTGATTAAGTAGTGGAATGAGGAGAGATTATTCTAATAGGAATATGGATATAGAAATTAGGCTCTAAATAGGTGCACACATAAATATTTAGGGATTAATATCATACTAACATTTTTAAGTGCTAAATTATAGATGTTAGGTGTCTACACTGAGAAATGTAATGGGGGTTATAAGCCTTAGGATAACCTAGGATAGTACATTTGATATTTCATTGTGTGTGCAAGTCATGTATACATGATATAATTTTAAAATCATTTTTATTAAATTCCAAATGCCAAATTTGAGTTATTACACTCCTTTTGAATCAATTCATATATGTGGATTTGAAAACCTAAATATGTCACATTAAAGGAATATGACCACACCGGACTTCATATAAAGTCTTCATTTAAAGGGTTTTTATGGTGACATGTTTCACAAATACAATTTTTGGTCTACTTCCATTGAAAAATACAAATTCACCCCTTTGAAATACAACATTACATGACCCATGTTCATCAAATTTCTATTCATACTCCTAGTTACTCCATTTTATTGAGGAGTGTGATAGACTTTTGGATTATGTTTGATCCTATTTTCTACAAATAATCCTAAAAAATATTTGAAGTTAATTCACTACCATTGTCATTTTTGAGTGTCTCCATGCATAATTACACTTCATTTTCATTCATGGATCGAAACCTTTTAAATTTTTTGAAGGATTTTGATTATTGGTTCAAAAATTAGATCCATGTCGTAAATTTCTTATAGTGATCAATGAACAACATAAAGTATTTCAGGATGCTAGTGGAAAGAATTAGTAGATATCACGTATTAGATTGAACTAAATGTAACTTTTTTATCTCTCCATTTTATTTTTGAAATGATTCCCTTGAGTTTATAGCCATAATGTGGGCTTCACATTGTTTAATTTTATTGAGTAGAGTTGGAAATCCTACAACACTATTCTTTTGCATTATGTGAATTTTATCATATTTTGTGTGACCAAATATGGAATGCCACAAAATATTTGGTTACATCCATTCATATATGAGATGATAATTTTTAGAGATTGAAGAATCAGTCCTAAGTTTTGGAAAATTTTCTTCCTCAAATACAATCACAACTATTTAATCACATTTTTGATTTGGTAAAAAGAGGGTTTTGGAAGGACCGTTGTCACCAAATCACTTTGCACCTTCGAATGGAAAAAATGTGAATAGAACATTCAATGTGATTGGGACACATGGGATCACCTCTCAAGCTATGGGACTTGGGCTTGAGGTGAACCTCTGGAGAAGGCCGACTTCCTCTTCCTAAAATGAATGCTTTACTACTCCTAGTGTAATAAAATAACCATCTAATCCTAAGCTAACATCTTCATGAGTTTTAAGGAAAGGGATTTTGTAGAAATGAAACTATACTAAGGGTGGTGATGCACCAAATTAAGGGATGTTCAACATCTAGAAGGGTTAATGTGGGAGTGATGCTTGCATCATTGACCACCTTCACCTATCGCAACTAGAAAGGGTACAAAATACCACAAACTAGGGGTGGATATTCCTTTGTTAAAATTGAGTGTACATAAGGGTAGATCAAATCGGATTCAACACACAATTAATTTATCATGAGGAAACCACACATGCATATATCACACATCTATCTCTGCAACTAGGGATAATAATGACATAAAATTAATACAGAAGGAAAATAAGGTTTTCACAACTGACATAAAAGATAGTAGTATTATTCCTTCACAACATGAAATAGATAACCTGAAATAAAGGTAAGATAATCACTCTTACTAAGGAATTGTAAATTCACAAAGTAAACACTGATTAACCATTCAACACAATAAATCAGATTTTCAATCAAGGTGTAACTCTGAATATAATTAAAAGGTTTCTTAGAATATCTAAAGCACTCTTCCAAGCTTGAAGAGCAACTCCTCTTAAAAATAATCTATATCTACTAACTTGAAGCATTCAACTATTTATAAGTTCTTAGGCTAAGCCATTAGAGTTGGGCCCTTAACTAACATTTAACTAAAAATAGAAATTTCATTAATATTAAGGGAACATGCTCCCATGAAAATATAAAATTTGTTGCAAGGGTTTGACTCAGTCAACCCTGCAACTTTGACTGATCCAGAGCTTGGATTTGTCCTTTCATGGCTGCTCAACTTTGGCCTGGTTCAGCTACACCTTCCTCACCTACAAGTTTTTGCCCTCCTCCTTCCCACACTGCCATTGAGTGTTTGGACTCAATAAAGCACTTGATAATCCCCTAAATTTCTTCATCTCCAAGCCCACATGCGTAGTGATTCACTACATCTGTTGTCTCGATCTCCTTTGTGATCTTGGCTGGCAATCTTCAAAGTTTATTCGTAACTTTCTTTAGTCTCCCTATGAAATTTTGGCATAAGACCAATCGGTCAATGGAGTCACTATTGAAAGTTTTTGTGACCTCATCGTCACGCTTCACCAAATCCTTGAAATTTCCCTTAATTTGATCTTCAGGAAGAGCATCGATATTTTCATTGAAGAATTTGCAATTGGAAATATCAAACTCCTCTGAGATGTCATTCAGGGCATTTGTGATCTCCACTCATTTCTCCTCCAATTTCTTAATCAGATCCTGCAATACTTGACATCGAGAATTCCATGGCCTTTTGATATTCAAATAATTTTGAGACATCATCGATCACCTCTTCCTAAAGAAGCAAGTCGGGATCTTCTTCTCTGATCTCACTCCATGTTGCCAAATTTAAATTTAGATTATTATTATCTTGAAAAGGCCTCGTCCATCTTGGAAATGGTGGTTTTTACAACCTACAAATCATTATATATCTCAACTACTTCCTTGATTAAAGGATTGGCTTCTGTAGAATTCTCTCCATCCATCCACTCATTGATCTCCCTTTTTGGCCTAGCTTCTCAAGCTCATGATAATAAATATCATCGATTGTAGATGAAATTGTCATAGCCATAGTAGTTGAGACTTCAGTAGATGGAGTGGGTTGGGTTACTTTGCGCAACAGTGTAGTGAGCTGCTCGACCTTGGCTTTGAGCTCATCCTTGGTGGCCTTATCTTTGTCATATTTCTCCAAAAGAGCCCCAAGAGCAAGTGTGCACATATTTCTTGGCTCCTTCATGAGTAGCCTTCCCCAATGAGAATTTTGAAATCTGGTAATCCACAATTTGTGATTGTTTCTTTAGTTTTCCCCTCAATGGGGGTGGCAACTTCTATCACCCGTTCTCCGAATGGGTTAACCATTAGAATTGACACGGTTCTTGGTCTTTTGGCTTGTCTCTTGGGCATATGTTCCAATATTGAGATCTATAACATCTCCTAAAGGAGACTTCTTCTTTTGCTTGGGAGTTTTCCTAAAAGTGACCATGCGGGATGGCTATAGTTGATGAATATGGAGCAAGAGATCCAATGCTCGAAACATTAGTTAGAACAAGTTCACTAGAAACCCCAACTTTTATTTAAGAAAAAGTAGGAATGATGGACGGTGTGAATGTAAGGACAACCATAGGAGTTCTGCTGTAACGATGCTAGGAGGTATGATTGAAGAAAATGAAAGTGTTAAAGGAAGTGAAGAGGAAATGGGTGACCCAATATTTTCCCCAGCTGATAGAACTAGAAGTGATGAGAATACTTGGGCCATAGAAGGGGATGGGAAAGAAGAAATGGTTGTGGAAGTGGAAGGAACTGATATTAGAAGTGATAATGGAGGAAGAAGAAAGTGTGATGGATCTTGGGAGATACTAGGAGAGTCACTGACTTCAACCACTTCTGTCACAAGCACTGCAGGAGATGTGGTCTTGGGAGTAGAAGCCTTGGAGAGAGATGAGCCACCAACAACAAATGAAATCTTCTTTGGGATTGTAGGAGCCTTTTGAGTTGATCTTTTTCCCTTAGTGGGTGTTGGTTGGCTTATTCTTTGGTATAGCTCCTATATTTTTAGGTTGATTTTACCCTTTGGGAGAGATTCCCAAGGTGGCTAACCAACTGAAGGTCCTCTTTAAAATGGGTCCCAACCTCTCCTTTGTATTTATGCATTCTTCCACATACCAATCAATCCATGACAACGGTTGATTGACAACATTATCATCCTTATATGAGGAATCCAAACCTTGACCGTCTTTGGTGATAGCGAATTGGTTGTGCACCAAGTTACAACCTGTAGTGCATCAAAAAATGATCTACTGAGGTCATATAAAAATCAGGTTTGGGACTTGATAGAAGATTTTGAGGCTTTTGGAATTCATGCAATTCCCAGGAAGAAAAATCAAGATGCTGATAGGTTAAATTACTATTGATTCCTAGTACGATGTACCTACGGACATTATGAAAGAAGAGTAGCAGATAATCAAAATGGTGGTCCATCCCATGGTACCAGATAATGTGAGTAGTTGGCAGGTGTTCGATAGTGATCAACAAATTGTTCTCTTCCTACAAAGAAGCAGAGTTCGTTGCCAAACATCAAGATAAAATCCAAAATTCTTATAGTGATCAAATTATACAGTTGAAAGGAAACAAGCTACCAAAAGGCCTGGTTACATTGGAATCCATCTTCAATTCGGATGATCAAGCCAAGCAGAGCACTAATATGGTGGTCAAGGAGGAGGATTTTGAAGAGATCAAGGTGGCAAGTGAAAAGGTTCTAAAAATTGGTAAGGTATGCACTGCTCAGAGAAGAAATCTTTCATCAAATTATTTCAGAATACCATGATATTTTCGCATGGAGCTACAAGGACTTGCGTGGTTTTGATCTTGGCTTAAATCAACATAATATTGAAAATAGCTACAAGGACTCCAAGCCAGTTCCTCAAAAATAGAGGCCAATCAATCCCAAAATTGAGCCTTTGATGAGGAAAGAGATAACCAAGTTTATTTAGGCTTGCATAATTTTTCCCATCAAGCATTCTTTATGGGTTGCCAATCTGGTGTCCGTAAGGAAAAAGAACGATGAAATTCAGTTGTGTGTAGATTTTAGGGATCTGAACCACACCTCATATAAGGATCAATACCCTCTCACGTCAATGAAGCAAATCCTCTAAACAGTGGCAGGGGCTCAAAGATTTTCTTTTCTCGATGGATATTCAGATATAATCAGATTTTGGTTCAAGAATATGATCAATTCAAAATGGATTTCACCACCAAATGGGGCACATACGCTTACAACAAGATGCCCTTTGGGTTATCTAATGTAGGGGCTACCTTTCAGAGAGCCATGGATATGGCATTTAAAGGACTCATCAATGATATGATCTTGGTTTACCTTGACGACATCATTGTCTACTCCAAACATGCTGAGGATCATATCACTCATCTAAGGAAAGTTTTTGAAGGTGTAGAGAATTTGGTGTCTCACTGAACCCTAAGAAGTGCATTTTCGCAGTGCAAGAAGGAATGTTTGGGGCATATTGTTTCAATAGAGGGATTGTCTATCGACCTAGCTAGGATTCAATCAATTATGTCCTTATCCCTCCTAAGTCATAAAAAAGGTCTCCGAGTTTTTAGGAACTATAAATTTTGTGTGGAGATTCATTCCTCAGTTTGCAACGTTGGCAAAACCACTAACGACCATGCTTAAAAAGAATATTCCATTTTCATGGATGAAGGAAGGAAGAGAAAGCTTTGAAGCCATCAAGACAACTATTTCCCAAGCTCCTACACTGGTGAATCCCGGTTTGATAAGGATTTCATTCTTTATGCTTTCGTAGGTCAGGAAAGTATTTCAGGAATCCTCACCCAGCATAATGATGACCGATGGAGCAGCCCATTTCCTTTTTCAGTTAGTCTCTTAAGGAATACAAACTCAAATATTCCTTCATCGAAAAGCAGGTCTTTGTAGTCATTCGAGCCCTAAATAAGTTTAGGCATATGTTGTCTAACAACAAAGTCCATTTAATGGTTTCTCATCCTGGTGTCAAATTTTTTTTTGAATAAAGAGATGAATGAGAAACGCGCTACTGGGTGGATTACTGAAAGTAATGGAGTATGATGTACACATCAAGGTCACTAAGCTTGTCAGGGGAAAAGGGTTATGTCAACAACTGGGTGTGGACATGGAGACCAAAGATACGGAAGATGTCATGCTTCTAAATGTTGATGAAGGAAATGATCAGATTGATTAGTCAACTAAGATGTAGAACTTCCTTCTTTTGGGGATATACCCTCCAAACATGGATAAAGTCCAAAGACATAATTTCCATCTTTAGTCTATTCCATATGTCATGATAGATAATGTTCTCTTTCGAAAGGATTTAAATGGTGTTCTTCTACACTGCATCAAGCCAGAATAGGTGAACAAGGTATTAGAGGAATTCCACAATGGCCTATCCGAGAGGACATTACTCTGCACAAACAACCACCACCAAGATCATGCGAGCCAGTTATTACTAGCCATAATTGTTCAAAGACTCTCATATCGGGTGAGGAAATGTAAGGAGTGTGCTCTTTTCGCAGGCAATAGAGACTGACAGCTCTCCCATTACATCCCATTTAGGTGGATCAACCCTTCGTTCAGTGGGGATTAGATTTCATCGGGATGATCAATCCTCCATCCAACGAGGGACATAAATGGGTCCTTACTACAGATTATTTCACTCGCTGGACAGAGGCAGTGGCCCTAAAAGAAAGTAATGAAAAGGTTGTTCTATATTTTCTAGAAAGTTTGATGACAAGGTTCAATGTTCCTTTTACTGTTATCTCAGATAATGTTATGTCTTTCCTCGGGATGAAGATAAGTGAATGGGCTGTCAAGAACGGAGTCTACCTCAAGAATTCATCTAACTATTACCCACAGGGGAATGGGTTGGTCAAATCCAATAATAAGAATCTCATAAGAATCATCAAGCACACGATGGAGGCCAATAAAAAAACCTGACATACACAACTCAAGATCTCCCTATGGCTTGATCGGATTGTTAGGAAATAAGGGATAAAATATGTGGAATAATCCCTCACGTAATCGCAATAAGAGAAACTAATATGCGTAGAAAATTATTACGATCTCAAATAAAATTACGTAATAAAATAACACAACACAAAGAGACAAAGATTTAACGTGGTTCACCCAATTTGGGCTACGTCCACCAAGAATCACTTGCTCAGATTTTATTACAAGCCACCGCTCTCTCAATACAATACCCAGATCCATTTGGAGCTATGCTCAACAAACTCTATAGAATTCACAGCCGAATTCAAAACACATCTGCAATATATTTACTTGTACATCTATCATATGCATAAGACCATATAAATAGACAACTGCTTAAGCATTTTTACAAAACCGTGGGTATCAAAACCATGGGCAAAACCCGTCCCATAAACCTATGGGTCAAAAAACTCGCCCATATGAGAAAATCATGTTTCTCGATATGTCGGGTGCATTTTTCGAGGCCAAAAAATTTTACATGAAAAGTGTATAGTACTCTTAGTGTACAGTCTTCAACACTTTCACACATGAAAATAGGCTCCACAACCTAACAATCTCCCACTTGGAGACTAGTTTTCCTCTAAGAAAGCTTCTCAACCCTTCACTAGTTTCTGTGAAGACCAACCAAAGCTGAACACAACTTAAGTTTTTCCCTTGTGACCACCTTGGTCATCACGTCTGCAGGATTTTGACTGGTATGAATCTTCTCCAACTTCAACTTCTCTTCCTCCAAAGCTGTCCTGATGAAATGGTACCTTAACTGTATATGCTTTTTCCTAGAGTGGAAAGCAGAGTTAGTTAGCTAGGTGTATAACACTCGACTATCACTATGTAGCTTACATTCCTCCCGCTTATGCCCCAACTCCTCAAGCAATTGTTGTAACCAAATCATCTCTTTGCTTGCCTCTATGGCAGCAACATACTCAACCTCCGTGGTTGACAAAGCCACCAACTTCTGTAGTCGTGAAATCCAACTCACCGCTGTCCACCTACAAAGTGTAAATATAACCGTCGTGCTCCTCATCTTCGTCTACATCTCTAGCCATATTTGAATCTACATAACCACATAAAGTGGTGTTTGATCCATCGTAGCACAAAACTGTCCTCATGGTCCCTCTCAAATACCGAAGGATCCATTTTATCGCCACAATGCTCTTTACCGGATCACTCATAAATCTACTCACACTCCCACTACATGGGCAATATCGTGCCTAGTGCATACCATGGCATACATCAAACTACTAACTCCGCTAATGAGTAAGGTACCTTGGACATTTAGTTTCTCTCCTACTGTCTTGGGACACTGCTCCTTTGATAACTTGAAATGGCCTGCCAAAGGAGTCCCAACCGGTTTAGCATCCTGCATATTAAACCTCTCCAAGACCTTCTTAATGTACTCTTCCGAGATAAAGTCACTTCGTTCCTTCCTATCCCGAGATATCCTCATACCAAGGATTTGTTTGGCTGCACCCAAATCCTTCATAGCAAATGATTCACTTAGCTGCTTCTTGAGTACTTTTATTTCCTGCATGTTTTTACTTGCAACCAGCATGTCATCAACATACAAACATAGGATAATATAACTTCCATCCTCAAATTTTTTTCAGATACACACAATGGTTAGAATGACATCTCGATATAACCTTGCTCCATCATGAAGCTATCAAATTTCTTATACCATTGACGTGGAGCTTGTTTCTGTGCCATACAAGCTCTTCTTCGCCTTGCACACCATCTCCTCTTTACCTTTGACTTCATATCCTTCTCGGTCGCTACATATATATCCTCCTCCAAATCGCCATGGAGAAATGCAGCCTTTACATCTAACTATTCTAAGTGCAAGTCTTCTGCTGCCACTATTCCAAGAACAATATTGATAGAAGTCATTTTTACTATAGGAGAAAAAATCTCATCAAAATCTATACCTTTTTCTGTGCAAACCCCTTGACCACCAATCGGGCCTTGTATCTTTTCTTGCCTCCTTCTTCCTCTTTGACTCTAAACACCCACTTTTCTGTAATGCTCTTTTTCCTTCGGGTAGCTTTACCAAATCCCATGTCTGGTTCTCCATGAGAGCCTGATGCTCCTCATCCATGGCTTTCTCCCACTTCTTCCTGGCATCTACCTGCATTGCTTCATCAAAGCTCTCTCGGTTCTCCACTATCAAAGTGAGTAATAAATAATAAAGAGAAGGAGAAAACGTTCTGTGTTCTCTTCTTCACCCTAGAAGACCTCCTCAATATAGGAGTTTGGGGTTCCTGTTGAGGAGGTTCCTGAACTAATTCATGTGTCACTTTCCCATCCGGAAGATCCTCTACCGCTGCATATTCTTTCTTGGATTCTTCCCTGTTTTCCTGCAATTGCTGCTTATACATGACTTTCTCATTAAAGACCACATCCCTAGATCGAATGATTTTCTTGTCCTTAATACTCCAACATTTATATCCAAAGTCATCACCACCATAACCAATGAAAGTACATTTTTCTGATTTAGCCTCTAGCTTAGTCCTATCATCCTTGTCTATGTGAACAAACACCTCACATCCAAAGACTCTAAGAAATGAATAATCAACTTTCTTACCATACCAAGCCTCCTCAGGTATGCCTCCATCCAAGGCACTTGAGGGTCCTCTATTTATCAAGTACACAACTGTGCTCACCGCTTCTACCCAAAAAGAAAGAGGCAGTCCTGCATGTAACCTCATGCTCCTAGCACGTTCCATTATTGTTCTGTTCATCCTTTCTGATACCCCATTCTGCTGCGGAGTTCCTGGAACCATATTTTTCCTGTGGATTCCATTCTTAGAATAGTAATCATCAAATTCATTGCTGCAATACTCCCCTCCATTATCTGACCTGAGACATTTTAGCTTAAGACCTGTTTCATTCTCTACCAAGGCTTTCCATTTAACAAAAGTGTCAAATACATCAGATTTGTTTCTAATACAATAAACCCAAACTTTCCTTGTTACATCATCAATAAAAGTAACATAATAACTTGAACCCCAAGAGATGATACCTGAGCCGCCCCCACACATCAGAATGCACCAACTCTAACTTACTCTCTTTCTTTGTAGGTCCAACCTTGAGAAACCTTACTCACTTCTATTTCCCATATATGTAGTTCTCACAGAAATCAAACCTGTTTCTGTATATCCAGGAAAATTATTCTTTATGATGTTCATGCCCTTATGGCTCATATGACCGAGCCTATAGTGCCATAATGATGTATCGCATCCAAGCCACAAGATTACAATCATTAGTACTATCAAGTGGTTAAATACAAGGTTCCAACCTTCTTACCTCTTGCCACCACAAGAGCACCCTGGTAACCTTCCAAGAGTCTGCTATAAATATCAAGAAAACCATCACTTCCCAACCGCCCGCCGATATCAAATTTCATCATAATGTAGGCACATGTCCGACATCCTTCAATAGCCAAGTATTCCCATTCTCGCATCTTAACTCGAACAGTAACCTTTTCCAACTATGCCGCAAGGCTCATCATCACCAAGAAAACATGCCCAAAATCTCCTGAACATAATCAACAAAATAATGCCTATGTGGAAAAGCATGGAAAGAAGCCCTCTGAATCTAAAACCCAAGATTCAAGAATATTGTGCAGTGCAAAGAAAGAATCAAAGCATCCCGACATACATTACCCATTGCCACATTTGCCTCCTTGTTTTCTTCTTGTTGTTTCTTCTTATCCCGAAGCTCCCAACAAATTCTTCTTCGCATGCCTAGGCTTTCCACAATTCCAAAGATACAATCTTTTCTTGGATTTTGACCTTGCTCGATCTTTTGATTTTCCACGGTTTCCTCTATTCTTCGTCTCCCTCTAGTTTCCACTGTCAAAGAATTCCCTGAAGTAGAAGATTCCTCAGAGCTTTTTCTTCACATTTCCTAACTTAGAATCACCCCTACAACATCCTCAAACTTCAACTTCGAAAGTTAGTTGAACCGAGTTACTTACCGCCATTACTGTGCTATTCCAACTCTCAAGTAAAGAGCATAGAATTAATAAAGCCCTAACTTCTTCATCAAATTCTATCAGAATCAAGCTAGCATATTCACTACCGTATTGAAATCATTTAAATGATCTCGCATCGAACTATTCTCGACATCTTCATATTAAACAAATTTTTCATTAAAAATATCTTATTAGAGGCAGAGGGTTTTTCATACAACTTCCTAATGCATCCATTAGATCTTTTGTAGTCTTTATCCTTTCAAACATTAAATAATACCGAAGATGCAAGACTCAGCCGGATCGTTCCAAGTGCCTTCCGATCCAACAAATCCCATTCCGCATCTGTCATACTCGAGGGTTTGTTCACCTTCTCAGACAACGGAGTATAAAGATCCTTTTGATAAAGGTAATCTTCCATCTGCATCTTCCAAAGACTGAAATTCTACCCGTTGAATTTATCAACCCTAGATCTTCCTTCATCTCGCCATAGCTCCCACTCAAGCTAAAAACTTTCCCCGCGATTCAACACTTCAAAGAAACCAAACCAGCTCGATACCAATTGTTAGGAAATAAGGGATAAAATATGTGGAATAATCCCTCACAGAATCGCAACAGTAGAAACTAATATGCAGAAAATTATTACAGATCTCAAATAAAATTGTAAAATAAAATAACACAAGACAAAGAGACAAAGTATTTAACGTGGTTCACCCAATTTGGGCTACGTCCACCAAGAATCACTTGCTCAGATTTTATTACAAGCCACCGCTCTCTCAATACAATACCCAGATCCATTTGGAGCTATGCTCAACAAACTCTACAGAATTCATAGCCGAATTCAAAACACATCTGCAATATATTTACTTGTACATCTATCATATGCATAAGACCATATAAATAGACAATCGCTAAGCAGTTTTACAAAACCGTGGGTATCAAAACCATGAGCAAAACCCGTCCCATAAACCTATGGGTCAAAAACTCGCCCATATGAGAAAAACACATTTCCGATATGTCGGGTGCATTTTTGAGGCCAAAATTTTTACATGAAAAGTGTACAGTACTCTTAGTGTATAGTCTTCAACACTTTCACACATGAAAAATAGGCTCCACAACCTAACACGGATAATGCCTAAAAATCCATCGGGGTTTCTCCTTTCATGCTTGTATATGGAAGGGAAGAAAAACTTCCACTTTCCTTGGAGATGCCTTCCCTGGACTTGGCTTATCGGCTTGAAGTTATGGAGGATGATGCCTTAATAGTGAGGTTTTTTGAACTCATGGAGCTGGAGGAAATTTGAAACACCGCCATGAATACATGACAGAACATCAGGCTCAAGTTAAGAAATCCTTTGACAAGAAAGCCTCTGATAGGCTATTCAGGGAGGGAGATTTGGTTCTAAAATGGGATGAAGATTACACCAAACCCAAGCAGCACGCCAAGTTTGATGCTCTCTGGAGCGGGCCCTATGTTATTACAAGCTGCAAAGAGGTGAATTCATTTCACCTATCCAGACTCAATGGAGAAGAATTTCCCATTCATGTGAATGGGATACACCTCAAAGCTTGCTTTTGAGGATGTTCCACCCTGTACAGTGTTCTTTGTCTTTTCCTCCAAGTGCTCTGCACATCATTTTGTTTTCTTTTCTTTTGCTTGTGTGTTTTCTGTTTTAGTTTTTTTTCTTTTTAGACTCCTTTTCCCAATGTTTTGCTTAAGGCTACTGGTCTGAAAGCTTAGCAGGAAAGCATTCCCTGGAGGTCACCAAAAATGTTAACCATTTAACCTACCTTGAAGAAAAATATGTCAGACAAATTTTTTAGAAAATCCTTGTACAATGAAATTCTCCAAGGCCGAAATCTGAAATTTTCAATCTTCGGACTTCAAAGATTTTTTTCTCTTTCAGAGTTTTATGCCTGATTTGAAATTGATTTTTTAACTCTCTCGAAGAAGTCCGAAACTCCAAATCCCTCTTAGAATTCCAAAGTCCAAATTCCAAAATTATGAAATTTCAGGACTTTCAGATTTCAGTTTCAGAATTCTCTAAGTTGTTTTTAGGATTTTTACTTTAAAACTTCAAGTCTAAAACTCCTAAAGTTTGAATTTTCAAACTTTCGGGTTTTGGGGTTTAGAATTTTCCATTGCCAATTTGCTTTTTCATCTCCCAATCTCCGAAGTCTGAAACCCCGAAATTCCAAATTTCAGGCTTTTGGGTTTCAAACTTTCAAAGTGGTCCTCCGTGCAATTAATTTTTCACCTACCTCCGTACGGATCAAATTTTTGCCATTAATATCGGGTTTTCTATTTAAACTCATTTTTTTACTCATCATTTTTACTTGACACATTTGCTCTGACATTCCATTTCTTGTACTTTATGACATCTTTTTCAAGGTATGGTTATTAGTTTATTTTTTTGGTTTAATGTCTTTCACTTTGTTTCTCTCTCATTTTGTTTTCTCTTTGGTCTCCCTCTATGTATTTTTGAAATTTCACCCCCTTTGTTCACCATGTTTCAAACTCCAAGTTTTCTTCAGGTATTCAAAGTTGTTTGAAGGATCTTCTTGAGTCTCCCATACTTGTTCTCAATTCTCATTTTTTAGAGTTTGGGAGTTAGTGTTGTTTGGCAAGGTCCTTTTCCTTTTGGGATAGACTTGTTCGGGAAATTTTTTCAGAAAAATTGTTTGGAGATTTCAGTTCAAGAAACTTGATCAGAAACTTTTTGGAGAATTCTTCGGAACTTATAGCTTTAGATATTCTGGTTCGAAAAAGGCTTGAGAGATTTCAGATTTGGGAAACTTGTTTGGAGAATTCTTTCAGAGATTTTTTTCAGAACTTCTAGCTTCGGAGATTTTGGTTTAGAGAAAGGCTTCAAAGATTTCAATTCAGGAAAAATTTTCAGAGATTTTTTTCAGAGATTTTAGTTCGGTGTTTCTTTTCGAACTTTCGATTCGGGACTTTGGAAGTTTTTCTTTCAGTTTTGAAATTTATACAACTTCGGCTTCGAAACACAAGGCTTAATGTTTGCTTCCACTTCAAAGGGAAAATGGAATATGAAGTATTCATTTCTTGGGGTTACTCCTCATGTTGAGGTTAGCACATGTACAGGATGCATAATATATCGATCTAAGCATACATGCAAATAAAAACATATATTCTACGTAAGAAATATATAAAACAAGAGACATAAATCAACACCGATTTAACATGGTTCACCCAAAGGTGTGGGCTACGTCCACCAAGAAACAAGCCAATCTATTATCCAAATCTTTGACAAGATATAAAATGAATTTTTACAATCTTCCACACCTCTCGATGTTCAAGACTTTCTTTCTCTCAAGATTTTACTCTATCACCAAGAATTTTCTCTCACCAAATTTTTTCAAGTTCTTTTAATTATTTTTAATCATCACTTTCTTACTTCTAAACCCTAACTTTTATGCTTATATAGTTGTTTATAGACTTAGGAACTTAGCCATGCAATTATAATTAATAGAAATACTTTAAGGATAAAAATAGATCTAATTCCCGAGAGTTAATTAAAACATCCTCGCATAGGTAATCGATGTCGGTTACCCCTAACCACTGTCAGTTCCTCCCTTTCCGACCAATTCCGGTCATACTTGACCACCGCATACCCTAGGTTACCGATGCGGTTCACTCTTAACCGATGCAAGTTATCGTATTTTCCAGCAAGTTTCCATTGCAAGCTAAATCAAGTAATTGAGCTCCACAACTCAACACCTCATTCCTTCTTGTCTTTCGACTTAGGGAATATAGGGGACACCGACCTAGGGAAAATTAATTTTCTAGATTTCTGGGAAAGATTAAAGGCTCCAAACAAGAATTCATGGATGCAGGCCATCTACGACAGTGGGATTTCCCTTGCTACAGGTTTTCCCACATCCATGCATTACCCAGAGTTTGCTTTATCTGCAGTATCCCACTTTGAAAAAGACTCCATGTAATTTAGAGATAGTGATGATAAGGTGGTAACATGTTTGGACCCATACTTCTTCAAAGATCTTCTTAAACTTCCTAACGTTCAAGATTACGCCACAATTTTACATGAGTTAGCAGTGGAACATTGGGACAAGAAAGAGGAAGTATGCTCAAAGATCATGATGAAAACTTATCTAGCGAAAAGCTTTGCCAAACTACCCAAAACTATGCATAGGTCATATTTTATTCAGGAGGTTAGTGATCTTATTGTGCTACTAAGAAGAGTTTTAGGTCTTCCTTCTGCAAAGGAATTCCAGGAATGGATGTTTTTGTAAATCGTGACCATAAAGAAGAACGAAGAGTTTATCTGATGGGGGAGCATATCAAGAGCTCTGTTTTGCAATCAATTGGGTAGAGTATCATATACATAGACTTTCTACATGACATTCTTCCCGGTGTATGTTGCTGCTGATATGGGAGATTTTACTTGTTTGAATACCAGGGGTGTTCACAACACTTCCCAAATATATGAATTTTATCCCCAACTCACTCTGGATGAGGGAAGTAGGCATTTCCATAGAGTCATGATGCTTTCTTTCTTTGTCATCCTCTATTGTTTTGACAAAGAACTATATAATCAGAGGATTTCCGATGAAGCTTTCAAAGAAGTGCGGGAATGGGGAGAAATCTACTTTTAGTTTCCTACATTCACCTATATCCGGATTCCAAGTTTCATAGGCGCCAAGAAAATTGCCAAGGTGCCCCACTGACAAATGGATTCTATTGGAATTGGTTTGGTAGTTATTGGATTATCATCAAATCCAAAATAAGCGTCATAAAGTGGGAATGCATTTCCCTATTTCGATTGGCAGATACTCTTGCCCAAATATTCACAAGGCTAAAAATGTTGATGCAGAAATGGCCGAGGTAACCATGTAGACCTTTCATCCATGGAATAATTTTGATTATTGGGGTAAGTTTGGGGAAATAGGACGGTCCAGTGCCCACGTGCCCCAATTGGAAGATATATGGATTCATTGTTGGGATGAATACATTGTGTGAAAAAGGGATTATGAAAGATTGACCCTTGATGAGGTTCGGTAATTTGGTTTGGCCAATGTGCTAAAGGACATGCAAGACAGTGATGAGGTTTTAGATTCGTCATACAAGGATGATAATGTTTCCTATCAATCGCTACCATGGATTGATTGGTACGTGGAAGAATGCAACAATACAAAGGAGAGGGTGGGACCCATTTTAAAGAGGAACTTTTGGTTGGCCACCTTGGGAATCTCACCCAAAGGGGAAAATCAACCTAAAAATATAGGAGCTACACCAGTAATAAGCCAACCAACACCCACTAAGGGAAAAAGGTTGACTCAAAAGGCTCCTACAATCCCAAAGAAGATTTTATGAACATGTCTCCTGCAGTGTCTCTGTGTGAAGTGGTCAAGTCAATGAATCTCCTAAGTATCTCCCAAAGATCCATCACACTTTCTTCTTCCTCCATTATCACTTCCAATATCAGTTCCTTCCACTTCCAAAACCATTTCTTCTTTTCCATTCCCTTATATGGCCTAAGTATTCTCATCACTTTCAGTTCTATCATTTGGGAAAATATTGGGTCACCCATTTCCTCTTCACTTCCTTTAAAAATTCCATTTTCTTCAATCATACCTCCTAGCATCGTTCTATCAACTCCTATGGCTGTCTTTACATCCACACCATCCATCATTGCTACTTTTGATTAAATACCAAATGGGGTTTCTAGTGATCTTTTTTTAACCAATGTTTTAGGTATTGCATCGATGCTCCATCTTCATCAGCTTTAGCCATCTCGGAGTGGTGTTTAGGTAAGCTCCCAAGCAAAAGAAGAAGCTTCCTCTGGGAGATGTTATAGATCTTAGAATATTAAAGAATATGCCCAAGAGACAAGCCAAATACAAAGAATCGTGTCAAGTCTGATGGTTAACCCATACGAGAACAGGTGATAGAAGTTACCACCCCCGTTGAGAGGAAAACTAAAGAAATAATCACAGTTACATGGATTACTAGATTTCAAACTTCTCATTGGGGAAGGCTACTCATGAAGGATCCAAGCAAGATGTGCACACTTCTCTTGGGGATCTTTTGGAGAAATATGAAAAGATAAGGCCACCAAGGATGAGCTCAAAGCCAAGGTTGAGCAACTCACTGCACTACTACACAAAGTAACCCAACCCACTCCATCTACTGAAGTCTCAACTACTATGGCTATGACAATTTCATCTACAATCAATGATATTTCTTATCACGATATCGAGAAGCCAGACCAGAAAGGGAGATCAGTGAGTGGATGGATGGAGAGAATTCTACAGGAAGCCAATCCTTTAATCAAGGAAGCAGTTGAGATATATAATGATCTGCAGGTTGCAAAAACCACCATTTCCAAGATGGACGAGGAATTTTTGAAGATAATAATAATCTAAATTTAAATTTGGAAACAAGGTGTGAGATCAGAGAAGAAGATCCTGACTTGCTTCTTTAGGAAGAGGTGCTCGATGATGTCTCAAAATTATTTGAATATCAAAAGGCCATGGAATTTCGATGTCAAGTATTGCAAGATCTAATTAAGAAATTGGAGGAGAAATGAGTGGAGATCACAGATGCCCTGAATGACATCTTAGAGGAGTTTGATATTGCCAATTGCAAATTCTTCAATGAAAATATCGATGCTCTTCCTGAAGATCAGATTAAGGGAAATTTTAAGGATTTGGTGAAGCGTGATGATGAGGTCACCAAAAATTTCAACAGTGACTCCATGACCGATTGGTCTTGTGTCAAAATTTCATTAGGAGACTAAAGAAAGTTACGAATAAAATTCAAGATTGCCACCAGATCACGAAGGAGATCGAGACAAAAATGTAGTGAATCACTATGCATATGGGCCTCGGAGATGAAGAAATTGGGGGATTATCAAGTGATTCATTGAGTACAAACATCAAATGCTTGTGTGGGAAGGAGGATGGTAGAAACTTACAAGTGAGGAAGGTGTAGCAGAACAAGGACAAAGTTGAGAGGCCATGAAATGAAAAGTCCAAGCACCTTTGGATAGGTCAAAGTTACGAGGTTGACTAAGTCAAAACCTTGCAACAAATTTTCTATTTTCATGGGAGAATGTTCCCTTAATATTAATGACATTTCTATTTTTAGCTAAATATTATTGAAGGGCCCAACTGTAATGGCTCAGCCTAAGAACTTATAAATAGTTGAATGCTTCAAGTTAGTAGATATAGATTATTTTTGAGAGGAGTTGCTCTTCAAGCTTGGAAGAGTGCTTCAGAGATTCTAAGAAACCTTTTAATTATATTTAGAGTTACACCTTGCTGTTGAAAATCTGATTTATTGTGTTGAATGGTTAATCAATGTTTACTTTGTGAATTTACAATTCCTTAGTAAGATTGATTATCTTACCTTTATTTCAAAGTTATCTATTTCATGTTGTGAAGGAATAATAGTACTATCATTTATGTCAGTTGTGAAAACCTTATTTTCCTTCTGTATTAATTTTATGTCATTATTATCCCTAGTTACAGAGATAGATGTGTGATATATGCATGTGTGGTTTCCTCATGATAAATTAATTGTATGTTGAATCCGATTTGATCTACCCTTATGTATACTCAATTTTAACAAAGGAATAGCCACCCCTGGTTTGTGGAATTTTGTACCCTTTCTAGTTGCGATAGGTGAAGGTGGTCAATGATGCAAGCATCGCTCCCACATTAACCCTTCCAGATGTTGAACATCCCTTAATTTGGTGCATCACCACCCTTAGTATAGTTTCATTTCTGTAAAATCCCTTTCCTTAAAACTCATGAAGATGTTAGCTTAGGATTAGATGGTTATTTTATTACACTAGGAGTAGTAAAGCATTCAGTTTAGGAAGAGGAAGCCGGCCTTCTCCAAAGGTTCACCTCGAGCCCAAGTCCCACAACTTGAGAGGTGATCCCATGTGTCCCAATCACATCAACGTCTTGTTCACATTTTGGCCATTCGGAGGGTGCAGTGATTTGGTGACAACAGGATCCTACCTGCTACAACAAGGATCATCAATCCGAGATATGTCCATAGAGATCTCATGAAACCAAGAAAGACAAAATATCAAAAATAGAGAAAAAACAACACAAAAATAGAGAAAAACCAAAAAAACAACCCCATGTAGACAAAATGAGACAGAAACCAAAGAAACCCATGAGTTTTCCATCCAACACAACAGAAAAAGAAGCGACCTCAAAAAGGCATTAATCACACTCGAAGGCACCTTAGTTTTGCACTTTTCATTTTTCACTATTAATGATAGTTAAGATCTATAGAGCAATGATTTCAATCCCTATCTAATTTTTAAGCTTATTAGATTTCACTCCAATATTTGCACACAAATCAACAACCTTATTTCCTTCTTTGAAGGTGTGAGCTATTTCATATCTTGAGAATTTATTTAAGATGAGGATGGAGTATTCAAGAGGATTTTCTTTGTAAATAGTTCATAATGTTCATGGAATCCCCTTCAACCTAGAGTTTAGAAATATTTACAAAATTGGAAAGTTAAATTACCCATTAAACTATTAATACCTCTGCATAATGATTAATTTGAACACCCATGTTCCTAGCATAGGCTACAATGAGGCCATATTTATCGCTTCCGATGAATCCTCCTCCCCTAGCTCTACCAAAGTTACCTTTGGATTCCCTGTCAAAGTTTAACTTGTGCTAACCTTTTTGAGGATGCTTCAAAATAGTCTTTCTCCTAGAATTTTTAGAAATTTATTGCTTAGGATCTTGGTCAAGCTGTAAATGCCATTTTTAATAAATTTGATGTTTGAGTCCTTTAGTTTACCTTTGCTACATTTAATGGAAGTTTTTAAATTCTCGGTAATTATCCTAATCAGATTTTTGAAGAAAATTTCCACCTTTAACATTTTCTCTTCAAAAATTATCTTATTCCTTTCTTTCCATATAGCCCAAACTATGTGGGGAAGGGTGAGGTTCCATAAAAGTCCGAATGAATTTTTTTTTGTATGATGATACCAATTTTATTTCAATTCTTTCACTGAGTTGGGGTGGACCCATTTTAATCCAATTTTGTCAAGAATGAGACCCCAAAGAGTGTAAGTAAAATTGCAATGTATGAAGAGGTGATCCATAGTTTCTTCCTCCTCTTTGAAAAGGATGCACTTGTTGATAAAAATATGTCATTTATTTCTCAGGTTGTCAAGTGTGAGGATCTTTCTTTGAACCGTGAGACACCAAAATAAATTAAGCTTAGGTATCATCTCTTTGCACCAAAAATTTTCCAGAAATTTTGAGGATTAGGTGCGATTATGGCTATAGTATCCATATTTGATACTATAATTTCCATCCCTTGAATCTTTCCATATTAGATAATCCTCAAAATTTTTGTTGGGAATGTAAATGTTTGTAATATTTTTATGAATTAAAGAAATATTGTTGGGAATATGGGATTGTGGAAATGGAAATAATTCCCCAAAATATTTAGTAGTGGAAGTGTAAACTAGATAAATCCAAATTAAAACAAATGTACACACACATAACATAACATGTACAAAGTGATTCACCCAATGTGGGATACTCCACCAAAGATAGAGATCTCATATATATAATAATGAAAAAGAGTACAAACCAACTATTCTGCATAAGAGTACAATGTATCTCTCCAAGAGTATCTCATCCTCCAGATCTCTAAATGGATCTCCATGAGTGCACTACAACCGTCCCTCCAAACCACTAGATGATATCATATAACCAAGAACTATTGCATCTCGAATTGTAATCAATCTCTCTCGTGGATCAGTAAAAGACCTCTCACATGGGTCTATCGGTGTGGAACCATGACTATGCACCAAGAAGTAAGTATGTCTTTCCATCACCGCATCAACATGTGAAAACATGAAGATAACCTCCTCTACAATATCTAGATCTACATGGATCAACAATACGACATGATCTCATAGATCTATGAATACAAGATATCACAATAACTTGTAGATCTAATAATACAAGATCTCACAACAACATGTGGATCTATAAGAAGAATCTAATACAATATCTTACAACAACATGTGGATATACAAGAAGAAACTCTATGTGTTTTGCATACTATGCAAGCCATTACGACGAGAAAATAAAAATACAAAGGAAATATAGTAGAATATAATACCTTCTTCTCACCATTATATGTACTGTTATTTCTTTCTCGTCAAAGCCTTCTCTCCATGGAAGCTCTATCTTCATGTAACCATATTTTTCTTCTTCATCCTCTAAACCAAGGATTCCACATGTAATAATAATCAATTACATACAATTCTTCTCTTCTTTTTATTCTAACCCTAGCTTTCATGCTTATATCAACATATCAAAAATTAGGTCAACTTTGTTATGCATTTACAACCTTTAGATTCACTTTATAACTAAAGTTAGATCTAACTCCCGTCAGTTAGATATAAAATTTTACGCACAGGTAACCAGTGCTAGTTCCCTAACCGATGTCGATTCTTTTTGACTGATGTCGACTCCTTTACTATCCGATGTCGATCCTTTGTTGACCGATGACTAGCGGTTCGGTTTGTGTATTCTAAAGAGGTGTAAATCATGCTATCTGTGAAGAAATTTAGATCCACAATCCTAACAATCTCCCACTTGAAGATAAATTGCTAAACTGTACTTGTACATGTACATCACCATCCTCTACATACCATGAAGATAATCTATTCTTTATTTCAACAATTCTCTTAAGTAATCATGAAGATTAAACCATCTTCTAAAATCAAGAAGATAGTAAACCATGACTTACCATTTACCTTCACAAAGCTACTATCGATCCGTGATATCTAGGCTATCCATACATCAAGATCCCATTGAATCATAGCACCAAGTATCTCATGAAATCAAGCCATCATGATTAGCACACCTATAAGATATCCCAATTAAAATTAAATACCGAGCTTCAATCACAACCATATCCATTCCTATAAACCAACCATGTTCTCTAACCATCTATCCATGTCTCCATGCTACCACCAATGTAATTGACCAAAGACAAGTCAAACTAGAATATGTGAAAGAAAAACTAGATCCTGGGTCTAGACAACCCAAATGAGTACTACATGCAACCAGTGGATGCATCCATAACACCTACATAACTCAAAGAATCCAAACACTACATTCTACAAATCCAACCCTACATAAACAACTTACATGTCCAAGACAACCATCTATAGAAAATATATCTATCATGGAGTAACAAAGTAATAAGAGGAAATACAAACATCCCCTACTCATGCTCAAAGGCATATAAACCATGCTCATAGGAATCCATGTGCAAAACAAATATCTGCATCATCATAGACTCACAAAACAGAATCTATCCACATGTATAAACTCACCATATACATCCATCCATATCACCAAGCTCTCCAAAATCTCCAAGTCTCTCACCGACTAACTCCAAAACCCTATATAAATGCTATGCTCATCAATGTCAACAACAACAACAACCATGCTAACCATGCTGCTAATAACTAGTGTAAATACCAAAAAAGTGTCATCAAACATACTGTATAACCATCCAAGATGAAATAAAACAAGGGCAACATCAATAAGATGTAAATATATATTACTCTCACACTGTAACTTGTATCAAATAGATTTTCCTTTTTCCACCCTTAAAAATCTAAAATATTGCTCTCTCATCTTAACCCAATGAACAACCATCAACTTCCATCCCATAAGGATATCCAAGAACTACAAAATAAAATAGAAGTGATGTCATCATGCACTAAATATAAAACTCCCCTGTAAACCCATTACTACCCTCCAAAATAACTTGTGCCTCATGCCACTTTGAATAGTATAATTCTCTTCTCACTCCATACGTGTGTATATGTCCAACCTGCAATGCCAATAACCATGGCTTGCTCCCACTCAACATGAACTCCCTACACTACTTCTAATCACCAAGCTCAAAATCTCCAATATATATCAGTGAGAAATAAATAGATGAAAAATATAAATTGATTCCCTTCTTAAGCAAAGAATACTTCAACATCACGAAGTTTGGATTTCTTGTGAAGTAGGTTGAATCACCTTTTTTATCAATGTGTAATAAACATCTCTCGTTACCTGCAACTGTGTCTAAACATGACTTTTCATTGAGGATCTCATCCTTATACTAGATGCCCTTGTCTTCAAGATTCTAACACATTCCGAAATAAAATTCAAGCTCACCAAATATCCATGGTGCATATTTTACTCATGCACACAATCCAAACATAATACCAATTGTTTCAAATGAAACATATAAAACATGGACCATATGGAGATACGAATCGAACCTTTTCTCACTAGACTAACTGAGCTAGCTCGTCCTCTTTCGATTCAAAATTTAAGTGATCTAATCCATTTTTTCCTATACACACCGTGTCAAAACCACGATCCTCCAAAATAGGACTTTGAACCATTCATGCCCTATCCTATCAGTAAGAAACCCCTGTGCAAACTCGTTGTCACGAGAGATTGACCATGGTCTACTAAACAAGACGGTTTCCATCTGTGACCGATGTCATCTCATTGAATGACATCGGTGCTACTAGAAACGAACACAATGCCACAAATTTGCATTATATACCAAACTAGGTGCCTACTTTGAAAAAATATCATAAGCTGTCTTTGAGCCAATCATTTCAGGAAGCACCCAAACCTTGCACAAAAACTTTATAGTAATAATACATGAAATAAAACTACACCAAGATGAATTACATCACCTTACCAACACTAAGATGCTTACCTACATATTCAATTGAAGTACTTTCCTCTCTAATGGAAGCCCCATATTCTTCTGTGCTATTATAATTTTCCTCTTTAACAAAGCCCGTGCATCTAACTACACCAAGGATGCATAACTTCTCCTCTACATCTTACTCTGATCTAGATCTACAATCCCAAACATACATGTGCAACATATAAGCACTGAAATACCAAGGTAACAAAACCATACCTCTATAATCTGGATCTGCAATTTGACCAAAATGTATGTTCCTCGAAGAATTAGGTACACCTTAGCAAACAAGATACATTCACTACATCTTCTCAAATTTTCAGATCTATGATTTTCTATTTAAAACTAGGTTACCAACACTAGTTCCCTCGATGGACCATGGTCACCATGCCGATATCGGTTAAGGAACTCTATCAAAGACGGCATCGGTAAGCCTAATAACACCATTCATTGTCTTTTTCATGCATACTTATAATTTATAGCTCCCACTTGAGATTTATCCACTTCAGATTAAATCTCTCCCTGCGATTTACACATTAGGAAAAACAAAATCCTGCTCACATACATCTATCAATAATACCACTTAACAAAACACTGAAGCATAAACCCTTTCTCTAAAAACTAAAGCCATCATTGATACCACTTGTTGGTATCATACGACAAAGCTAATCCAAGCTCAACCAAGCTTTGATACCAGTTTTTGGGAATATGGAATGTGGAAATGGAAAAAATTCCCCAAAATCTACAATAGTGGAAATGTAAACTAGATAAATCCAAATCAAAACAAACATACACACACATAACACAACATGTACCATGGTTCACCCAATGTGGGCTACGTCCACCAAAGATAGAGGTCTCATATATATAATAATGAACAAGAGTACAAACCAAATCTTCTACACAAGAGTAAAATGTATCTCTCTAAGATTATCTCATCCTCCAGATCTCTAAATGAATCTCCATGAGTGTACTATAATTGTGCCTCCAAACCACTAGTAGATATCATGTAACTAGGAACTACTACATCTCTGAATTGTAACCAAGCTCTCTGTGAATTTGTAAAAAGACCTCTCACATGGGTCTACCAATGTGCAACCATGACTGTGCACCAAGAAGTAAGTCTATCTCTCCTCACTTCATCAACTTCACGCAAACTTGAAGATAACCTCCTCTACAATATCTATATCTATATGGATCACCAATACAACATGATCTCATTTATTTATGAATACAAGATCTCATAATAGCCTCTGGATCTAACAATACAAGATCTCATAACAACCTATGGATCTACAAGAAGAATCTAATACAAGATCTCACAACATGTGGATCTACAAGAAGAAAATCTATGTGATTTACATACTATGTAAGCCATTGTAATGTGATGATAAAAATACAGAGGAAATATAGTAGAAGACAATACCCTCTTCTCACCATTAGATGTACATGTTATTTCCTTCTGTCTAGCTTCTCTCCATGGAAGCTTTGTCTTCATGTAACCATATTTTTCTTCTTCTTCTTCATCCTCTCAACCAAGGATTCCACATGCAATAATAATAAATTACATGCAATTATTCTCTTCTTTTTATTCTAACACTAGCTTTCATGCTTATATAAGCATATAAAAACTTAGGTCAACTTAGCTATGCATTTACAACCTTTAGATTCACTGTATAACTAAAGTTAGATCTAACTCTCGTAACTTAAATATAAATTTTCATGCATAGGTAACTAGTGATGATTCCCTAAGCGATGCGAGATCCTTTCGACCAATGTCAACTCCTTTCTTTGGTTGATTCGGCAGTGAATGATGCCGAATCCTTTTCTAAGCGATGCTGGGCCATTCTTGTGTATTCTAAAGAAGGTATAAATCATGCTATTTGTGAAGTAATTCAACTCCACAATCCTATCAAATATTTTATCTTTCCATTTTTTTAATTCATCTATTGCTAGTATTCTCTAAGTGGTTTTCCCATTTCTTCTTTCAATGTATCCACTTTTCCTCTCTCCATACTTCAATTTGAGCTTGCTTATCTAATTCGAAAGTATGTCCTCTATTGTTGATTTAGTTCTAGATCCCACTTGTCTTCCCACATTTTGATCTTGTTTCAATTCTCGAGTTCCCATATGTTTCTCTTAGTAATAATCTATTTAATTTTGATTAGGGAGTTCCATAAATGAGAACTTGAAGGTAAATCCATAGAAGAAGTGAAGTTTTCAATAAAATCCTTGTTTCACCACAAAGTAGAGATAAAATAGATAATAGGTAAGGGTAAGGAGGAATACTTGTGCGGTTGAAGAAGGTGTTGTGTGTGTGTAGAATGTTTTCCAAGATGATTGTAGAGAGATTCCCTTTAGCTAGGAGGAACGAATTTGCGTTTCCCGAAGGATTCCCTTTCCTTTCTCCTTTTAACGTTGCGCTTGAGCAACACGCGAAGGTTTATGAATTTTTTCACTTTATGTTTGACTTTTCAACCCGCTTGGGGCTATTTAGTCATGCTTCACCATGTGGAATATTCTCACTTGCTCGAAGACTTCCAATTCCTTTTTCCTTATCCAAAATATGCCAAAGGGACATGTGGATACCCTCCACTTCAAACTCCATACTTAGGAAAAATTCAGTCCAAAAAAATACTAAAGGGGCTAGGCAACGAAAGGGAGAAGAACTTGAGGGGCCTCGAAAAATGTAGAATCATTCTACATAACACAAGACCATAAAATATAATTAATAATATCGGTTGGTGGATTGCCTAGCGGAAGATAGATCAAGGAAGTAAGGTGCTTCCAGAGGGTTGTCAATCCACGTTTTTAAAACAAGTTAATGCATAGAAATAACATGAAAGAAGGAAATCATATTGTAGTTGTATGATTTAGGTGTTTCACACAAATACAATAAGAAAATCTAATCTAATAGGAAAGTTATGACTAAATTTGAAGGTTTGGTAGGTTGATCTAGGCTTACAGGTTTGACAGAGGCTATAAATGAGGTTTGGGCTAGATTTGGTGAAGTTCTAGGTTGTTTGGAGTGAGTTATTAGCTTTCTAGTTTGGGAGATATTACAAGTCATAGAGACCAGTATCGTAGGGTGAATGATGCCAGATTAGTAAATGACCTGACGCCCTTGGGTTGGGTAGTGGCGGTGTCGATAGGGAAAATTAGATAGAAATATTAAAAATAGGTTGATGGGAGCTCTCTGTGATTGCACATAGATTTGGGAAGGTGTAGGTGAGGTTATGGGATTGCTAGAAATACTTAGAGATCATAAAAATGGTGTTTTAGAAAAATATGGAAGGGTAAACAAGAAGATAGTTAAATAGAGGTGTTATGGGAGAGATCTAAGTAAGATAGAATATGGAATGAAACAAATAGCTAATAAAATGACTAATCTACTTGAAAATGAAAAAGAGGAAATAATACTTACTTGTGAAATGGAGATGAATGACAGGAGGTTATGGTGGTTGTAAAAGAAGGTGGTCCCAAATGAATGTAGCGGTAGTAGGAGGGCACGGTGCTTCCCTATGAGTGCAATGGAGCTCTGGATCGAACTGTTGATGAATGGTGTGGTGTCTAAATGTAATAAAGGTCTATGGTATCTTTGTAAGATAATGAAAAAATTGAGAGTCGGTATGTAAGGTTGTAAGAGCTATAAAACAGATTTAGAACCTGAATAAAGAGTTTAGCAACCTTATTTAAGGTAAACGATGGTGGTTAGGTAACCGATGCACCGAGGATAATGGCGTTGGTTAGGAGAAAAGGTCATATTTTCTAAAAATAGCCCGATTCTTCCTAAATTTGGCGTGATTGAGATTTTGGTTTCGGGTCACAAGTGTGGAATCTTTGCTGAATTTAGTTGGAGAGTAGTTAGAGGGATAATAGGCCATTAATATTAGGGTTAGACTAAGTCCTAGTTGGTTAGGATAAGTGGGGACTTGGTCTAGGGAAATTAATATGCTTAGAATGGGTCTAGGGTGAGGTGGAAAGGTGAGGTGGATAAGTGAGGTTGCTAGGTGAGGTAGGTGATTAACTTAATTATGGTAATTAAATTAATTATAATGTGTACAAGTGGGCATGGTGGGGGAATAATATTGAATTAATTATTCAAAGGGGATTTAAAGGGTTGCGACCCAATTTTGGGTGTCTACATTTTCCCCTTTTTGTTGCGTAGCTTGTATTAATTAGTGACGCTAAAAAATAGGATTGGTTTCCCCATGTATGGGTTGAGGTTAAATTTCCCTAGGTATGGGTGGAGGTGATCCCCCTCAAAATCAGATCTGATGAAGGAGTAGGTTGAATCAGTGATGAGTTTGATAAAATGGTAGGTGAATAAAAATAAGGTAGGGTACGGGCACGTGAAATGGTGATTTTGGGTGTAGGTAATAGGTGGGGGCATTCAAACACATGCACATGTGTAGAATGCAACAAGGCACTAGGTTGAAGATCTCACAAACTCTACATCGTCAAAGGTTGATAGTTTATCCAAACAAGGTTGATGTGGTTCAGGTATCCAAGGTATAGGATACGGTCCTGAAACACAATGAGGCTAGGTGTAGGAACATGCATTAGGTGGGTTCCAAAGCACCAAAAGGTTTGGGTTGGTCAAGATAAACATCACAAAATTAGGCAAGGAAAGGTTGGTAGGCTAAATAACACGAGTAACTTTGTCACAAGGTACAATGAGTAAGCGAATTCGAGTGTCAAATGGGTGGGTTCGGGTTGGGTGTATAGGTGAGGTTGTGGGTAAGGCTGAGGTGTAGGAAAAAACATGCCCCTAAGTAAAATTAGGGAGATGAACAAGTTGGGAAGGATACTATGTGAGCCTATTAGGTGATGGTAAGACTTTGGTGGCAAAAAATGGTATCGTGCAACAAAAATTTGGGCAAATTAGGTTAAATGGATATTGCAGGGTGACCAATATCAGTTAAAGGGAAACCAATGCCGGTATAGGTAACTGACATTGGTTGAATAGGGCATGACCGACCGACGTTAGTCGGTCGATTTGGGAGTAAAAAGGTAAAATTATACGTGAAATAGATTGATTTGTGCATTTCCATATTTGGAAAATGACACTGGAGAGAGTATTTTGACGAGAAAATGATAAGGTGAGGTTGGAGGATGAGTTGGCAAGTTGTTAGTGGGTGATAGGAGTGGAGTATATGGGCCCAAGAGATTAATACGAGTGATTCGATTGGTGGGTAAGCGAGGAGTTGATTTAATCATGGCCGAGGCGGGAGAGGAGTTGAAGGTCCTCCAAAGATAGAGACCCGATATACCATCGCAAAGATGAAGCCGTGTAGAGGTAGGATTTGAACTCCATGATTATTTTTGATTAAAATTAAGGTGGAAAATGAAGAATTTGGGTTGTGAAATTGATTTGATTTTTTTAAAATGTGGGTGAAATGGGGTGTGGGGAGGGTTAAATCTAGTTTAAGTAGGTGGGAAAATGAATTGAGAAGTGATTTGGGGTGGTTTGGGTAGGTATTTTAGGTAGTTTTGTTAAATTTTTTAAAATGGGGATGTGGGGGTTCGGCCCCAGGGCCGAACCACAGTTGATGATGACGTCGTTCGGCGTTTATGGGTCTATCGACATTGGTGGAGTGAAAAGAGGACCGATATCGGTTAGGGTGACCAACGTCGATCACTATTAAAAATGACTTAGGCTTAAAAAGAGTTGGTAAAAATGGTTAAAATTTGAAGGGAAGGATGGGTGAGGGTGTAGTGAGGTAGGAGTAGGTGAGTTAGGTGTAAGTAAAGTAGAATGGGTGGGTGTAGGGGTCAGTTAGGGTAGAACTTGAGGAAAGGTAGGTATAAATGGGTGGGTTAGGGTTAAGTTAGGTAGAAATGAATTGATTATGATTAAATGAGGTAGGTATGGGTGGGGTAGAAATGGAACAAAGAAAGTGTAGATGAGTAGGCTAGATAGAATATACATCAGGTGAATAGGTTAGGTAAAAGGTGGGAAGGCTATAAAAGGCATATATAGGTCTTGGGCTAGGTAAGGTTAAATAGATGATTAAAAGGGGCAATTGATTAATAGGTGTGATTGGTGATGTTGCAGACTAGAGCAGAGATGACCATGAGGGATAGGTTGTTACCATTGTTGGTGTAGATGAGACCACACGTGACAGAGGACGAGTGGGAGCATATGAGATTCTTTGAGGTAAGGTTACATCAGTGTGATATAGACATATTGTGAGGGATCACAATATGATGGTCGCTCTCATCGATAGATGGAATTCATCGACCAATACTTTCCACCTACCAACTGGGGAGATGATGATCACGCTGGAGGATGTCTACCAGATTTTGAGGCTACGATTTTGGAGAGTTGATCTATAAGATTTCATCAGATGAGGCATTTGAGCCTATGGTTGTGGTTTTTGGAGATACCATGGGAGATCTATCCTATCATAGCGCGAGCTTCAGCTATAGAGATATGTATGTTACATATCCATAGGAGATGCGATCATCGGTCTTTATAATAGTGGTAGTTGGTTGTTATGCAATTCTAGATTCAGAGGGTGGGCGACACCCATGGGAATTGATGGGGGTTTTACAGGATATGATTGAGGAGTGAGTCTTCTTTTTTTGGGTACCTAATTTTGTAGTACAACTGTAAAGGGAGTTATGGGTATATCATAGGATTCATATATTCGGTGTGTAATGCACATATCTACTTCACTGTTGGGAATATGAAAAAATAGTGTGTTTGCATCCTCCTGGCCTACCATGACAGGATTGGTTTAGAGGTGTTTATAGAGAAGGTTTTAGGATATGGTTCCAGATAGGAGTGCATGCTCAGAAGATGCAAAGTGTCACATGATGTGACTTATTATAAACACCTACTAGATGGGATATCTGCAATAGGTATTTTGTGGAGGTTGTATGTAGATTTTCCTTCATATGGATGCATGGTTGAGGAGTTGGTAGGGCTATAGCTGGTTAGGTGGATAGAGGGATGGAGGCTTAGAGAGAATGAGATGATACCAGTGGACCAGGTTAGACAACATTTTGGTCTCATGCAGGATGTGCCTCTACCTTTTCCACAGTACCGTAGAGACGATGTAGAGAGGCCATTGTCTCCACCACATCTCAGCAGATCCTCCACGGGGAGGAGGAACAGTGGCCGAAAGACCGATTGATATTATGGGCACCACCGATGGGCATGCAGATGGTGGTAGATAGCCCAACTATGATAAACTTTGCCAAGGCTACGACATTTAGACTTAGCTACCGTTATAGTACATAGGGATGGATTATAGGGGAAGGTGACTTCTTTACAACTACAACTTACTAGCACGAGACATAGGTGGCCACCCTTGAGGATAAGTGATCAGGTTAGAGGGGTAGATGGTACATGTGCGAGCTCAGAGCTCAGTCCCCATATAACCACCCGGTAGGAGATGGGGTACAATTTTTGCATTACATGTATAGGTGATAGGGTTACGGGCATAGGTAGCCATGTTACAGATCAATTGGCACAAGCTCGTGCATGAGAGAGGGGGTAGGTTGGAGGGTTGCAAGCAAAAGTTGCTACACTACGGGCACATGTTGTCACTTTATAGGTCCGATTGGCCTAGTCTCGAGCACGATGTACAGTGCAAGCATAGGCACCAACAACGAGATATGGTCCCATTGTACATGCACATGGACCACTACTACTAGGACATGGTCCATAGGTTGGAATCATAGCAACGACCACTCCTTAGGTTATATCCATGGTCAGATTACAAATATTTAGTTTCGAGAGGATAGGTATTATTAGAACCGGTTAATGGAGAGTCATATCCCATATTCGACCTATGGTGAGTATAGAGCGCAATGAAAAATAATGCAAGGAGCAGCTCACTAACTCATAGTTATAGTATCTCGAGAGAGCCATCGAACTCATATACATGGTTGGGGAGAGGTGATAAGTTCATGATGATAGAGGCTAGGTGAGGGTACTGGGGAGAGTAGCAGAGGTGTCATCCCATCTTAGATTTGATATGGATGATGTTATGTATTTTTATTTTTGATATATATACCGGCTTGCATGCCGAAGAGGTGAGATGTATATGAGAGGTTTTGAGACACTATATTATTATTTATGTATACATGTATTGACACACATACATTCCATTTATATAGTTGATGATGATGGTTATATGTGATGTGTTTGATTTTATTTCCAATGTATTGTTATTATGGAAACTAGATATGTAGGCATGGATGGTTATGGTTGTATGATTTGATTACACTTCCATTATATTGATGTCATGGAAAGTAGATGCTTAGGCATGGTTTGGTTAATGATGTATGTTTTAATCTTCCAAGCTTTTATTTTGATGAAATCTAACTAATTAAGTTTTTTTTTGATGAGGGAAATGATGAGGGGAAAAGAGTGGCTGAGATAACCTCAGAGGGCCCCATGCCCAAAGAGTGTTGCCTATATAGCCCTTGTGAAAGGGGCCTCAGGCTGATGTAGTTCTCCCATAAACTAGGGAAGAATGTGATTGGGTTAGGTAAGATGAATAGGTGGGTTGGATAGGTAGGTTGGTTGGGTAAGGCATGTTTAACATTAGACAAGGTCAAATGTTAAATAGGTAATAGGCAAGGTGAATTAGGTGTAGGCATAGATGAAGGTGTCATGGTTAAAGTAATTTTGATGATCTTATAATGTTTAAGAAATGATCAAGAGAGGCATAGGTGAAATTTAAAGAACCAAAATGCTCCAAGTTGGAAAAGACCATAAGTGTCATGTCCATTAGACTTATTGAACTTAAATCCCTAGATAAGTTACATGATGGATAGGTCTAGAATTGAAAGAAGTCACGTGATCAAAATGTGTAAAATACATGATGTGTCCCCTAAATAGGCATGATAAAATAAAATGAGGTAAGGTGGAGGATTTTTTTAGCGTAACCTTGTTGTGAGACAACATGCCCCTTTTGCAAGATACCCAAAACCAGAATAGGCAAGTCCACGACAAAAAGTTTGTATCTTTTTTTGAATTTTACTTTTTCTTTGTATAGATTGATCGATACGGGAATTATTTATTAGGGTAAATAGGTTCTCCTTGAGGTCTTCATGAAGTTGATCAATGTGGGAAGCTTCAAGATTATTTTATTTGAGAGATATAGAGTAGTATTATTTTTGGATAGACTAATTACAATAAGTGGCTGGATTTTTATAGTTGTCCTTCGAGGGAGCAGTCTACTTATAACAATAAGAAAGAGACATAGATGTCATTTTGAGGGATTCATATATTTTCAAGAAGTTTGACTCAAGGAGTTGAATTTTGAAATATCCCATATATTTTTGTTTTTTTGTATTATTTTTGGACTTTAGGTCATGGACAAGACTATAAAGGAGTATAATCCTCTTGTATGAAGGAAAAACCATAACATGAAAGAGGTTAGCTATGCAAGAGAGGTTTCAAGTGAAAAATACCATGGGATTCCATCCTGAAAAGGATGAAAAGTATCCATGAGAATCATGCCATGAGTAGAGCCGTGATACTCATATTGAAGATAAGGATGAATGGTGAAAAATAATAACACAATTATGTTTAAGTCATTGGTTCTTGAAATAGGTATATGGAAGAAGAGGTTCACTCAAGGGAGGAGCATGTAAGTGACATAAAGTGATGTATTAATTTATTCAATAATCAAACGGTTGAAGATGCAAGGTATTAAGGGGCTCAGGTTTGGGTTTACATTCAAGAGAAGATAAACAATAAGCACTTGATCTATAGGTATGGGTGACAATTTAGGGTCCATGCCAATTGGTAAAAATATTGTGCACCCATGATATTTGGGTCAATGTAAGACCAAGAAAAGGAGTTGCTTATGATCTTGGAGGAAAGAGGTGAAGGCTTCTGTTCAAACAAAATCTAAAGATACCTATCTTTAGAATTCGAGGTCATCCCGAGTGTGAAAGTTGATCTCGATGGTCGATTAATTTGACATGGTTTGTGTCTCGAGAAGGTATTTATTGCTGAATATAATAATATTCTACACATAAATAGGTGAGAATGGAATCATCATCTTGACATTGAATGATGTTGATAGAAGGTGTGTCTTCCTCCAACATGTCAGGATAAAGAAGAGGAAGGGAAGAGGGCGCCTCGCCATCACGATGATAGGTTAGAGGTCCCAAAGAAATGGTGCTCATGAAAAATAAATTTAGGAGGGATGGATTCTGGATCCATAGACTCCATGGGTGAAAGCGGTGTAATAAACAAAGAATGTGACGAAGGTTATCTTCTCTCTACGAGGTTGACTTTATCCTTCTTATTACTAGGTGGTTCAGTGAATCCAATACCACGACAGTCTTTATGTTTGTGGTTATTGTAAGGAATAACTATGTGAGGACCTTGTTCGAAAAGACAAAAGCCAAAGCCCTTCCAAGCATAGCAATGAAGAAAGGTGTGGGTGAAGCGGTGGTTGGTGAGGTAACGGAAGTCAGATGAAAAAGGTCATGTTTGAGTGGGTGGTTTAGGAGAATGATAAGAAGAATTAATTCCCTTGAATGTCAAGTTTATGCGAAGGTGGGGAGGACCATATGGAAAAAATTCTCTTATACAATGATCATAATGCGGGTACTCATGAAGGTTTCTATACTCTTGAGGAGTTTTGAAAGTGTCGATGTTGTATAGACAATACTCCTATAGGGTAAGGTGTTAAAAATACCGCCAAAGGGTCGGAAGTTTCTACTTGTGTGGTGGGAATGGATGAGATATTTGAATTTTGATAAGAAGGGTTGGTAAATGGGTTAACTTTGGAATTTTTGGTAGCAGTGGGGAGAGATTGAGCTGGGTGAGGAAGATGTAGTAGTAGAAGTGGTAGATGAAACAGTGGAAGAAGATGAAGCAAAATTAGTTAAAGATGAGGTGGAAGTGGTTAAAGATGAGGTGACAGTGGTATTAGATGCCTTAACTAGAATAAGGACATCATTGGGTCGATACAACATGTTGCAGGTTTTGAAAGGTGAAGGATTTTCCTGAATAGTGTAAGGGTGTCCTTCATATTCAAACTTGATGCAGTGGTGAAGAGTCAAAGGTACACACCCCATGACACAAATCTAGGGTTGGTAAATCAACATGTTGTATTGGAATTCCCCTTTGAGAACATAGAACAGTTTAGGAATGGTGTGGGGACCCATGTGAATGTGGAGGATGATGGTGCGAGTAGAAGTTAGAGCATCATTGAAAGAACACAACATAACTAGGTTATTATGTATGCAATTGGAAGGTATGCACATTTGTTCATATACATGGGAAGAAATAATATTAATACTTACACCTCCATCAATCATAACGTGTTAGATGTGAGTATCCTCAATGTAGATGGAGATGAAGAGGACATGATCAGGATCCTCTGAATGGTGAGGATAAATCTCCGAGTTAGATAAACTTATGGCAGAAAATTAATGAGTGGTAGTGATAATAGAGGTTTTAGGTGAAGTAGTGAGAGTGACCACATGATGAGGGGTGAATATGGTGGCAACGGGCATAGGGTCATTTGGTATAACCTCAATAGTTTATAGGATATCACGAGGAGGGCCTGGTGATGAGACTCAGAGGTTTGGATGAGGTCATATAAAGAAATTTTTAGAGGAGATTGATGCAATTGTTTGATCATAGTGTGACGCCATCAGAAATTGGATAGGTTGGCAGACGGATGGTTACCTTAGGGGAAGGTGCAGATGGAATGGTAGGTGCAGGTGCACTAGATGGGTTGTTGGCTTTCTCTTTTCCTTTTTCCTTTTTTTGATCAAGTGGCTACTCAAACCATATTTATTTTGAAGACTAGAGGTGGAAAATATGGTTGTGGAGATGGAGGTAATGACCACTAAATAGATATAGGATTAGGTCATATGGTGGCGAGTGAAGGGGGAATGAAATTCTCCTCCAATTGGTCATCTTCTTCCAAGGGGATTTCTGAATTACAAAGTTGAAGGAGAACGTTTCTAAGGGCCTTACAATCCTTGATATCATGCCCTAGAGAGTGATGATATGCACAAATATTAGTATCATCAAACCCTATCGATTTAGGTTTGAGTGGGTCATAAGGTTTAATGGGTGGTAATGTGATAGTGAGGTTTTTAGTAACCTCGCAAGTACATTGGAATAGGATCCTACCAACAGATCACAATGTGAAGTCAGAGTGGGTTTTGGTGAAGGCACATGTGATTTTTATGGAAGAGGTGTTGTTGGAGGTGGTGTAGGTGGGGCTACCTTTTTGGTAGGTAAAAAAGGTTTTTTTTTATTTATTTAGGTTGCACCTTCTTGGGTAAAGGTGCAGGTGGGGTACGTGAGGTAGAAGGAGACACGAGAAGATGAGGGTAATCCGACAATCTAGGGTGAATGTAGCAAAAGGCTATGATATGGTGGTAGGTAATGAAGAAGATGTAGGTAAGGGAGGTGATGAAGGTATAGGCATGGGTGCGGGATGAAGAGGTGGTGAAGGTAAAGGTGTGGGAAAATGAGGTGATGAAGGTAGAGGTGTGGGTGTGGGCTGCCGCACTTGGGATTTGTTTTTGAAGAGGTAAAGGTGTGGGTAATGAAAGAGTTGTGACATTGTATCAAAGCGTGCACCATGATCAAGTTGCACTGGTTGAATCGTAATGGATCCAACATAGTCATAAGAAGAATCGATCAATAATTGAACAATCTTGCATAATAGAACAAAGCTTGCACATGTAGAGAAAAGACAATGGAGTGTCTTGGCATGCTCATAAATGAATAGTGAAAGGGTACATATAGGGTGCTGAGTAACCCTAGTGCATGAGTCGAGACATAAAAAGAAGACACCCTAAACAACTAAGAAAGATGTGTCAATGGGGTTAGGAAACTAAAGGCACGATAAGGAGCCCATATACAAACACAATCTTCCTAGAAGAAGAAGAAGAAAAGAAATACTACATAGCCTGAAGAAGATGAGTAGCTGTAGAAGACCTCACCCCAAGAAGAGGCGTAAGTGAAGAAACTTCATCTCGGTGAAGGGCTTAGCAAATAAATCTATAATCTGATCAACTGTCTGAATGTACTAAATGTCGATGACACCATCATGAATAAGCTCCCATATGAAGTGCATATGGATCTCAATGTTCTTTGTCCACTAATGCTGAACTAAATTTCTGTAAATAGAGATAGTGCTCATGTTATCATAGTAGATAATGGTAGGCCACCGAAAGTGGATGCCAAACTCTGTCAGAATACCCTATAGCCAAATAGCTTCTGTGGCAGCGTTAACTGCTCCTTTGTATTCTGCCTCTGTAGATGATATTGCAATTGCATTCAGCTTCTTGCTAGACCAACTAATAGGACCCAAACAAAGAGAGAAATTGTAGCGAAGTAGATTTCCAGATAATCTAAGTCACCGCCCAATCGAATCTGTGAACCCAATCAAGTCAATATCTACACCTCCATGATAGTGAATGCCATCAATATAAATGCCATGAACATAATGAAGGATTATTCTAGATGCTTTCTAATGCAGCTCATGTGGCTCGCATACATGAATCTGGACATGATCCCAATAACATACGATAAATCCGGTTGAGTGTGAATCAAGTAAATCAAGCTCCTACCAACCATCGATAAAAAGTACCATCAATCAAGGAGTAGAGCAATCTGAAACCAACTTAACCTGGAAAGAAAAGGAGAAGGAGAAGACTTGCAATGGACATCTAAAAATGAGCTATCAAATCAAGAGCATACTTAGGTTGTGAAATCAAAATTCCCGAGTCGATTGTGAAATTTGGATCCCAAGGAAGTAATGAAGCGAGACCTAAGTCGGTCATGGAAAACTTGTTGGCTAAGATGATCTTTATAGAGTCAATAATAGAGGAAGAGCTACCGTGATCAACAAGTCATCAACATATAGAACAAGAATGAGTATGGAGTCATCTTAGTAGAATATAAACATTTGGATCCGAGTGACACCTAGTAAACCCTGATGTAAGTAAAAAAGAGTCCATCTTGGCATACCAAGCCCGAGGGGCTTGTTTGAGGCCATAAAGAGACTTCTTTAACTTACAAATGAGGAGGGATCTTGGACATAACCCGAGAGGTTGTTCCATATAGATCTCTTCCTCTAGGTCACCATGAAGGAATGCACTCTTAACATCCATTTGATGGAATTTCCATCATTCACATGTGATGGCTAAGGTCATCAAATAGAATTCATTTTCACAACCTAGGAGAAAAGGTTTTAGTATAATCAAACCCAACTATCTGGGAGAAACCCTTAGCTAATAATCACACTTTAAACTTTTTGACATCTCCATCCACTCCATACTTTGTTCGGAACACCCACTTACACCGAATGATTTTTCTTCCTTTCGAAAGAGGGGTGAGATCCCAAGTATCATTCTTCATAAGAGACGAATACTCCTCATCCATGGCAGAATCCCACTTAGGAATACCAGAAGCCTCCCAGAAAGACTGTGGATCAGAAGTAGAGGTGAAGAAAGAGTGGGGTCCAATAAAATCTGAGCGAGTACGTCTCATATCCGAAGTATCTCCAACTAAATCTCCAACACTTTGCAAAGTTTTCCTAGCCCAAAAAGGACCAAGAGGATCAGGCTCAGAGTCGGAAGATTATTCTCTTGAGTGAGAAGGGACATAGTCCTCCTCATCACTACTATCAAAATCAGAAGACTCAAAGGTCGGATGGTTGGGAGGATCAGGAAGAGGAGCATGCTCAATAGTATCATCATCTGATGAGTCAGAATCCAAATTAGCGAGCTGAAGAACCTCAATAGGTGGAGAAGTAGAAGTTGAAGAAGACTCATAGAACTTAACACTTCTCTCAATAGATAGCTCATGAGAAGTAGGATTCATTAAATGATATCCCTTCACACCATCAGGATACCCTATAAAGATACAAGGTTTGGATTGTGTGTTCCAAGGCCTTGCATTTCTTCTTGGGAATCGAGGCATAGCCTTGGATCCGAAGATTCGAAAGTAATATGCATCAAAGGGTGTCATCCCTCTTCTTGCCTTGTGTGGAACATGGTTTTGAATTTAATATGCACAATTCATTGTTTTAGCCTAATCTTTGCGAGAGGAAGAGACTTGAGTGAATTATACAAGTGGCCATCTCCTTAAGAGTATGGTTCTTTATTTTGCAATTCCATTCTCGCGAAGGGCTATAAACAACTATATGCTCAAAGAGATCCCTTGAAGTACATAAATCCATGAACCTATTGTTTACATATTCACCTCCATTATCAGTTTAAAGAACCTTGATAGACCGTTCCGACTGTTTCTTAGCAAGAGCCTTAAAGTCTTGAAAAGTTCAAAGACTTTAGACTTAAGCTTAAGAAAATATACCCAAGTATATTGCGAATAGTCATCAATGAAGGTTAGCACATAAAGAGCTCTAGTAAATGAAGGAGAAGGAAATGGATAGGAAACATCGCTATGAACAAGACCCAAAGGATGAGTGGCTCTCAAGGCTTTTCATTTTCAAAGTTCTTTTCAGGATGCTTTCCCAGTGCAACCCTCACAAAGACCCTTAGAAAACTTGACGCGAGGCAACCCATTGACCATTTTTTTGGCTCAATTGTTCAAGGTAGCAATAATTTAGATGTCCGAAACACTCATGCCATAGCTTACTAACATCATTTGCATGAGTGAGCAAGGCAATGGGTGTAGAATCAGAAGTAAAATGGGAAAAGGTATATAACCGTGAATGGTGATCAGCCTTTCCCTCAGCCACTGTAGTGTCATTTTTAAGCTCACAAATGATCACCGAGTTAGGACCAAATTCCACTCGTATTCCTTCACCAAGGTGAGTAATTTGGTAAACCGATAGGAGATTGGTAGAGAGATCAGGAACACTCAACACTTGGTTAAATGTTGCCCCATCCATCTTTACCGATCCACTACCAGAAACCGACACTATCGTGTCATTACCCATCATGATTTGGGACATCCCACAAGGTTCGATGTTGGAAAACTCAACATGCGCAGAACTCATGTGGTGCGAGACACCGGAATCTATAATCCATGTCGATGAAGGAGCAACTCTGGCTATAAGGGCCTTTCCTTTCTTCTTATCATTTTTAGCACCTTTTGCAGTAGAAGACTCGGCCTTGAGCACTTTGTTTTATGGATTCAGGAACACTTATTTTATTCTTCTCAAGTAAATGAGATAAGTGATCAATATGTTTTCAAAAATAATGTTGCTCGTCGTGACTAGACTTCTTGCAATAGGAACACAAAAACTTGCTTTTCTGTGCCTTAGGCTCAGAAGTCGAAGTGTTTGTGTCATTTTTAGGTTTGGTCTTGGTTTCTTTCTTAGGTTGATCCTTTGTTTCTTTCTTCTTTTCAGTCTTCTTTCCCTTGCTAGTACTTGCTACAAGGGCATGTGACTTGGACTTGAGAGACCCCATTTGAATGAGTTTTTCTTGTTCTCGAATGAGTTGGGATGAAAAATAGTCAAAGGAGGGCATAGTCCAAGTATCTCCCAAAGAAACTTTTGTAGCATAAAAAGTTGACACAAAGACAGAATATTTGGGACCTAGCTTAGAGAGAATCGACAAGATCAGTTGAGAATATTTCTTCTCTACTTGACATCCTTTTAACAACAATCTAATGTGGACAAATTTCGAGAAGAAAGCTTGTAGGTTTTCAAAGTCACTAGGATTTAACCCTAGTAGTTCATTTTCCAACTCATGTGCTCTCATGTCATCTAGTTGTCCAAACATTGCATCCAACATTTTCCACGCAGATTTAGGTGTTTCGGATGCCTCAATGTGGAAGAGCAAGTCAGGAGAAACAAACATGCAAAGAAGACCTAAAGCTTCATCACTATGGTTTAACCACTTAGATTTTTCAGGTTTGTCATCTGGTTCAATCTCAGTTCCCATGGTGATGCGGAATAACCCTTTACCCCTTAGTTTCATTATTATTTTCGATCTCCATTCAAAAAAGTTGAACGGTGTAAGCAAAGGAATTGAAAGTGCATCCATAGTGAAGAGAGAAAGAAAGAAATGCAGAAAATAAACACAACCACCCAGGACAATATAACAACCCCCTGCTTTTGGCACTTTATAGTTTAGTGCATTGATTACAATCGGGTCCGTGTGTGCGGTTTGAAACACTTGGTAACTCATCTTGCAATCAGCATAATAACACGCAAGAGAGGAGACCACAACAATGTTTCATGGAGCACAGCAAATAGGAATCCGTAAACAAGCACAAGCAAGAAACAAGGAAGGAGGCAAAAGACAATCCTGGTTGTGAGAAAAAGCGTCTTACATCGCAAATGAAAACCCCCTTGCTGCAAACTGTGGCGGACACGCTCACTAGTCGCAAGCAATAATAAGGGTAAAATCTGATGATTTGTGAACTCAAGATAAGTCCAGATGATCTTCAGTATAATGGAAAGGCACGTGGAAGACAAAGAGGTGCTCGCAGAGTGATCTTTGCACACTTGAGCACACGATTAGAGAAAAAAAAGCCAATAATGCTAAAAATTTGACCTTTCGGAAATGTCCAATTAACTTAATTGAGAGCTTTTGGAGTAAAAAGCGATAAAAGAACGTTAATTTAAAAGATGATTTTAAAAAAACTATTATCTAATCATGAATTATAATCGCAAATAATAAAAAAATTAATTTAATTAATTACGATTATTTAATATCTAATTAAAAAAACTTAATTAAATATAATGAATTAATTAAGATTAAAAAAAAAAACTAATTTAAAAAAAAACTAATTAAGATCTAATAATTAAATCCTAATTAAAATTAAAATTAAAAATACTCTCCCCTTTAAAAGTTTCCACTTTTTTAAAAAGCAAATTTGAATTTTTTTTAAAACTTATGGTTTTTAAAAAAGTAGATTTTAAAAACTTAATAAAGGAAATACTAAGTTAGAAACTTTAAAAAAGCTACGGTTTGAAGGAAGCTTTTAAAACGTGAAACTTTTTTAAAATTTAGAAACTTTAAAGGACACGGTGGAATAAGGAAAAAAATTACCCGCTTCAGTGAAGTTTTCCAAAACCGCGTGTTTTTGTTTTGTTCCTTTTTTTTTTATTCTTATTTTTTTGCATTGGAAATGCCGTGGGGGTGTGCGGAGTTAGGAGCTCGGGGAAAACTAATGGCTAATGATAAAGGAGGAGGGAGGATGACGCGACCACGAGCAGCCACAAAGTAGATTTGTAGTCGGCTAAATAGCCATAGAGGGCAAACCACGAGCTCGGCCATAGCAAAAAAAGACCCACAATGAGAAAAGAAAACCAGATCCACCATGAGCAGAGAGCGAGCACGTAGCAGTGTAACAACAAACACAATGAACACACCGCCAATTTTGACCCGAATCTCTACAAAAACAACAAACAAACATAGAAAAAAAAAAAAAGATCTAAAAAATTTCAGTTTAATTAAAAAACTTGAAAATAACCTCTATTTTAGTGGATCTGCTAAATGTAGCTGCAGCTAACTAATTTTAGCTGCAAAACCCCTTAAAAACTCAAGGAGATCTGCACATGCACGAAGAACACAGTAGAACAAAATCTTTCCAAGAGTAACTTGTTAAATACGTTAGCAAGAAAAAAATAAAAAATAAAGATCGAAAACTTGCACGAGGAGTTAAAAAAACAAAAAACAAGAGTAATCACAACTAAAAAAATGAGTGCACGTTTACCCGATCTTAGCTTTGATACCAAACAACTTGCCATCACACCAAAAGCTCGAACTAATGGTGGAGAGGGATCTCATTTTGTTAAACATCTGCAACGCCAACACCCTCCCGCACGATGGGTGGGTATACACCTAATAGGCCCAACAATAATAGGAGGTAGTGACACCGGAATTTCTGGGGTGACGCGCTTAAGCGCACGGCTCGATAAATAAGTTGTGTAGCTCGATACCATGAAAGAGTTGATGGATCGTATCGGAAACTGTGCACCACGATCAAGTTGCACTCTGGTTGAATCATAATGGCTCCAACGTAGTCATAAGAAGAATTGATCAATAACTAAACAATCTTGCATAACAGAACAAAGCTTGCACATGTAGAGAAAAGACAACAGAGTGTCTTGGCATGCTCATAAATGAATAGTGAAAGGGTACATATAGGGTGTTGAGTAACCCTAGTGCATGACTCAATGGCAAACCCTAAACCTAACCCATGTGAGATGACCCTCCATATGTGAGGAGGACACATAGGAAAACTCACACCAATAGGTAAATGAGGTGGTGAAGGTGCAGATGTGGGTTGTCATACCTTGGAATTTCCTTGGTGAAGTGGTAACTTGACAAAGGTAGAAGGATGTGGGCCTAAGATCAATGGAAGGGTGAGGGAGAATAAGGCCTAAGAGATTGTGTCTTCTTCTTAGGCGCGGAGATTACTTTGTGACGGGTGGTTGTTTAGTAATCAGGTCTAGTTTGGTTGTAGGATACGATAGACTATGTGTAGGATGGACCCCAATGTAGCATTGATTTTAGGTACAGGTGGAGGTTTATGTGTTGATGAAGGTTTGGGTGCAAGTGAAGGTTGAGGTGAAGGCGAGGTTGATGAAGAAGATGCTAATATGACTGGTTCAGGCATCGTGGTCTTAGTTGTTTGGAATATATTTGGATAAATGGTTAAAGTATCTAGGGTCAACATCTTCATTTGGGTAGGTACTGGGAGACAGAGGCACCCCGAGTGTGGTGTGGTCAACATACTCTAAGTGATTGGAAAAATGAGAGAATGGCGTAGAGGTAGAGGAAGATGGTGATGAATTGGTGGTAATCCCTATGAAAAATATGAGGTGTGAGACAGGGAAGTTTTTGGCTTCTGAATCTATAGGTAGAAGTGATGCAAGAAGATTAACAGGATCTGGTAGACCCTGGGAGATGCATCATTGACAGGAAGAGAGTATAAAAGTGGCTCCTCTATGGGTTAAGGAGGGGGCAAGGTAGGTGGTGTAGACTCTTCCTTAGGTAGAGGAGGATAAAATGAACTCTTCTTTAAGTATAAGCATGGGTAATAGGAGGCTCTAGATAGGTGATGAAATAAGTGGGGTAAGTTCCTCTATAGATGAAGGAGTAGGTGAGGTAGGCTCCTCCATGGGTAGAGGAGTAGGTGAAATATGCTCCTCCATGGGTAGAGGAGCTCACGTAAGAATCCCGTTAATAGACCGAATGGAAGGAAACCGATCATAAGGGATAGGTCTTGTGTCAAAGATGGCATGAAACTCATGAACATGGGTGTCATTGCTTTAGAGGTCTCGTCACTGATTCGATGAATGGGTATGGTTTGGAAAAGTTTTCTTAAAGACTTGAAGGTTTTGATTTTCTAGCGCATTAGGGTTGTCTAGGACAAGAACACCTTTATCTAACATTTCTTGGACAATGTTTTTGAATGTTTTACAATTTTCGTCACTATGCCCCTAATGTGGTGATAGTTATAGTAGTCATTATCCTTATACCATGTGGGTACAAGATGGTAAGGGTCAAAGCCAGTATGTGGTTTTGAACAATGGAAGAGTGATGGCTCCCACTTTTAGAAGCTTTTCCAAAACCGAGGAGTAAGGTTCTCCTATGGGGGTATATCTTCGTTGTTCATACTTGTACTGGAAATTATGAATAAGGGAAAGATTAGAAGGAGGTTTTGGTTGGTTTAATGGATGAGATGGGCTAGATTTAAAGACCACCGCGTTGGCAGATCCCTTTGCTTTAGCATGAGTATTTTGTGGTTTAGAAGAAGAATAAGAGTCATTCGATTTGAACAAAGCACTCTTATTGCACAATTGTAGTTTTTTCTCTTTGATAGCATGGATTTTTAACTTCTAAGCCATGGTGAACTTATCATAAAATGTTTAGAATGTTTTTACCTAAAGAGTTAGAGAGATGTTCCTGGCATAAGTCCTAGTGAACAACTCTATCACCTTAGTTTATGGAAGTTGAAAGGTGAGCCGATTGGTATGACTCCGACAACATGCGATAGATTCGTCTTCATATTGGTGCATCGAATACAAATCAGTCATGGATACCTTTTTAGTGATGTTGATGGATAAGTGATCAAGAAAGGCCTGAGATAATTTATTGAAAGAAAATATTGAGTGCCTAGGTAACATTGCACCAATATAAAGAAGGTCATGTCAAGGACATGGGAAAAGTCCGAGGAGAAATGCATTGTCACGAGAGATAAGATAACAAATGTGTTTGAATGATCATGAATATTGTTGTAGATATTCCTTTCTATTAAATAGATTGAACTTAGGAATCTCCTAATGTGCGGGATAAGGATGAATGGGTATAGATGGATGAATAGGCTCATTACATATTTCATCTTAAGTCGAGGTATTATGAGAGCGAGAAATAGATTCTTCGAGGGTTTGAATATTATCCACTATCATCTTTATAAGATCATTTGTAGGATTCGATTGAGGGACGCCTCCTATGGTATAAGGGGTGGATGAGGTAGATAAGCCATAGACATAACACTAGTGTATGGTGGTGTTTAATAATCAAATCAAACTGTGATGGGGTATGTAAGAGGGAATAAATGATGAAGGCATATATCCTAAATAGGTAAGAAAAGCAGCGAGTGGTTGAGGAAAGGTGTAGGTAGGAGGGACTTGTGTGGAGACCCTCGTGGTGATAGGTGGTAGAGTTTGGGGTATGGAAAGGACTATGTTTTGGAAGGGGGTATGAGAAGCCGACACCAAAGGTGGTTGGGAGGCAATGGGTATGTGAGACACGATGATGTGGGTATCCCTACACTAAGAGCTATAGATGATGGCATGGTGGACATTGAAGGGGTGATAGACGTTGAAGGTGTGATAGATGTCATAGGTGTGATAGATATCGAAGATGTAGGGATGATTTGAGAAATGATAGGTTGGGAGGTGGAAGCAGGTAACGCTACACTAGTATTGGCTAATGTGGAAGTGGGGGCAAGAGCGGGAGGAATGGAGACAAACATCCCATATATGAGTTGTCTTGACGAGTCGCAGGTGGAAGAATGGGTGAGGTAATACTACAAGGTTATGGGATTGTGATCAAGGAGTTTTTCAAACTCCTCATCACCTGTACTTATAGCAATAGAAGAAGTGGGGTCCATGGGTGAAGAAATAGAAGGTGGTGAAGGGCTAGGAGGTAGTGGTTGATGACTAGCATGAAAGATTAGGGCATTGGCTTGCTGGTGAGTCAAAACCATGTGAATGGTGGAAAGATATGTAGTTTGAGATCTAAAAATGATACGAAACACATAAATAAAAGATGGGAAACATCTAGAAAAATTAAAGTAGGTTATTGTTTTCGATAAAAATCAAAAACATAGAAACAGACGTTGGTTAGGTAACCAGTTTTGGTTGTGCGAAGGAACCAACAACATTCATTGGACCAAAGATCTTGAATTCTTGAAGATAATAAAAATAATTAGACATATGGAGATGAAAGGGCTAAAATAGATGAAACTAGACTGTTAATGGTGACGAGACTCAGAAATGAGTGTAGTAAATGAATCAAAACAATTTTTTTATGAATATCAATTGAACATTGTTTTAGATAAAATGACCAAAAATAGCTAGAAATCGCGCCGGTATGATGACTAAATAGATGTTGGTCATTTGGGTGATGCCGCTTACTCTGAATTTTGAGAAAATGAAGAAATTTTTAATTCAAGGTGAATTAAGTTAAAATAAAAACAAACTCAGAAGCTGAGTATGAAAATAAGATGTCCTATCACACTCAGAAAGAACTATAATACACTAGTTATGATTGTGAAGTGTGAAAGAAAAGAAAAAGAGATGAATCATCCTCATAACTCAAAGTGCAATTCAAACAAGTAAAAACTATGAAAGCACATAAATCCCATCGGACGTGCAAAAATATTTCACTGCAAAGTAGAGATAAAACAAATAATAGGTAAGGGAGAGGAGGAATACCTTTGATAGTTGAAGAAGGTGTTGCCTACATGTAGAATGTTTTCCAAGATGATTATAGAGAGCTTCCTTGCTAGGAGGAATGACCTGAAATAGAATATAAGACCAAAAAATAGAATTAACAATACCGGTGGGTGGATTTCCTAGCAGAAGCTAGATCCAGAAACAAGGTGCTTCTAGAAGGTCACAATCCACGTTTTTAAAATAAGTAAATGCAGATAAATAACATGAAATAAGGAAATCCTACTGTAGTTGTACGATTTAGGTGTTTCACACAAATACAATAAGAAAATCTAATCTAACATGCAAGTTATGACTAAATTTGAAGGGTTGGTAGGTTGATCTGGGCTTGTAGGTCTGACAGAGGTTGTAAATGAGGTCTGGGCTGGATTTGGTGAGGTTATAGGTTGTTTGGAGTGAGTTATTAGCTTGTTAGTTTGGGAAATATTACTAGTCACGAGAGATCGGTATCGAGTTGGGTGTGATCTTGGTATTGGTAAATGACCGATGCCGGTTGGGTGACCGGTGTTAGTAGGGACAATTAAGTAGAAATATTAAAAATGGGTTGATGGGAGCTCTTTGTGATTGCATAGAGAGTTGGGAAGGTTTGGGTGAGGTTGTGGGATTGCTAAAAAGACTTAGAGATCATAAAAATGGTGTTTGGGCAAGATATGGAAGGGTAAACGGGTAGATAGTTAAACAAAGGTATTGTGGGAGAGATCCGGGTAAGATAGAATATGGAATGAAATAGATAGCTAATAAAATGACTAATCTACTGAAAATGACAAAGAATAAATAATACTTACTTGTGAAATGGAGATGAATGGCAGGAGGTTGTGGTGGTTGCAAAAGAAGGTGGTCCTGAATGAATGCGGCAACAAGTGGAGGGCACGGTGCTTCCCTGTGAGTGCACTAGAGCTTTGGATCAATCTGTTGATGAATGGTGTGGTGTCTGAATGTTGTAAAGGTCTCTGGTATGTCACAAGATCACTAAAAAGCTTAAGAGTCAGTATGTAAGGTCGCAAGATCTATAAAATAAGATTCATAACCCAAATAATGACTTTGGAAACCTTATTTAAGGTAATAGGTGATGGTTAGGTAAGCTGGTTCATCGAGGGATAACCGACATCATTTAGGGAGAAAAGGTCATATTTACTAAAAATAGCTTGATTCTTCCTAAATTTGGCATGATTGAGATTTTGGTTCTAGGTCACAAGTGTGGAATAATGCTAAATTTAGGGGGAGAGTGGTTAGAGGGTTAATAGGCCATTAAGATTAGGGTTAGGCTAAGTCCTAGTTGGTTAGGATAAGTGGGGACTTGGTCTAGGGAAGTTAATAGGCTTAGAATGGGTCTAGGGTGAGGTGGATAAGTGAGGTGGCTAGGTGAGGTAGGTAATTAAATTAATTGTGGTAATTAAATTAGTTAAAATGTGTGTAAGTGGGAATGGTGGGGAATATTATTGAATTATTTAGTCGAAGGGGATTTAAAGGGTCATGACCTAATTTTGGGTGTTTGTAATCCTTATGTAAATATTTATTTTTGATTATGTTGCACTAAGTCTAGTACATTGGTTGGATATTTTGTCAAACCAAAATATGAGGTTCAACCACAGTATATGGGATAAAATCCCTCCTCAAAGACAGGTGAGGCTGCCTGCTTATTGCTAATCTAAAACACAGTAAACAATATATACAGTATTCACACTAATCTAACCATTGGGGGTTGGGATGAAATCCCGAAATCCACATTCACACGATTCAAGGATATTGCTTTCGTAAATGAACTAGGTTAGAAATTGTTACGATGAAAGAAGTAGAAAGGAAATGGGAGAAACGTATTTTCTTTCGAGTAAACACAGAGCACGAAATAATCATACGAGTTTTAGATCATAAATATAATGTCCGAGATAATTAGAAACACTAAGATTCTATGCAAAGAATAGCTTAAGATCATGAACATAAGAACACTATCTTAAGTAAGATATATTCCACAACACAAAGTCTGCCAAATAATATCAAATCCTATTCTTCAAAATGATTGAAAGAAAACACAAAGTTTTTCTCCTTTCCAATAGCCCCTAGATATTCCAAAAATTCTCGACCCTTTGGAATGCAAAAGCATCCCTTATTTATAACAAAAAGAAGTAGAGATAAAATAGGGCAGATCCTAAAAAGTAGCAATTTAACTAGAGTTCAGTTTTGCATGATTCTCACGCAGGAGATCAAGTCAAAATATTGATTCAAAAATGTGACGAAACAGAAATGAAAAAGACATGTCAATTTCAAGATTGAAATGACATGAAACGTTGGGACTTAGTCTGAATCGTCATCCTTTGCTACTTCCTCTTTTTCTTCCTCCAGCTGAGACTGTTTGCTCTGAAATTCCTGGAACTTCCGAATTATGCCTTGCATTTCATTCTCATCAGGCGCAGTGGAATGATCATTCCAAATTTCGCAGGTCTCATGAATGTCGCTGGCATTACCGGGAAGCTTTTTCAATCCTTTGCTGAGTTTCCTTAAGGCCTCCAAAGTATGCTCAACCCTTACAAAACGATCGATGATTTCAAGACCAAATCCTTGTATTGATCCCTGCTGAACAGACTCTCGAATTTGGTTGAAGAGATCATCTACTGATAGGATACCTGAGTTCCCAACTAACACCTTTGGACAAATCTTCAACAACTCTTCTTCCAGATCACTTTTCCCATCGATCAATTTATCCCTTGATTCTCTCAACTTGCTGCAGGCTTCATTGAGAATCTTTATTCTGAATCTGATGGCCTTGGTCAGCTGGAAATGCTTATCTGTATGTGGAAGAACACCTTCTTCTACCAAGAGATGTGCTGGGATTTGCTTTAATACATGGAGAGCTTCAAAAGTCAAATCAAGCTGTCCAATCTCCTGAGAGAATTCTTCATCCATCTTCTCTCCCTCCTTCTGAATGTCCCCTAAAGACTGATGAACTTTCACCACGTCTTGAATCACTTCCTTCCCCTGTTGGAGCAACCTTTGGATCCATTCATCAACCGCCCTTCCTTGTTTGGCAATCTTTTCAATTGTGGGCACTGATGAGAAATCGAATCCAACAGAAACAGAAGAAGGTGGTATGGATTCAAGGGGTTGTGAGAGTTTAATCAAAACCTCTGTCAATTGCTCCACTTTTCTCTTAAGCTCATCTCTGCTGTCCTTTGTTTCTTTCAACTTTTGGCACAACACGTTTATGGAATCCCATGCATCTTGTTGCGCCCCTTCTGCTGTCACTTTCCCTAGAGCCACCCTGGTTATCTGATAATCAGAGGCTGTTACATCCTCTCTAGTTTTGTCAGCCGAGGGAGTGGCAATCTCTGCGAATTTATCTCCTGAAGCATCCACCAAAACCCTTGAAACTGTTTTGGGTTTCTTGGCTGATTTCATAGTAGAAGCCTTGAGTGAGCTGAAATCAAAGGCTGGTAGGGGTACAATCACCTTCCTCTTCCTCGGAGTTTTCTCGAGTAGCCATTGTGGCGTATCAGAGGAAATTGCCCATGTTGTAGTAACTGGTATTCTACTCTCAAGAGGAGAAGATTCTACTATTGAAGGGGAATAGTTGTTAATGTGGTAGTAGATTCAATAAAGAGAGGCACAGGTTGTGGGGAGTGTTGGTGATCACTTGGGTTCCAGCAGAGAGGGGTGAGAGTCCAGAGAAAATACCGGCCATGCTTGAAGAAGTGGATGGAGAATGAGGAGGTAGGAGTGGTTGTTGAGGGGGAGGCACAGATTCAGATTCCAAAGCCTGAGATGTAAGAGACAAGGTCTCTTCGGTTTGATAATCAACAAATGATGAAACCAGAAGTTGGCTTCCTCCTTCTTCCAAATTAATTTCTCCTATTTCTGGTGGTGTTGGTGATTCTGGCACATCCACCGTTTCAGCTGGAGAAATAATTGAAGAGATTTGTCTTTCTTTCCTCTTCTTGACAATCTTGACTTTTATAGGCGCCCTAAAAGATCTCTTGTCCTTTTCCTTTTTGGAGGGCCCCGCCTCTGAAGCAGCCAACTTTGAAAACTCATCATCTTTAAAATTCATTCCCCAAGAGGAAAGCCATGCTTTGGTACGAGCAAGGATTAGAGCTGACCTATCTGTAATAGAGGCTTTCTCGCTGGCTGACCAATCAATAGATGGGAAAACATATTGGTCTTCATTTAGTCCATCATAGGAAGGATCCAAAACACTTTCATTGTCACTCGTTCCTTCTGGCAAATCAGCAAGCTCCAGTGTTTGAATCTCAGCAATAGTTAATCTGCTATTATCTTTCCTGCGAACAGCAACCTCGTTACGCAGATCAACCCAAATATCCTCTATGTTTGGCCTATGCAGATGCTGGGTTCCATATGCTCTGAGCACTCCTCGGATGTCAAAACCATCTCGAGGCTTCATATGCTTTTTCAATTTGTCCTGAAGTTCGCATTCAACATTTTTGGCCTTTATTACTGTTGAGCAAGTATATCTCCCAATAGAAATTGGGAAGGACACAACGGCCTTATGTTTGCTTTGTTGGAATTTATGAAAATCCAACAGCTGCCTAACCAATTCTATTAATATCAGTCTATCCCCTGGATAGCGGGGCAGGCGAAAAGGTTCCCCCGAGTACATGACTGTCCGAAGATATGTAAACTTCTTGAATTGTAAGAAGATACATCCCCATTTAGAAACTTCGGCCCAAGCCTCGTCTGAGACTCTTGTCTTCCTCAGCTCTGGGTTGATCCTGCAGATATTTTCATAGAAGAAGGCATCATTTACCCTTCTGAAATGTTCTTTAGACCCCTTTTTGGTCAATTGAGGGAAATATTTATAAACCGGGTTCACCGTTCTGCTTCCCTTAGTATCCAGCCCGGGATAGTTCCTCATCCCGGCTGCTGCGTATGCGACATATGAAAGCATATAAAACTTCCCAGTTGACAAGACCGTTGTCATTTGGGAATCAATCTCATTGCTGATGAGAGTGCCCCAGTCAATCCCTTGCTGATTTTTCTTGATGGTGACCATAAATTGATACATCCATCCATGAAATACATTCGATTCGGGCAAGCCAAAAACCCGACTCAGCAGGGTGATAATATCATTGATTTCTTGGATGAAATCACTCCTGGGGATAGTCCTTGGAAATCTAGAGACCGCCGGTTTGGCCTTGATCAGGAACTTTTTGTTTACATCCTTGATGCAGTCTTCCTGATTGCTGTCCCAGGCCTTCTGAGCTGACTTGATGTTCAACTCCCCATATTCTTCAAAATTAGGCAATTTTAGGAGATCATCAAAGTAAACTCCATCCAGTCTGATTACTACCTCACCAGACTGACTCCTCACAGAACGAGAAGCCGAGTCATAACTGGATGCACAAGCTAAAATGAATTCCGGACATTGGGCGGACATGGGAAAACCCGCTGCGAGAGGCAAGCCACTGTCAGCTATAGCTTTCATCCATGGAGTTTGGGAGGAACTCCTCACCCTACTCCAAAAATCTTCCATGTCTATATTTCCGAGTTCAGTGTCTCTGATGTCAGAGTTGCAATCAATGTATGATGGAGATTCCAGCTTGAACTTGTATTTCATTCTGCCAGACTTCTCGGCCTTTTCCTGAGATGGACCAGGGTCCGACATGAAGGACGTTGAACGAAGAAAGGTTCGAAGCTCAGGAGATGTTGGCCACACTGAAAATCCCGATCTGCTGAATATGCCGGAAGAACAAAAGAGTCCGACACGCTGAGGAGGATGTCGGAATATCCTGAAAGTCCGATGTGTTGAAAATGTCGGAACTTCTGAAAAACCCGACACACTTGGTAATGCCGGAACTTTTGGAAAAGCCCGGCACGTCTGATACTGTCGGAACTCAGGGAAAACCCGACGCTTGCGTTGATGACGGGAACTCTGGGAAACCCGGCACTCACTGTGGAGATCGGAACTTTGAGAAACCTCGACGCCTCAAACTTTCGATACACTTCAGGTCTTCGACTCTGCAAAACAATCTTCAAAACCCGAGAAGAAAAACAGGGTTTTTCATTGAATTCCAAAACATGCAATCTCCTTTTTTGTCATTCATGTTCCATGCATATAATAAAACTTGGAAGAAATAGCACCAAGTGGTAGTCTCAGAAGAGATAAACCCTAGAACCTAAAACCCTTTTCAAAATAACTCCAGAAAGAAGAAGGAAGGAAAACCCTCAAAACCCGGCGAGAAATTGAGAAGAAACCGCGTGCAATCGATCCGTAAAAACCAAGAACAAAGAAGGGAGAAAGAAATACCTTCAATCGAGAGAAATGGAAAATCGAAAACAGGCGATTCAATCGGGCAAGGCGAGCTGTCGGGTTTCGAAATCGGAAGAGCATGCGCGAAAAATCCACGAATTAAAAATAAGTCCGGTAAAAATGACGTGGAAATCCGCGTATTTATAAGAAAATTGGCAATTAATACACTTGGGCTCGGCACGTGCCAATTCACCGACAACTCGGCATGAATGCCATGTCAGCATGTTTGAGAGGTCCGAAAACCCGACACGAGGGGACTTAGTGCAATTCGGGTTTCGGGTATCGGAAAGCATGAGGCACAAAACATGAGGTGTTTAGATGTTACATAGCTCCGAAAACCCGATACAAAGGACTAAGCGGACTTCGGGTATCGGAAAGCATGAGGCGTAAAACATGTTTTAGGTAAGGCATGTTCCGATGCACCGGAGGTCCGAAAACCCGATTTTCACAATAGGAAGCGGGTTTCGGGTTTCGGAAGACACAAGACATAAAGCATGTTAAAACTCATGTCGAAGCTGTTGGTAAAACCCGAAAACCGAAATTCGCTAAAAGAGGCCATAATGCAAAATCAACTTCAAAAATTTCGTATGGGTTATCTAATCGTTTTGTCGTAAACTCAAAACGGAGATAACAGCTGGCTCTAGCTGGGGACTTTCTTTGTAATACCAAAGGAAGAGAACTCAGAATCTCTGGTCTTATTCATTGGGCTACAGGAGAAAAGAAGAAACCAAAACAAAACGAAGAAAGAAAGAAAGAAGGAAAACCAAAAGCAAACACACAACAAAAGCAAAATATGTACAATGCAAGAGAGCATCTTGCATCAATGGTGGAACAACTTTAGATGTTGTCCACTGAAAGGTAAAGGGAGTAATCCTCCATCCAGATATGATAGAAGGAAACTATTTTCACCATTCAGCTCGTGGATCTTGAAAGGTCCTTTCCATAAAGAATCAAACTTTCCATGCATTCCTTTTTGTTCTCTCCTCTTATCCCAAAGCAACACCAAGTCTCCAATCTGGAAGTCACGCTGCTTTGATTTCTTGTCAAAAATTTTCTTCACTCTACTCTGATGATCTGCGATGCGATCAACTACCTTGATTCGTTCTTCTTCTAGCCTGGTTAGGTACATAACCCTCTTTTCGATAGAATTCTGAAAAGCTACATCTTCAACCGCTTTTGCCAACTGCAAGGCCGGCAATTCTACTGAGATAGGAATTTCAGCATCAATCCCGTATAGCAATTGAAAAGGAGACATCCCTATGGCTCGCTTTGGAGTGATCCGATCAGCCCACAATGCATCATACAATGCTTTGTGCCATGTCCTCTGATTTTCATCCACCAGTTTCCTGATTATAGTAACCAGATTCTTATTGCTGGACTCAGCTTGCCCATTACCCTGAGGATAATAATCAGATGAGTGAGCCAGAGTGATGCCGAATCCATAGCAAAATTCTATCAACTCATGTGATGAGAAGTTAGAGGCATTATCAGCTACGATCTTATGAGGCACACCGAATCTGACGATTATATTTTCTTTCAGGAACTTGCAAACAGCTTCAGAAGTTGCTTGCTTGATTGGTGCGGCTTCTACCCACTTGGTAAAATAATCTGTGGCAGTCAGCACATAGTTATGTCCAAGATCGAAGCGAGGATTCAATGTTCCGATAAAATCAATCCCCATTGGCGAAAAGGTTCTTCAATCACTACAAAGCTTCGAGAGGAAGAGCTGCTAGCTTGGGACGACCAACGAAATGTTGACAAGCTTCACATTTAGACACCTATTCTCATTGAATCTCGGAAAAGAGTAGGCCAATAGTACCTAGCCCGTAGGATCTTATATGCTGTTACAGAGGATGAAAAATTTCCTCCGCATGCTAGGCTATGAAAGGACTCCAATAACTTTTCCTGTTGTGATTTATCAACACAACGCAAGAAAACACCATCAATACCTTTCTTGTATATTGCATTATTCCACAAAAGGTATTTTGCAGATCTCAACTTGACTGTTCGCTTCTCCTTTTGATTTAAATGCGGGGGGCATTCACCATAAGTTAGGAAGAAAGCAATGTCCGTGTACCATTCATCGGTCGTACTCACGAATAGCACCATAGGCAGCTCTGAAGAAGTATCTTGAGTCTTTTCACACTCTGCTTCGGCATGATTTTCTGCAATTAATTGGCACAGGCCCCTTCCTCGTACCAACTTGGTAGGCTTGATGTCCAAATCATACTCCTGAACCTTAGCTATCCAAGTACCTCGTTGACTTCCCAGCTCTTGTTGAGTTAGAATGGATTTAACAGCAGTATCAGGAACAAGAACGAGAGTATGGGAATTCAGCACATAGTACCTGAAATGTTTTACTGCTCGTACCACTGCGTAAGCATGTTTTTCAATCTGTGACATCTTCAACTCATGTTCCTTCAGCGGGCAACTCATGAACGCGATAGGAGCTTCGATGCCTTCTCCATTTTCCTGCATCAGGATGGCTGACACTGTGTGGGCAGAGGCGTAACTGTACATGATAAAATCTTTCTTAAAGTCCGGACATACTAAGACAGGAGCGCAAGCAATTGCCCTTTTGATTTCTTCGAATGCAAGCTTCCCTTCTGCACTCCAATGAAATGGAACTTTTCCTTTCATCATTCCAAGGATATCCTTGGTTTTGTCAGCAAAATCAGGTACAAATCTTCTCAAGAAATTGACCTTTCCGAAGAAAGAATGAACTCCTGTTTTACTTGTGGGCAAGGTAAGGCTCTGAATAGCCTTTACCCTTTCCGGGTCAATTTTGGTTCCTTCCTTAGTCACAATATGACCCAGCAATTTTCCCTCGGTCACCCCGAACATGGACTTCTTGGGATTCAATGAAATCCCGTGACGTCTGCATCTCAAAAGTACTTGTTCTAAATGATCATAATGATCACTCCGTTTTTTAGAGAAAACAGTCAAATCATCCAAATAAACAACTATAACCTTGCCCATCAGATCTCTGAATGCTAAGTCCATAGCTCTCTGAAAAGTGGCTCCGGCGTTGATCAAGCCGAAAGGCATCCTCCTGTAAGCAAAGGTACCCCATGGTGTCGTGAAGGCCATTTTGTGTTGATCCTCTGTGGTTACCTCGACTTGATTATATCCCGAAAATCCGTCGAGCATGGATAGCATTTCTGATCCAGTAACAGTTTGTAATACCTGATCCATGATAGGCAAGGGATAGTTATCCTTCAATGAGGACTGATTCAAGTTTCGGAAGTCAACACAGATCCGGATCTCACCATTCTTCTTCCTGACAGGAACAATGTTAGCAATCCAAGTGGAGTGATGGATTGGGAAAATAATTCTAGCATCTAACATCTTCTGAATTTCTGCCAGTATAGTTCCTGAGATCTTTGGATTGTAATGTCTTTGCTTTTGTCTGTACGGCTTCACATCAGGCTTAAAAGGGATACTGTGCTGTACATCTTTGGGCTTGAAGGATTTCAAATCTGCATAAGACCAGGCCAACACATCGATATATTTCTTCAAAAGCGAAGTGAATCTTACCTTCTCTTCAGGAGAACAACATTTCCCGATATTCACCATCCGAGGTTGATCAGACGAACCTAGATTGATTTGATCTACTTCAGAGGAAGAAGCTCCTTCGACTTGCCTTTTGTTTTGAATAAAACGATCATGCTTATCGAACAAACCTTCCAGGGAAACCAGACCTTTCGGTATCTTGTTGCCTTTCAGCTGGATGAATTCACCATCAACCTCTTGATACGGATCTGAAATAGTTTCACGAAAGGCTGATTCCGAACCTTCAAAATATAATTCGCTGAAATTGTCAGCCTTTTCTAGAAAAGCCAACACCTGTCGATCATCGTTGAACACTTGCCAGTGAGTTGCATTATCTGGGACGCTAGGGCGGTACACAATCTCGATAGAGTATGTATCTTGCTTAAACTGAGGATGAGGAAGAAGAAGAGATGCAGACATGGCCAAAGAATCAGCCTTGTCATTATAATCTCTTAAAACTGCCTTGATAGAAAATGCATCAAAGCATTCTATACTATCCCAAACTTTATTCCGGTAATGTTTCAACCGATCATTTTTCACCTGATATATACCCCTGACCTGATTGACAATCAGTTCCGCATCTCCCTGAACCTTGAGATTTCGATTCCCTTATGTCTGGCTAATTCTAATCCTAATAACAGGGCTTCATATTCGGCCGTGTTGTTAGTATTATCAAATTGCAACTTGTAAGCTGATGGGAAAATCTCGGAGCTAGGAGATATAAGGACAACACCAGCACCTGATCCAGAGGTTGAGCAGCTACCATCAAATTCGAGCGTCCAAATAGCATTGGGATCTTCTTCTTCAACATCTACAATGGGTATCTCTGAAGTCATGAAATAATTCCCAAAGCTAGCATCTTCGAAAAGGATCTGAGCCTTTGGATCATCTGATTTGGTCACCAAATACTTCACCTGTGGTTCAGGATGAAGAACCTGATGAACCCCATTGACCGGGATCTTAGCTTTGGTCCAATCCATATTAATTTCTCCTCCGACGTCTTTACAAAATCCTCTACCCAAGAGGATACCATAAGCTGCAGGAATGTCGGCAACCAGAATAGTCATTTTCACTCTCTTCTCAGGGAAAGCAACAAATGCAAACTGTGCGTCCTTGATTTGACCAATCAGAGGGACTTGTTTAGTTTCCATGGAATAGCACCGTCCATATGACTTAGTCAAAGTAAGCCCAAGGGCATGAGCCACTTTTGCGGGCATAACATTATCAGAGGCCCCTGAGTCAATGATGCAATTGCTGAGTTTGAACCCATTTATAAGTAGAGACAAATAAAATGGTTCAATCTTTCCTGAGGAAGAAGCAGAGGTCAGATTATTCTGAGGTGGGAGTTGAGTAGGATTTGGAAGGAGACCTTTAGAAGGTGACGGAACAGCCGCTTTACTTCTGATGAACTTAGCCAGCTTTTCAAATTGTTCAGGATTCGACTGAAGGTATTCTGCTTCTGACATTTGAATCTTGGTTCTCTTTGCATGATCAATAATGTCAAAAGCAGTATAAGAAGGAATGATGGTAGGCTCAGTTCTAATTACATGAGCTTGTGCTGAGGCACTGATCTTAGGAGAAGCAGAATAAGGAGCAGCTACCTTTTTAGTAACCTCTCTTTCAGTCTGCGCCGAAATAGGAGTACCCCTCTTAACTATTGATATGGGAGGTTCCTTATTTTTCTCCTTAGTGTTTTCAAGAGTTTTCCTGGGATTCTGAGATTGGGACCGAGTGAACACAGCAAATGACTGACCATCTGGCTCACATTCATCTTCATCATATTCCAAATACCCAATGCTGGAGTCGCCAGCTGACTCGTCATAAGACTCATCAGCATATCCTGAAGCTTCGAAAGCCTCACGGGAATCTTGTTCTTCTGGTTCTTCGTCTTCTTCAATTAGTTCTACTGCTGCATTGACGGGAGGAGCTTCAATTGCTAGTCTTGGTTGAGCAGGAGTTAACCGTGGCCTATCTCTGGCAGGAGCACCATTGTTGTTATTAAAATTCCGTCTAGGGATATCCCGATACGGAACGTTGTTCACCTGCTGGGACATTTGCTTCTTCAAAGCAATCAAATCATTAGCCATTTTTTGAAACATAGGATCAGTGTTACCTTGAGAAGAACCTTGATTTTTGAGTTTAGGCACGTCTTTCTTGATCCTTCCAGCCAAGATGAGATCATCCTCTATTTCAGTAGCCGTTGACTGAGCAGTAGCCAAATCTGGGATAACCGACCTTCTTAATAAAAAGCTTATATCAGGAGGTTGAGCATTGATAAAGAAGCATTTTTGGTTTTCCAGAGGCCTATAGCCTGAAATGCCTCCTTTTTGTTTCATTCATTTATGGAGGACACATGCCTGTTTATTGCAAGTGCACCATGTTATGAGTCCAACAAGGACTAGGCACACGTTCATTTTCTTCTTCTTGACAATTTTGCAAGATGAAAACAACTTCTTTTCATCAATTTCTTCTTTTTGTTGACTTAAGGCGAGTTGCTCACACAATCCCTTCCCACGAGAACTAGCTTAGTGACCCTGATCTCAATGTCATACTCCATGACACGAGTGATCCACCCTGCATGCTTTTCGTTTAGATCCTTGTTGAGAAGGAAGTCTTTAACCCCTGCATGGGAGACCAAAAGTTGGATTTTGTTGTTTGAAACCAAATGCTTAAACTTCTTTAATCCTCTGATCACTTCTAGGACCTACTTCTCGATGAAGGAGTATCTCACCTCATAATCTTCCAGACCCTGGTTGAAGAAAGCAATTGGCTATTCGTGTCTTCTTTGTTCTATTGTACTAGGATTGTAGAAATTGTGTCACTACCACCAAAGGCATATAATATGAAGTCCTTAGAAAAATTTGGATTCACAAGAGTTAGGGCTTGTGATATGGCTTCTTTGATAGCCTCAAAACTTGCTTTTCCTTCATTTGTCCACCTAAATGTCAAATTATTCTTTAACATCAATGTTATTGGCTTGATAAGGGTAACAAAGTTTGGTATGAACCTGTAGACAAATTTGATTTTTGTAAGAAGCTTTGAAGATCCCTTTTGTGGCTCAAGTAATTACAATGCTCTTATAGCTTCAACTCTTTCTCGGATCAATTACCAAACCTTCCTTTGACATGATGTGGCCTAGATGCCCGCCCTTATGGGTCAAGAAGATGCATTTTTGGGATTCAATGATACCCCAAATCTCCTACACCTTTGAAACACCTACCTTAGGTGGAAAAGGTGATCTGTGACATTTCTGGAGAACATGAGTAATGTCGTCCGTAGATCAATACTATTTTGTTGATCATCCCTTTAAATGCCATGCCCATTGCCCTTTGGAAAGTGGCTCTAACATTAGAAAATCCAAATGGAATTTTTTTGTAGGCATAGGTGCCCCATTTGGTGGTGAAAATAGTTTTGGAATGACCATCTTCCTTCACCATGATCTAGTTGTAACTTGAGTAGCCATCTAGGAAAGAGAATCTCTCCGATCTAGACACTACCTATAAGATCTGATCCATTGAGGGAAGTGGGTAGTGATATTTGAGGGAGGCTTTGTTTAAGTCATGAAAGTCAACACACAACCTGATCTCCCCATTCTTCTACCTAACTGGGACCAAGTTTGTGACCCAGCTTGAGTGTTTGATTGGAAAAATGATACTTGCCTCTATCAACTTGTTTAGTTCTTTCTTCATTAAAGGCTCAATATGTGGGTTGACTGGTCTCTACTTCTACCTACGATGGTATTAGCAGTTGGATCTAGCTCAATTGTGTGTTGGGATAACTTTGGATTGAACCCTCTTAGGTCTTCATAGCTCCAAGCAAATATATCTGGAAACTCTTGGCAAAGGTGTATGAATTCATACCTTTCTTGCTCAGTGGCCACCTTGCCAACTTGTAGCATTTTTCCTTCTCCAACTAGAATTAGCTCTGAATCTTCCCCTTTAATCTGTATATTAGTGTTTTCTTTTTAAAACTGATCATTGGGATTGAAGATAGACTCCAATGTCAATAAGCCTCTTGGAAGCTTGTTTGTATGCAACTGCACTACTTGATCTCCATATTGTTACTCTAATTTGCTTTTATTTCTAACTGAGAACTCAACTTCCTCTTCGCAAAAATTGAAGATCTGCTGATCATTTTGAACTTCGACCAACATGTGTTATTATGTGGCACTGCTGGCCTCACAATCACATGGATATGTGGTTTGTTCTTTGTCTCTCTTGATGTTGTCAACCACATGAAATGTTTCTCCAACTACCACAAGCCTATCAACAACTTCATTCTCTTTTCTGGGTATGGACATAATGTTGAACGCTTCAAAATCCTCCATGAGGTCCCATACCCTACTCTTATAGCTTTTGAGAAGGTCATTTTTACAGCATTTTGTCCTTTGACTTGATTGGCAACCAACTCACTATCACCAAACACCTACAGGTTCTTGATTCCTCGTCTTCTGGCCCAATGCAATCCATGGACCAAAGCCTCATATTCTGCAATGTTATTTGAGTAGGAAAACTGAAATATGAAGGCCGAATAATACTTCATACCTTGGGGGACACAATCATAGCTCCTCCTCTGGCTCCTTGTCTGCTCCTCGATCCATCAAAGAACAACTGCCATACTTCATTGTCATCTTTTTGTTCGGCTTAAGGATGTTAGGAAGAGGGTGTTTCTCTTCATGCAGGTAGTATAATCCTAGTTCAAATTCCTCCATCTCCTTATAAGGATCAAAAGCATGCCTTTTGACCACCCATTCATCAAGAGTCAGGTCCGGGATACATCCTACTTTGGTATCTACCTCAGAAGTGTTTAGGAGGTCCTCCTGATCAAAACCAAAACAATTTGCATTGATTGGGCTAGGCACATATGACTCAATGTGATAATCTACAATGGGCTTGGATCTGATCATGGCATTTGCTCCATACCTTATTCTAAAGAGCATATGCGACCAGTCAACAGACAAATACCCTCTAATTTTGGCAGTGAAGTCTCTAGACAAACATAATGCAAAATGTGGTGGAAATTCTATGACCGATACGTTGTGTAATACAGTCACGTTAAGGTAGGCATATAGAGTGAGGTTTAGATCCTTGATGATTCCTACGGTGGCCATTGATGTCCCATCCAATAGTACTACTCCTTTAGAGATGACTTCATCCGGAGATCCGGTTGATCAACTATTTGTTTGAGAATTACATAACTACTTGCCCCCGAATCAATCATGCAGTTGTGCACCAATTTATGTTTAGATTGTTACCTCATTGTTCTCCATGGTTCCTCTCAAGTTGAGCCGCATTGGTAAGCACTTTATCTTGCTAGCTAGGGGTTGATTTGAGTTTGACCAATTTTGCAAGGTAGTCTGTAATAGATCCTCTCGCCTTGGGATGGCAAATGACTCCCATAGTGAAATGTTCACACTTGTCCTTTTCATTTTCTTAATGATATTAAATGAATCTGTATTTCTACTTCCCCTTCCCAGAAACATTTTTCTCTTGCACATGGCCTGTTATAAGCGGTGCACGAGTAAGTTTGGAAGGTGGCTTGGATTGAATCGCACATTAAGAGTTGTATTTTGAATTCCAATACCTTTTGGAGCAACTAAGGGTTGAGGATCACCTGATCTTGGTGAATGTCCTTCTCTAATATTTCTCTTCTTAGACCATGTATTGATATCTATACTTTGAGAAGGGGTATGATTCATTCCACAAAAGTCTTCAGCCTGCTAATTTACAAGCATAGTTTCACTTGGGGGCCCCTCTTGTTGAGCTCCTTGCTACTAACTTTCTTTGTGGCTAGGTTCTTGTGATACACCAATGGCTTGCACCATCAGAGCTTGATTTAATGCACCATTGAAGCACATCGACTAATTATATGGTTGGTTACATGGGAAACACCATTCATACTCTTGTGCCATGCTATTATGTGCTAACCAATGCCCTTGATGTTGAAGTTTGTGTTTAGGTCATATGACCGAAAGGTCTAGCACTTGAGGTTTCCCTTGGTGTTGACTCGATTTACTGACTGGGTTGGTGGTCTATTTTACTAATACGTGGGTCTAGTCCGATACTAAACTCGGGGTGATATGGCCTAGAAATATGAGCCTGTTGTCTTTTGATTGTTACTTAGCTCATTTCCTAGGTTTTGTAGTTGTTTCATAACTTCCGAAGCTCCTTTGTGGTGTTAGATGATAAAGTGGAGGCTTCATCGAACTTTAACTCCTAGGGGTGGGTATAAGAGCTAATGTGGGTGTTTGGTTGGTACTGGGTTTCCTAACTTGCGGTACATAGGCATGGATGGCCTAGGATCAAGTTTTCCAACTGAATAAAATGATTCTCGGCTCCTATGGAAAGGCTATAGGCTACAGGTAAGGTATTGCCCCCATTGACTAAATCATCAAAGAAATATCAGAATTTAAAGCCCTAAGAAAGTATAAGAAGGAACCTTCATTAGTGGGCTTTACTACCTTTGTTGGAATCTGTCCTAGTGCGTTGAAATCTGAGGTTAAAATCTATCAGTTGCTCATTCGGAGCTCTCTTGATTGTTGTCAGCTGCTCCAACAAGGATAGGTTATCTCCCTTTTCTCCAAACTAGTTGTGAAGAGTTGTGCACAACTGGTCCCAATTTTGAATAGAGCCTGCTTCAAGGCTCTGAACCATTGTGAAGCTTTACCTTTGAGTGAAGAGGCTAACAACTTGACTGCAATCTCCATCTCATTGATCTCATGGATTATACAGACATTTGCAATGTCTTGAACATGGTCACCGGGACAAGTCTAGTTTTCTCTAGTGAAATATAGGATGCTCTTCAACGCTGCCACTGAGAATGGGTTTTGTGCATTCAAAGCAAGTGGGTTGCTACCAGTGAAGTTGACGTAAGGATTTGGTTGTTAGTGTGCAATCGATCGGCTGAGTACCCTTATTGATTGAAAGACCTACTAGGAGGAGGTGTTGATAAGGCTTTGTTTGGAGGAGATGGAGACCTTTGGGCTCTTCTTCTTCTCCTTATGTCTAGAGACAAGTGTATGTGTACAAACTATCCTTCCTTTCTTGTTCTAGCTCTTGTTTGTATCCTTCTCATGAACTTGGGAAACTTGGACTGTTGGAATCAGTGGATTCTATTCCCTTTTGGAGTCACCGGATGTGTATTTTTAAGAGCTTCTTAAAATCTAGAATCACAACAAGTGCACATCAACCATACTGAAAAAGATGGAGAATTCTTGCTCCCACCGGTTGTGCCAAAAATGTTAGTGTAAAATCACAACACCCCCAAATGAATCGTCATATCTACTTTTCTAAGGCAGAGTCATTTGGTGTGTCCACATAACATCAAGTTTTCTCTAAAGTGTGGGACTTAGAAAATGAGAAAACTCTCGTGTTAAAGGTTAGTTCCTATTCCTTTGTTTAGGTACATGCGTGAAAACTTGCAGAGGGCCTATTCTAAACCTAATCTAAGTTTTTACCAAGGATACAGGATAAAAGGAATGCATGAAATCAAACTAAGCTATAAGGTGATGCACCAAAGGAATGATGAACATTTGTTTTGCTAATAGACACAAACCAACAAAATGCATACAATAACCAAGCACATATAACCAAATCTATAATGAAAGACCAGATAAAAGCAAAAGAGACAAGAGAGGATCTAAAACTGATCATAGACTTGTTTTATTACTCTGTAGATTGATACAATGCATTAAAAAGTGGCCAAAAGGTAGAAAACGTATTACAGTCTAGTGGAAGGTCTGAAAACTCCATGAGTTCCTTTTCCAGAAGAAAAGGGGAGCCTACAAAATAGAAGAATGTCTAACCCTTTACAATGAGTCTCGCCCCTATATTTATAGATTCAATCAGAAAGATAAATGAGAGAGAGATGCGGGAAAAGTAGGTCAAAATTAAACCACTGTTGTTAATGCCTCCTACAAAATCTGCCCCCAAATCTATCTTGACTGTATCAATCTCTGGTTCGGTGCCTTGAAAAAGGAGGAAACGACGGAGCATATCGAATCTGATTTGGTTTTTGAGGTAGATAGATCCCACATTAATGGTCCTGAAGATGTTTTATCCATTTCCCTTACATAACCTCCAAAAACTTAAAGTTTTAGATCCCCATGGTATAGGCGAGGCTGAGATCTTTCCAATGATGTCAGATTTGCAATATTTCGAGCCCTAATTCGAAAGATATGCCCCTTCGAAGTTTGTATCGAGTCCGTACAAAAGGGAAGGAAAACCAGTTTGAAAAATGGGCCCCCTTTTGACCTTTGGGACATGTGGAGGCTTGGCACTTGTTTGAAGGTGGCCTCTATATTTTCTCTTAGAATAGTGTGGGGATGACACGGGGCTTCCTCTATTTGCTCGCTCAATTTCTTTGTTTCTCGGCTAAGCTCTTTTGTCGGTGGGGTCATATTCCTCAACTGGGGACATGCCGTGGTATGGTGCTTGTTTGAGAACCCTTTGTTAATTTAATCCTTGAATTAACACCATTTAGACACTTGGTGATCTCCACAAGTCTGCCACCATGCATTGACTATTCAACTCGACTCTGTCCCCTTTTTGAGACTAGACGTGTGGAGGCTCTGCACTTGCTGAAACTCCCGATCAAAATTTTTCCCTTAGAGGAGCGTCGAGTTGACACTTGGAAGCCTCTCCGTAGGTCTTTGGACTTTTCAACAACCTCTCCCTTCCTTTTCGGGCCTAGGGCTACATGGCGAACTGGCACTCATTTGAGTCTCTACTTTTGGATCTACCCTCGGAGATGCGCTACTCCGACACATGGCTCTCTCCGCTAGTACTTCTATACTTAACCTTTTTGAGGCTCACCCTATCCGGCTTTTGACTCTATTGACCATTTGCTACATGGAGGGCTAGCGCGAGTTTGAGAACCTACCCTTTGGCTCCCATCTTGGATTTGTCGAGATGACACTGGTACCTTCCTGTCTAGCCGAAGACTTTTCAAATATCACACAACTTTTGGGGTTCTAGACGCATGGAGGCATGACACTCATTTGAGATTCTTTTCTTAGACTCACCCTTGGAGAAGCGCCACTTGGACATGTGGCTCTTTCCGCAACATCCTCCATACTTAGCTGATTTCTAGACTTGTTCTGAACTATTTTGAACCCAAGGACTTTGGATCTTCACCATTTCTTCCCTCAATTGCTCCTAGCTCCTTTGACATTGTTCCTCCTCCGCTGACCCTGTTGTTCTATTTCCAAGCCTACCTAAAAAATTGTAGAATGGATTTAAGGCCCAGATACGCTCGATAGAGCCATCTTCTAGATTTCTCCCACATAGGGTTGTTTGACCTTCACAGGCCCTACCACTTCCATTATAGAGTCCCTCTGCAATCTATTTGCAAGATCTGAATGTGATTTCTTAGGTCCTTTCAGTGCGGGGTCGTTTTGATCCAATATTTTTCCTCGGGGAAAAATATGGATAACATGTACTCCTTAAATAATTCCTTTCATAATTCATGTGTCATGTATCACTAAGGTCTAAGATCCAAGAAGCAAACCAATTTATATTCGTAGAGGTATTATTAACTTCATCTAAAATGGAAAACATATCTTCACCTATGAATTGAGTAGAGTCTATTTTATATATATATATATATATATATATATATATATATATATATATATTATGGGCCTCAATTTTGTCCCATGATGTTTTCCATTCATTAGCATTCTAAATCCATGTTTGAACATAATGTTTTTAAAACAAATTGCATTTCACATTTTACTTCTTATCTTGTTAACCATTATTTATCTAGGGTTTCCTCCTCACCCTCTATATATTCAATTACCTCTATCATTGGAAGTAGAATCATTATTGGAATAATTTTCCTTTTGATGAGCATAGAACATAATTACTTGATGTTTCAATCTTTATCCAAAATTCTTTATCTCTTTCATCCATCTTGTCAACCAATTGATAAAAAAGAGTTTCTTTAATGAGTTTTCTTTCATGTAAATATTTTAAATAGGTTGAGTATGTGGTAAGAATATATTTTATGAAATTAATATATACATCAATTTTGACATCACAAACTTTCACATCATGCTTGATAGCATGGATTCCTAACGCAAGAATCATTACATCATCTGTTTTCAACTTGAGATTACACAATTTCAACCTGTAATTATGTCAACTACAACTTTGAATTAGAATGATACAAATCATTTAGCATTCTTATTGTTTCCTAAGGTGTTTTTCACCATTGTATGTGATGGGAAAATTATCCATCCATTAAGGTCCTCATCACAACCAATTACTTGTAATTATTTTTCTTTCATATTTGTGAGTCTACCTTTGTTTTTAGTTCTACTATTTACTTGTCTCCATCACAAATGATGAACCACAAATCATGTAAGATGAGCGCGTTCTATAATTTTCATGACCAATCAAACTAGATGTCCTTCCAAATTAGTGTTTTTACAATAATTAGATTATTGAATTTATTTTGCAATGAATGGAGATGGATTGGTTCTTTATCACTCCAAAAGAATGCATTTTCTATTTAACACTAGACCAATATACCAAATATCTTAATATGATCACCCTTCATATATATTTTTTCTACACAAAATAAAATCATCCTTTATGTATACATATTAATACTTGAAAGAGAATTTAAAACATGTAAGATAAAAATGGTATGTGGTACATAGGTAGTATGTGAAAAGGATGCACTATATCAATGATACCTACTTAGAAATAAAATGTTATATGTTACCGTAAATTCCCTATATACTTGGAACTTCTTATTTTCTGGATTTATTTCTATCAATAGACACAAATAATTAGTAGAGGGAATGAGAAAATGAATATTTTCCTTATTTCTTCTTGATTATTTATAGGTATGATTTCATAGACATCATTATGATAGATATATTAATTAATAGATGTAGTAGTTTGATTATGAAAATGTTACTCGTAACAACGAATCAGAGGAACAATTAATGCCAAACGTTTTGATTGTTAGGTTTTCACAAATTATTTTGTTTTATAAAAAAATATTTAGAAAAATGAATGTTTCTTTAAATTAGTTTGTAAAAAATTAATAATTTTCCTTGTTAATGATATCTTTCGAGAAAATGTTCTATATGCTCATAGTGGTCTATATTTTCATAGAAAAGGTGGTTAAATCATCCAGGTACAAAATGATGATATTACCCATCATGTCATGGAATGTGATGTCCATTTATCTTTGGAAGGTTTCTCCAACATTGATCAATCCAAAAATATGTTCTTAATGGGGGTGTTAGTGCGGGATTTTCCCCACTATGTGATGTTACCTACATGGTCTAATTATCTTAATTAGCTTAATTAGTAGGTCATTAGGGGAAATGTACTTTAATTCATTTTCTAATTGTGAGTTGAGTTAATTACCTTTTTGGGTGACCTAATTCCTCACTATATAATGTACCTTCATATGCACAATCGGCTAATGAGCTTATGAGTTTATGCATCAATAAAAAAATTCTTGTTTTGTTGAGGAGAAGCTTCTTCATTTTGAGTTTTGGGGATTTTGCTACTACACATGGTTTTATTTGTGCATTAAATCATATTTAGTCTCGATCCTTGGTTATGGCCCACTCTAAAAACTCTTAATGAATTATGGATCACATTGGAATGACTATTTGGGAAAAAGGACATAATGAGATGTCATGAGTTAGAGAATGAGCTCATCAATTTGAGCCCATGCATATTTGACACGATATAAGAAGTCTCGCACCAATTTTAAATCACTCATGTTGTAGTTAAACTTATGCGGCATAGATAAAATAGATGATTAGTTGGTTCTTTTCATCCTTTCGAAATTGGGTTTCAACTATTATGTCTTCATTTCTACCTTCTACGCCACTAAGAGTGTCATAAGAGCTACATGGACCATGATTTCCTTAGAAAATTTTATTGTTGACCAACTCATAAGAAAGCCATGCTTATTCAAATGGGTGTAATAAAGTCCTCGTAAACCACATTATCTATTTTTGGATATGAGAAACAGAGGGCTTCAAACAAATAGAAGAAAAAAAAATAACAAGGATCACAATAAAAAGGATCAAAATTCTCCCATCTCAAATTTTTTTCTAGAACTTCCTTTTCTAGTGTTAACTCCAAGAAACGAAGGATCAAATATGGGCATTGTATAGGCACGCATGATGAAAGAAAATATTTGAATAATCAAATCGAACACCTCATGAGTCATCTCAAGAACAACAACATGGGTTTCTCCGAGTCTATCAAATTTTCTTCATCAACCTATGAATTCTTTAATGAAAATGACAATGGAAAAGGGAAAGAGAAAGAATCAAGAAAGGAGAAAACAAAGGGAGATCCCTAGTTACATTTGTACCACCAAATCCTACATGGGTTATTGATTCTAGTGCATCACATCATATGGCCTCTTCACACATGGAGTTCACTTCCTTGGAGCCATGTGACATGTCCATTGTATGATTAGATGATAAAAATTCTATAAAAATATGAGTATTGGGACTAAATAAGAAAAAAATGCACAAATAAAACATTGTGTGTAGTAGTGAAATCCACATAACTCAAAAGGAAGAAGCTTTTCTTCAATAAAACAAGAAATTATTTGTTGATGCATAAAGTCATAATCTAGTTAGCCAAAATGTACATAGGAAGATACATTAAATAGTGTGGAATTAGGCCACCTAAAAAAATTATTCACTGAACTCACATTTAGAAAATGACTTAAAGTACTTCCTCTAATAATCTATTAATTAACCTAAGTAATTTAATTAGACCATGTAGGTAAAACAACATAGTGGGAAAACTCCTAAACTAACACCCCCTTAAGCATAGCTTAGGTGGGTAGAGGAAAGGTGGTTCCTAGAAACAAATTCTGATGAGGTACCCATGTACAATGCAAATCTCTCATAAAGTGAAGAAAAAGAGAAAAAATAGACAAAAAACTCCCCCAAAAGAGAGAAAAAAGAAGTAAATAGAGTGTACCCCTTAGAGAAAATCCCCTTAGAAGTACATAGAGAAGCTCCCAGAAAGTAGAGAGGTATAAAAGGCCCCCTAGAAGAGTGTCAATGGTATGGTCTTTTCCGAATACTTAAGAAGGTCTATCTGCATGAAACAATGTTTCTTCCATTACGAAGAACAAAAAAGGTGTATTGAAAGTTTACCCATTCCACGAAGGAATTTAAAGGCATTAGTAAAAAAACTTTGAAGTTGGTCCATGAATAAAATGTAGCATAGGTCTGACAAGAGTATGCACAAGAACTCATGTTAATTCTATGGAAGTAGATCTATTACAAGATGGGTATGGATCATTCACTAAAAAAATTTCTATATGAAGTGAAGGCCCAATAACCCTCATAATTGTAGAATGAGGATCCACTAGCAAAGGTGGATCGTGATGATCTCCAAATATAAGAATTGATTGATATACTAGTCGAGTAACTCCCATTAATGGAGATTTATAAATCCTATGTAGTACAAATGTGTGATGGATCTATAAATAGAAGAGCATTTTCTTGTATTGTAACATAACAAGATTATATGAAAAGACATCTAAGGTCTAGAAAACTTATCCCAAAAGGGTTGTTTGAAAAAAAATAGTAAAGTCTAATAGGAATGTATCATCGACACAAGAAGTAGGAGTATAATATACCTCATATAATGATTGTGGATCGAAGGAAAATGCAATGAAAATGGGTGGAACACCATGGAACTATAAACATGTTTTTTAGGTGTTTGATAGATATCATATGGTGGGACAGTTGGGATGAGATTCAAAATTCTATGAAAAGTAATCAGGAGAGGGAGGAAATGTATCATTATTGATACTCCTATCATCGAGCTAGAAGAAAAATCCTTGTCATTAAGAAAATGAATAGAATAATTTGTATCAACAAAACTATCATCACATGAAATGTGTGGGGAAATAGTTGCTTCAAAAGTAGTAAGAACCAAAATATCTAAAGTGTCTCCAAATAAGATTTGAATAATGATCTAAATAGTATGAGGGCACTTTGTGTGTGCCACATGATGGTGTAAAGGCATGGAATAATACATCAACAAGTGACTAAGAACCATGTCACATGAGTTGATCTAGCCTTCAAGTTGATTTGGGTCACTATGGGAGGGTACTTATCTATATAAAAATGGATGGAGGTCTTGTTGAGTAAGAAAAATTTCCATGCTCAAATACCATGGTGCATAATTATCCCTACCCAAAGAGAATTGGTAGAGTTTGTGATGCATATTGGGTCATATGAAGCAAAAGTCTATGAATAATATCTTCCTACATGCACTGCGAATGAGAGAAATCGTTGAAATAGAATCAAAAGTGATAAATGCATACTCATATGGATGTAGGACTTAGCCAAAAATGCTCCTATGAAATGAAAAAGATGTGAGTGGTATAAGAACATGGTAAAATATTTGAGACATTGGATTCAACCAAAAATGTTTCTCCATGTGGTTAAAAATCCCCTTTAAATTAAATATATTCAATTTTATAAGGCACAATAATATCACCATTACGTAGAGATAAAAACAAATCAAACTTTTAAATAAATTGACACCTCAAACAAAGCTATTGGCTAAAAGTTATGGAAGTTTGAAATTTATCGCTCATAAAAGATAATCTTCACTTGCATAATTTTTTTGGTGTGCAAAACATTTGGCCCAATTTAATGATGGAAAATTTAAGCCCCTTGGGTTGGCATGACCAATCAGAACAACCACTTTCCAATCATCATAATTATGGGATTTTTTTGTTTCCCAAATTAAACATATTCCTTCAATGATTTAAATGTACAAACTAACATTTAAATCCAACATCATATAATTACAATTCTTCAGATAAAAATCAATATAACATGTGCATAATTTATGGGTAAACTAGTTCTAGCTCGATCTCCCATAAATTATTCTTTTAATCATTATACAAAGTATACTCATTAGTGCCCTTCTCGGCATTGATTTTACAAGTTTTGTTCTAAGTGTCTACCTGGGGTTCAATCAATTGAATCCCATCTGACATTCCACACTTAAGTTAGAACTAGGTGAACCTAACAGTGTAATGACATACACTACTTTAGCCAAAGTTTATGATTCATGCATTGCATGCTCTATTTCTAGATTGCACATTATCTCTGAAACATGTCCCATCACCATGTCACTTAGTTTCGTTATTAGAATTGAATCATTTGTTTAAGTTAATCAAATTCAAGTTACGCACACGATACAAAACTTGTTCATCTAGTAAGATGAAGCACGAATATGCCAACTTAGGTTGCCTATGGGAGAGAAAGAGATCATGTAATGACTTGTGTCATCACATGATCAATTTATTCCCGTAGCCAACATAATTTGGTACAGAGGAACTAGACCGAACGAGGCATACAAACTTCACATCATAACTCAACTAAGTTCCTTATTGATTATGACACGCGCAATAAATGAAACTTGAGGGAAAACTTTAGATAACTATTATATTGCAAAGTATTCATTGAATGACCCACATCATTCGATGAACACCACACTACAACAGCCATCCGAAGTTGGCTTGCCAAGTACCATGTATTAGGTTTGTCATAACTATTCACCTCATTGAATTAGTTTTATGACATGTTTATATTTCATAACGCAACGATATTCCATCACATTAATTATTCGATCCTAAGGTCCATAACTTAGTTTCGATTAATTATTTGTAATCAAATCCCATAAGTTTTTTTTATGTACATTCATTAAGCATTTTAAAGATAATTAGGGCAACAAGCTGCATTAATTACGCAATCCCTAATTTATTTAAATTATGACATTGTCGTTATAATTGCTTAAGTACAAAACTATTGAACTCATCAACTGCATGTAATACAATCATTTATATCCATAAATTTTACATACTTATGATTAAATAATAAATGATCATTAATCATTTATCATCATACAATAGTCCAAACATACAACTATAAAATAACAAACCACATTCATTTATTTTAATAGATTGTATCTCATATCCTTACTATAGCTTTAGTTCATTTTATATACTTAAGCTAATACACTAAGGATATTATTCACTCATAGTTCATTATTCAACTTAATAATAGTACTTATCATGAAATCGGATTGATTAATTCAATCATAATTATATCCTAACAGATACACAAAACTAAATAAATGATATAAACAACCATGATCATTATTTCAACAATATTCAAAACTTGAATATACAACTTTTATTTTCTTTTCCAAAAATAATACATAAGCTCAGAGGCCATAATGCCTTTAAACAATTTATTCAGTGAAGCACAATATTTCTTTACAAGTCAAGTAAAGAATACATCTTTCAATCATAACAACAAGAATTCAACATAGCCATTAACAAATCATTTGATGAATATGATCTAAACTTCGTCATCTCAGAAACATGTTAGGCAACCATCAATTCATTCTAAAGAACTGACATGAAAAAGTATACCATCTTATCTTTATAATTTATAGCATTAAAATATTTCAATGAATGATAATCCAACTAAATAATATAATCTGAAAATCATTTAAGATAACAACCTCATCATTTCTCTTTTCTTTTCTTTCATAACCATAAAAGAAACATATGATTTTCCAACTTAAATAATTAAGAGAATAATTCAGATTACTAATGATGTCATGTAACATTCCCGTTTTGAGACTTTAGAACAAGGAATTTTTTTTTGCACGACTAATGTTCTCTGTTCTAAATACATAATTTACAACAAATATTTCATAACAACCATTCTTATAACAGATAACCATATGCATTGTAATGACTCGGTGAGCTACCGATCTATTCATCCCATGACTCGGTGAACTACTGATCTATTCATGTGTAACTTTAAGTTTTGAATACTCTTCTGTATACTTCATATACTTGGTTCTCTTACCCTATTCTGGGTATTGAGTGATCTATCTAAGGAACCTAACTGAATATTTGCTACCAATATTCAACTGCATCACGATCCTTAGACTAGGTGACATAGAGACAACACAATCAACAACTTGTGATACTTTGGCCAAATATTTCTAACATACTGTTTGTATTACTTATTCCTTGACGACATACTTGTCAATCTGGAATACGTCCTTCACCCCACTCTATTGTTATCTAGAATGTCTTATACTGACTTCTGTCAGTCCCCTTGCCCAAGGTTTAACCCTAGTTCAGGTTAACAACATAGGATATGATAGGAAGAGGCTCATGAAGACTTAGGGTAAATTGGCCTACTGGGACAACCTTGGTTAACCCCGTGTGCCAAGGCACCCTGAGTCCTAGAGGGCTACTTCATATCCCAACTATGTTACTATCCAGCCCTAGAGTGAAAACTTGTTCAAGTCCAAAAGGGTGTAGATCTTGACGATCAATGCAGAAGGGTGTTGCCACATGTTAATTGCACTATTGTATCCTTGAGAAGATCCTAATCTTCTCAAAGGTACAACCCTATAGTTGATGTGTGCCAACATCCTACAGAACAACCTCATCTAGATGTACATACCTCCAAAAGGTTACTTATGTTTAGTTTAATTTGGATTGATGGAAAAATAGATTTCGGTAGCCCATCTAACCCTGATTCCAACACTCTTTAAGTTCTTTTAAAGGTTAGATTCAATTAATCCAAAATGAACTTTATTAACTTAATATTGCTTCGAGGTTCGTTAGTTTTTGGCTTAACAACCTGTTATCCAAAACAGTAGGAAACAACATAAGTTCTCTCTTTTTAAAAAAACTTAACTCGCTTAAGGAAGCGTAACAACCTACTAGGTCTGTAACTTATCAGACTTATTATAATTAAGTCTAATGATTAGTAATCATATCTTCCTCTTTTATTTATATCTTTACTAGAGAGGAAGAGTCTTCCTCATCATAGTTAAATTCTAGGGTTTAACACACCTTTTACATCTTTTATAATTTCGATAGTTTTCATTATAGGTTTATTACACATCACATTAATATAATGAATTGCTTAGATAAGAATGTTGCATTCTACCACTTTTCTAACTGCAGCTTACTTAAGGAATTAATCTAAATTCCTTTTATAATACTCATCAAGAATACACATCCAATCATATAGATAATAAGAAGAATATCATCAAGACAAGATTCCCTCCTTTAGACAAAGGTACAAGATAATTTACATAACCAATGCAAGAAAATTCTCAACTTCCAATTCATAGTCAAACTTATACATTTACAAGATTTATGCAATTTAGACACCCGACACAACAATAGCCTTTCTCCCAAGGAATATAACTTTTCTATTCAATACAACTCAGGATCAATCAAATTTCTTTACAAGAATTAGATTTAAACAATCAATGCATCATATAAGTTTGTGCCTTCTTTTATCACTTACGATGTCCATCTGTAAAAATTACTAGCATGGGTCAGTTCAAAGAACTGAGCATGATAAGCACTAATCCTTAAAACGAAGTGCACTCAACTAATTGTTTCCATAAAACAACCCTACTTTAAGGATCAATTAGTATATCATACAATAGGCGTAAGTAATTACAATCAGAAAAGAAGAGCTTTAACATCCTAAAATCACTTCTAAGAGGGAAGAGCAGAATATGATATTTAATATCTATCTTACCATTTTAACATAAAATTGATCCTATTGATTTCCTTTAACAACAACAGATCATACAATCACATTGTTTCCAAACCTCATCATAATAGAATACGATACTTAGTTATTTATCATAAGATAAAAAGGTTGCTTACAACATGATTCTAATTAAGATGATTCATCTATCAATATTTAAGATATTCATCACAACAGGATAATATAAAAATACCCAATAAGGAGAGATGGAATATCACCCAACTAACAATTTGCATTCCCTTTTCAACAAACCAGTCATCATTCACCTTCTTTTCTATTTCAGTCCAAAGATAAGTAAGAGAAGGTTAACCAACAAAGTGATTATCTTTATCCTATAAGAACAGTCAACCGAAGGTCCTTAACAACTGAATTTATTCTAACTGTAATAGAAAAGAAGCTTATCAAGCAGTGAACCTACTACAACAATCATTTCCTTCACTTTCATTAATAATAATTCCTTTTTCAGTCCAATTACAATTTTAAGAATGTATAGAAGATTTCAAGGAAGTGATCCAAAACACTTTTTACAGTAAGAAGAAGGAGCTTATGCATCCTGTCTAAAGACAAGATCTCCCAATCAAACCAAGTGATCTGTTTCATATGGAACATCAAAACAGTGAAGGCCATACACAACCATAAACACATGAGGAGTCATAAATAATTCTTTATAAGTTCTATATTAATTCAATGGACCCAATCAAGAAAGAAACCCGAGTAAGAACTCGCACTCAGAATTTACCCAAGAGTTCAATCAAGATAGTATTATTTACCTTACTTCTCAACTTAACACCCCTAGAGTAAAAGATTGAATTCTTAATAGGAATGATAACTACTAGACGAATTCCAGTCAAACTTTCAATGTTTACCAAACAATTCGCAAGACTATCATTTCAGTTTTCTCCATGCATATGCATCTATTCCTTTTACATGCAAAAGTCTCATTAAGAGTTCTGAGTTTACAAAGATTCATCCAAAAATAGACTAAATTCAATGACAAGATCTAGCAGTATTTTTTTAACAAATACATTATGCCCAAGTCTCGAAATGCAACTCGAGCACCATGTTCAGTATAAGTTCTCACCAGATCAAATCATTCAATCGATTATATCCAGTTCGAGGTAATTATATCCCTTTAATGGTTTACATTTTTAAACAAAGGAAAACCAGACAAATTCTTAACTGAACTCGACACCTTGCCTAGTTATCATTACGATCAATAGGAAACAAATTCTTTAAATTGCCTTGCAATATACTACCCATATTGAATCAATAAAAACTTCCGCATCGTAAAGCAAGATCGAGTGTAGTAAGTAAACTTTAAAACTGCCTTAGTTAAGAAAAATTTTACATAATCATCTTTCAATCCTTAGATACCAACAAAGACGATTCGAAAGATTATAAACAGAGTTCAGACTATACTTCAATAAATATCAAGGCCGTATTCACTAAGTACTCCCTATAAAACTTATAGGGTCACCATGAAACATTAACCCCAAACCAAGTGCGGGCTTACTACAACCCTAATATCCATGATAATATTACATAGCTTCCAAGCATAAATCAGAGTTTTATCAAGTTGGAAAACAAGAACAATCCATCTGCAACACAACTCGGTTTCTTACAACTATGAAACAAACCACAAGAATCATAGAATCTAGAAACTCAATCAACAGATCCCATATAACAACAAGTTTCATCTAAGACTCCAGTTGCAGACGAGTTTCCTTAAAAAAACATGGTTCTTTCTAGATTGAAATCACAAGACATTTGTTTCTACAGAAATAGGAGGAACCCAAGGTTCTCCAAAGAAAACTCAACAAGGATATAATAGTATAAAGTTAAACAAGAACCAAAACCAACGATTACCAGATCCCATTATGCCAAGAAAAATTACAGAGTTCCCTTTTGCATAAATTTTCCATGCGCTTATACTAACACAACATATATTCCGAACTAGACTATTTTTTGCAATGGATTCAAGACATCAAAAGAACAAGATTCAATAAACCCAACAACAAATAACCAGGAAAACATGCAATGTACTAAACTAAACAGAGAGAGTTGTTTTTATGAAATCACTTAGGAGAGAGAAAATGATTTTAATAGTTAGGGCCTATCATGCCTGATAGTGTCTCTATCAAATCGAAGAAGACCTCCAGCCGAGCTCACTACTCCTTCTCTTCTCCACGAAAGATCAAACAACCAAATTCCTTTTCCAGAATTCCTCTTATACATTCCATGAAATGAAAATAGATTCGAAACATCAAAAATATCCATGAGCTGTAGTTCAATCCGATTCTAAAAACTAGAGAACATGCAAAGAAAAAATTGCATAACATGCAAAGTGAAACAACCCCAGCAAAATGCACATGCATGCCTTCCAAGATGGTTTGGGCTCAAAAACTGAAAGCAATTAATTCCATTAATTTCTATTTTCCCGCCTATCCTCCCTCGCCACCGCCTTCTATTTCTGGTGAAGGCCAAGTCAAAAATAACAAGCATTGCAATTTTAGTGATACTACCACCTAAGCTTCCGCCAAACAAACTAGCCCCTGCCAAAGCTGGCAGTACCACAATTCCTTACAACCTTATCAACATCATTAATGCCTTAGGAACCGTCACCCAATACTTGTGACCCCTTAAGTTCCCCTTCATGCCCAATAACTTAGGATAGATTACTTGCTTAGGTTAGATCTTAGGTAGATTAAATTTATACCTTAGGATATAACACTAATAACTAACCCCCAACATAGGTCCTTAGCAATAGATTTAGGTAATTCCACATAGGTAGATAATTCAAAATACCATAGTTTTTAGGCACTAGGTTAGATCACCAAATAACCTTGTAGTATTAGGTTCTAGTTTTAGTACCTAGTAACCCTTCCAATTCCCTTAGCACCAACTTAGGTTAGGTTACAAATCAACCATTCCCTTTACATCCGTGATGACCGCCATGGTCGATCCTCAAAGACTCTAAGCAAAACATGCCACTGAATGGGAGTACGTTCATTAAAAAGAGAATTAAAGAACTTGTATCAACAAAGTTCAGTCCATAAGTTTCATAATTCATGGTATGCCAATTCATCATTTGTTCAACCTGAACAGACTTAAAACATTCCTTGGATCACTGAAATTGATCCAAGGATGAGTCAGATAAATAGATATGTTTACAATTTTCCTTTAACCAGATTGCAACTCATCTTATGAGAAGTGAAAAAAAATGAATTCAGGAAAACATTCCAGTTTAATCAAAAGATCTTTAAGAGTAGAAAAGACTTACCCCATCAAGCATGATTTCCCATAATCAAAAGAACATATCCTCATAAGGAAAATCACATGTCAACACTTGAAATGCAAAGGAGGAAAATATCAATCTGTAAAGGGTGTTACATGTCAATGATGAATATCAATTCCAAAAACATATCCACTATGTCATTTATACCCAAATAGGGTTATATAAAAACATTAAACAAGTATTAACTATACACTAAAACATCCATACTTGTTTATGTCATCATCGTATATTAATAATACAAGTCAAGAGATAATCATACAAACCACACAATCCACATTATGAGTTCATATATCTGATTATAAAGGAAAGAGTATAATAATACTCAAGTCACGTCTTAATCATAATATTATTAAGAGTCTATTTCAATAAGATAATAATTAAATTATTCAAAATTAATAACTTAAAATTATCAAAACCATAATCATATCGAATAATATTTATTTATTAAAAAGCATGATCCTTTTTCACAAAATAAATGTACTTACACTGTTATATAATAATAATAATAAAAGTTGTATTATTTTACCATCGAATACCTTAACCCATCCGAATACCTTATACCATCTGAATGAACCTTAACTCATTCAAATCAAACAAAAACTAAATAACATTACATTTTGCAAAGGAAGGACACATCCCATCCTAAGGATAGGCTACAAGATTTTCTCTTACGTACTAAGTCCATAGTTTCTCTAAGCTCCTAAACCATCACATTCAATAGTTTAAATCAACCAAAGTTGGAAACAAGGATCTCATCCCATATCTATACTCCATTAATCATTGGTTCAAACAAACCAAGGTAAACCAAAAGATCATAAGCCTTCACTATATAATGAAATATAATCAAAGCACGGTGTGCATCGACCACAATGTGGTCTAAAAGTTTAAATAAATAAATAAAACAATGGAGTGGCTGAATTTTCCCAAATAACTATCGAATTGAGAAAAACTCGGTCCCATTTAATACTCAAAGACATAGAGCCAAACCAGTAGGTGACTGAGTCACATATCCCTCATCGTGCAAATGTTGTTTGATAGAACATAAACCATTTTACAGCCATATCCGACCAAGGCCAAGTTGAGTATTCACATACCATTATAATTTTATATAAAAAAATGAACAAGTGGAAACATAGTTCATCAATCGTGCATGCGAGCTTGAGCTTGAACTAATAAACATAATTTAATTATTCAAACTTGTATTTTGGCTCGAATATAAACCAATAAAATATAGGTAAATGAATGGCGTTTATACAGACAACCATTCCTATACACAATACCCAAAATTATGTACACTAACAATGGAATGTTAAGCTACATGATATTGATCTTGAGCTCATAAATACAAACCTCACAATCGTTACATACAACCTAACTTAGGCACGAAATAACCCAAACATATTTTTTCCCAAAACAATGAACAATTGGAAATAAAGCAATACCCAAGTATTTTACAACACTCATAGTAACATGCACACATTCGTTCGTAGTTTGGGTGATACCCAAAATCATATTCATAATAATAACATGGCCTTAATATAACAACCTGAATATAATTGGTCCATACGCAAGGTAAAACATACTTGCATTCAAATACACATACATACAGGCAGAGCCATCTAAACCAATATACATAAACCATGGCTTTCAAAACAAGATCTACACATACCCATAATGAAGAAAATGAAAACATATAAGGGAAAATGATTTTCTCCATTAACATTAAAATATATTAATGTTATAAATGATAAATATGAGAAAGAGATGATTCCATGCCTGTAATGCATTTGGAGAACGTTGAATCCACTTCCTTTTATTCCTAAGAAACCTCCCAAGCTCACGCATAAAACCAAACATAAGAGAAACTTAAAATCGACACAAGAGTTCAATAAAATCCATAAAATTGACTATATAATCTCCTAAAAAAACTGGAGTTAATATTTTACATGCAAATTCCTAGTAGTATGCCCCGAAAATAGCCATAATAATTTGCATGTAGAGCTCGCATGGTGAGCCAAAATAAGATCAACAAAAAAATGTGTTAGAGTAGGTATTTACCTTAGCTCATGTTCACCTAGGTACATTATTCACCTTTATTGTATTTATCCTCACCCACTTATGTGTGTGGATATTTCTTTTTATTTATTCAAATATTAGGAGATATTATCTAGTTGTTAGGTATAGTTATTTCCTTGATCTATGGTATTGACTAGTTCTTTCCTAGATCTATGGTATTGACTAGATCCTTGATGTCTAGTTCTCTCATAAATCTATGGACTTGACTAGTTCTTTAATGACTAGTTCTTTCCATGATTTATGGCTTGATCTACGACCTTGATTGGTTCTTAGATTGTTATTCCTTGCCTATATAAACAAGGCCCATTCTCATTGTATTTCATTGAGTTCCATAATAATATATGATATTGCTGCTCATTTGTTTGTAAAGGTTTATGTAAAGTTATTCTGGTGAATTACTTTCATCTTATTGATTGTGATGTTTGATTAGCATCTGTGTTCTTGGCTTGGCATGATCTGGTTATCGTTCCTTTCATGGTATCAGAGTGATAGATGATGTAGACATCCAGTAAGTTTTTCTTTGCAAGCAAGGGTTTATTTTTTTCATGTATATGGAATTTGTTAGCAATTTTTTGCAACATGCATTTTTATGCAAAACAGAGTGAGGAATTGGATTTGGAAGGTGCCAAAACCCTAGAATTGACTGTAAAATCGACCATGTTTTGAGACAGTCAAATCTAGATGCATTCTTTTATCCATTGGATATAAGCGTGTACCTTCTAGACGCATTATTTTACCCTTTGGGTATTTCGGTTTTGGATGCGAGTCTTTTTTCCCTTCGAACGCAGATTTGTACCCTTTGGATGTATTCTTTTATCCATTGGATATAAGTGTGTACCTTCCGAATGCATTCTTTTACCCTCTTGGTATTTCAGTTTTGGATGCAGTCTTTTATCCACTAGACTGATATCTATACCCTATGGGTGCATTCTTTTATCCATTGGATATAAGCATGTACCTTCTAGATGCATTCTTTTACCCTCTGGGTATTTCAGTTTTGGATGCAGTCTTTTATCCACTAGACTCGATCGTACCCTATGGGTGCATTCTTTTATCCATTGGATATAAGCGTGTACCTTCCGGATGCATTCTTTTACCCTCTGGGTATTTCAGTTTTGGATGTAGTCTTTTATCCACTGGACGCAGATCTATACCCTTTGGGTGCATTCTTTTATCCATTGGATATAAGCGTGTACCTTTCAAATGCATTCTTTTACCCTCTGGGTATTTTGGTTTTAGATGCGAGTCTTATATCCCTTTGGATGCGAGATATGTACCCTTTGGGTGCATTCTTTTATCCATTGGATATAGCGTGTACCCTATGGACGCAATGATTTACCCTCTGGACATTTTAGGTTTTGGGTGCATGCTTTTATCCTTTGGTCGCAAGCATGTATCATGTGGATGCACTCTTTTACCCTTTGGATATTTGGGTGTCACGTGTACCTTTTAAAAGATCAGCGTTAAAATATTATTTTAATAGCAAAACCTTGTGGAGCTCATAACTTTTGATCCGTAGCTCGGATTAAGGTGATCTTTTTGGAAATTGTGTATTTTTTCGAGATCTACACATTGGTAACATTTTCATACACATATTTCAAATGTAAAAGGTACTGTTACTCATTGTAATATTTACATGCACTCAATTATAAAGTGCCAAATTTGAGAGGGTGTTGTGATCACTTGTGGATACATTTTCGGTTGAGCCTGACATCCTAAAATTTTGGGTATTACTTTGTTGGTGTCAAATCACAGCACCCCTGGGACTCTGCAACTTGATGGGTGAGAATCTCGGTGCGATTGCACAACATGGAGCTTTTCCCAAGTGTGGGACCTTGCGAAATCGGAAAAGCTCTCCGGATGAAGGCGGCTCCTATTCCTCTGTTCAGATGCACACGTAAAAATGCAGAGGGTCTACTCAAAACCTAATCTAATTTTCCAAGGAGACAGGGGTAAGAAAATGCAGAAAATAAAACCTAAACTAACAGAGGTGATGCACCGAGGAATGAAGAACACCTGTCTTGCCAATAAACACAGACCAAAAAAATGTAATGCAAGATCATGCACAGATAACCAGATTTACAGTGAAAGATCAAGAAGATGCAAATAAACACTGAGAGGGTTGATAATCATCCACAGACATGCATTAATTTGCTCCAAAGATTGATACAACACACTGCAAAATGCCAAGAGGCAAAGCTGCATTACAGTTTTAAATGGGAGGTTTTAACTCCACAGATTCACCTGCCAAAGAGAAGAAGGGAGGGGCAAAACAAGAATGTCCAACCTTTAGAAAGAAGCCCCTCCTTACAATTTATAGGAAGAATGAGAGGGAGAAGAGAGAGAAAGTCCAAATCTACCCCAACCACCTCAGGTTGTATTTAATTCATCTCATTATGGTGGTAGGTGAGGACCATATCAAACCCCAAAAGTGGCAAACTGTATTTTGCATTTTTAAGAACTTGTTCCCACCCAATTAAAGATATCCAGTCGTAGTTAGGTAGAGGACACCGTAGGCTTTCCGAAAAGTCCAACCTTGTGTGAATCGGAGCTCCCAGTCAAAAGTTATGGCCATCTGAATATCTGGGTCAGGGTCTGCTTCCTGTCAGCGCTCAGAATGTTGCGCCTCCTGAAGGTGCGCCTTGGCGCATCCATATGCATGTTGACAATCCTTTTCGTGTGCCAAAGGCACAAATATGTTTGTGTCAACAACCCTTTTGTGCGCCAAAGGCGCATTCATTTGCATGTCAACACTCTTTTCTGTGCGCCAAAGGCGCAAATATGTTTGTGTCGACACATGTTTACGTGCGCCACTTTACCTGCGCCAAGGGCGCAACTTTTTCCGTGTCAACATTCCTTTCTGTGCGCCAAGGGCGCGTCTATTTCTATGTCGACATCTTCTTCTGTGCGCCAAGGGCGCATTTACATTTGTGTCGACATCCTCTTATGTGCGCCAAGGCGCAACTTTTTCCCTGTTGACACTCATTGTTATGCGCCATTTCCGTGCGCCAAGGGCGCATCCTTTACATTGTCGACATCCATTTCTGTGCGCCACTATCCTGCGCCTTGGCGCATACATTCTCATGTTGACACTCATTGTCATGCGCCATTTCCGTGCGCCTTGGTCATGTCAGGCATTTGAGCTTCTTTGATTTCTCCATTCTCCTGCTTGTCTATATCTACCCGGGGGGAAGATATATACAACAATTTTGGCGACTCAACGGGATCACCTGCCTGCTAGGTAGAAGATCAGTGGCCTTTTAGCAATCCATTGGGCATGGAGTCATAAGCAATAACCTGAAACCAACCTGATATCTGATCCCAAGCCTGATACCGCAACTTCTTCTCTGACAGCATTCTGAATTGTAGAAATCAACCTGAGAGCAACAAAACCTGTGCCGAAGCACTTAGGGAAACAAAAACCTAACTACCACAAGACAATGTGCAAACGCACTTAGAGGAATTGAAATCTAAGCTAATATTTACAAGGGTAGAAATTTTCTTTTTTCAGTAGCAATGTTTAAGATAGATTCCGTTGACCGGAATCGAAAGTTCTTCTCCATCCAATGTAGATAATTGGAAGGCATTGCTACTCTTGCACCCCGTGACCATGTAGGGGCCACTCCAAATGGCGTCAAACTTTGAATGCCTTCCTGGCTTTGCCCGATCTGCATCCCATTTCAGAACTAGGTCCCCTTCCTGGAAGGTCCTTGCTCTTGCTTTCTTATCAAACCATCTTTTCACTAAGGCCTGATCTTTCTCAATTGTTTGAACTGCATGTTCTCTAATTTCTTCCAATTCCATCAACTCTGCATACCTAGCCTCCATTGGTTCGAACTCAGCCAACTCCAACTGCTTCATGAATTCTAATGCAGGTAGTTCTAATGATATAGGCAATACTGCCTCTTTTCCATAGACCAACTTATAAGGGGAATTACCTATAGACCTCTTTGGTGTTATTCTGTCAGCCCATAATGCTGATTTTAGCTTGGTATGCCATGTTCTTTGATTTTCATCCAGAGTCCTCCTGATGATTCTTAGCAAATTTTTGTTCGTGGACTCTGCTGTCCATTACCTACGGGTAATAATTGGAAGAGGTGCTCAAGTAGATTCCATTTTTGACACCCATTCGTGATCTTGGAACCTACGAATGCCAATGCATTATCGATATAATAGTGGCGGCACACCAACTTTGGTCACTATTCCTTCGTAAAATTCTAGTATATTAGACTTGTTTGCCTCTTTGAGCGCTCTTGCTTGATCCACTTGGTGAAATAGTCCGTTGCCGTGAGAATCCACTTGTGGCCTTGGCTTGAGTTTGGATTAATGACCCGACGAAGTCCAATCCCCATTGCATAAATGGTTGGTCAACGAGAATTGGGTGCAATGGAAGTCTTTGCTTGTCTTTCTTTGCACTGTGAAGAGTGCACATTTCTTGCACTTTCTTATCCATGTATAGCAGATCCTTCAAGAACTCGTCGGCCAATAATACCCGCCTTCATTATCTTGAGATTTGTTACTCGTGGGGCAAAATGTCCTCCGAATCTCCATCATGAAAATCTCGTAACACCCTCTCAATTTGACCTATCCCAATGCACCTCAATAGAACTCCATTGATGTCTTTTTAAACAAAACACCATCAACAAGCACATATGGAATGGCTTGTAATCGAAGTATCTCCTCTTTGCTTTGCTCATCTCGGAGGGCATAGGCTGTTTGTAGGAAGTGTATCATATTAGGAGTCCAACAAGGAGTAGGCACGTCATCATTTTCTTGTTCTTGACCATCTGTAGTACGAGGTAATCTCCTTTTCATCACCGGCTTCAACTTGTTGACTCAAGGCTAGCTGCTCACATAGTCCCTTCCACGTACTAGTTTGTTGGTGACCTTGATCTCGATGTCATATTCCATGACACGAGTTATCCATCCTGCACGTTTCTCATTCAGATCCTTGTTTAGAAGGAAGTCCTTGACTCCCGCATGAGAGACTAATAATTGGATCTTGTTGTTTGAGACTAGGTGCTTGAATTTCTTTAAGCTTCTGATTACCGCAAGGACATGCTTTTCAATGAAAGAGTACCTAGTTTCGTATTCCTCCAAGCCTTGACTGAAGAAAGCAACTGGTTGTTCTAATCCTTCTTTGTTTTGTTGTACCAAGATTGCAGAAATCGTGTCCCCACCACCAAAGGCATATAGCACGAAGTCCTTAGAGAAGTCTGGATTGACGAGAGTTGGGGCTTGAGATATAGCCTCTTTTATTGCCTCAAAACTTGCCTTGCCTTCAGATGTCCACTTAAATGCCATGCTCTTCTTTAACATCAGTGTTATTGGTTTTACGAGAGCTGCAAAATTTGGAACAAACCTGCGGATGAAATTGATCCTTCCTAAGAAGCTTTGAAGAGCCTTCTTGTGATTTGGCAATGGCAATGCTTGAATTGCTTCAACTCTTTCTGGGTCAATTGTCAACCCCTCCTTTGAAACAATATGGCCTAGAAGTTTTCCCTCGTGAGCCAAGAATATGCATTTTTTGGGATTCAATGATACCCCAAATCTTCTACACCTCTGAAATACTTGCCTCAAATGATAGAGGTGATCCATTTGCATTTTTGAGAATACAGTGATGTCGTCAAGATATATCAAAACTATTTTATTGATCAACCCCTTGAATGCCATATCCATTGCCCTTTGGAAAGTGGCCCCAGCATTTGATAGCCCAAATGGCATCTTCTTGTAGGCATAGGTCCCCCATTTGGTGGTGAAAGCCGTCTTGAATTGGTCACCTTCTTTTACCATCACCTGATTATACCCTGAGTAGCCATCTAGGAGAGAGAATCTCTTTGAACCGGATACTACTTGCAATATTTGTTCCATTGAAGGAAGTGGGTAATGATCTTTGAGAGATGCCCTGTTGAGGTCTCGGAAATCTACACACAACCTGATTTCTCCACTCTTCTTCCTGACCGGAACCAAGTTTGCAACCCAGCTTGAGTGCTTGATCGGGAATATAATGCTTGCCTCTATCAGCTTATTTAGCTCTCTCTTCATTAGAGGCTCAATGTGAGGGTTGACCGGTCTCTGTTTCGCACTGACGGGATTAGCATCCGGATCTAATTCTATGGTATGTTGTGCCAAATTTGGATCGAATCCTCTCAAGTCTTCGTAGCTCCAAGCGAAGACATGCGGAAATTCTTGGCAAAGTTTTATGAAATCTGATTTCTCTGTTCGGTGGCCACTTTGCCAATTTGAAGTGTTTTGTCCTCCCCAATAGGAATTGGCTCGAATCTTCTCTCTTGACTCTGTATGTTTGCCTTTTCCTTACGGCTAAGTCGTTAGGGTTGAAGATAGACTCAATGTTACCAAACCCTTAGGAAGCTTGTTTGTCCATGGTTGTACTACTTGATCCCCATCCGCTGCTCTAATCGTCCCGATTCTAGCTGAAAATTCAGCCTCTTCTTGTAAGAAATTGACGATCTGTTGATCGTTCTCAAACACTGCCACTTGTGTTGTTATCTGCTTTGGCCTCACAACCACATGGATGTGTGGCTGCGTTTTCTCTCGATGCTGTCAACCATATCAAATGTCGCTCCATCTGTTGCGAGCCTATCTGCGGCTTCATTTTCTTCCTGGGTATGGATACAATGTTGAAAGCTTTGAAATCCTCAATGAGGTCCCATACCCTATTCTTGTAGCTCCTTAGCAAGTCATTCTTTGTAGCATGTTGTCCCCTAACTTGGTTGACGATTAGCTCACTATCTCCAAACACCTGCAAGTTCTTTATGCCCCTTTTCCTGGCCCAATGAATTCCATGAATCAATGCTTCGTATTCAGCCGTGTTGTTTGAACAGGAAAACTGGAAACGAAAAGCTGAAAAATATTTGATGTCTTGTGGTGAAATCAACATTGCACCACCTCCAGCACCTTGTCTGCTTCTCGAACCATCGAAAAATAATTTCCAAACTTTGTTTTCATCCTTTTGTTCAGGCTGAATGATGTCGGGAATGGGTGAATTTTCTTCGTGTATACAATACACGCCCAATTCAGATTCTTCAATTTCCTTGTATGGGTCAAATTCATGACTCTTGTTTGCCCATTCATCCAAAGTTAAATCAGGAATTCCCTCGACCTTAGTACCTGTTTCTAGATCACTTGAACACTCCTCCTGATAAAAAACCGAGCAATTTGCATTGATAGGATTTGGTACATGAGGCTCAATATGGAAATGGGCAATTGGTTCTGACCTGATTGTTGCTTTGGCTCCATACCTTGTCCTAAAAATCATGTGTGACCAATCTGCAGATAAATATCCACCGATTTTTGCAGTGAAGTCTCTTGATAGACACAACGCAAAGAGTGGCGGAAGGTCAATCACAGACACATCTTGTAGAACTGTAACATTAGGACAGGAATGTAGTGTTAGGCTTAACCCTTTGATGACCCCAACTGTTCCTACTGCCGTTCCATCTAGCTGTACTACTCCTTTCAGCACTGGCTCATATTTCAAACCCAGCTGATCCGCTATTTGCTTCGGCATCACTGAACTACTTGCCCCAGAATCAATCATGCAGTTGTGTACCAAGTGGTTTCCAACAATCAACGAAACATAGAATGGTGGAGGCTTCAAATTTTTTCTTGTCTGGCCCCCATCATGTTGCACTGCATTAGTGAGAACTTTCTCATGTCCCTGGTTTGATACATTTGTGGCAGACCAATTAGCCATTGCAGCTTGCAATAAATCTCGTTGCCCTGGGATCGCCAGTGATTCCCACATGGAAATGTTCACATGTGTCTTCTTCATTTGATCGATGATGTTGAAGGGGGATGAATTGTCCTTTTGCTGTCCCTTGCTTGGCGCAACCTTTTCTGGAGCTTGAACAGGTGCATGTGTTGCTACAACAGGTACCTTAGGTTGATTCTGCACATTTGGAGCTGCGTTTGGTCTACTGACCCCTTGTTGTGTAAGAGTGGGTTGAGAAACAACTGGATTACATGGTTGTCCCTCTCCTATATTTCTCTTCTTTGACCGTGTGTTGGCAGCCACGCCTTGAAAAGGCTGTTGGTTAACTCCACAGAAGTCTTCCGTTTGCCAATTTGCCAATGTGGTTTCTGTTGGAGGTCCTTCTTGTTGTGTTTGTTGCTGTTGATTCTCCTCCTGGCTTGGTTCTTGAGCAACACCAATGGTTTGCACCATCAAGGCCTGATTCAGTGCACCATTGAAACATGCTGACTGATTGTGAGGTAGATTGCAAGGGTAACACCAGTCGTACTCCTGTGCCATGTTATTTTGTGTTGGAACCAAGGCTCTTGAGGACGTCGTTGCATTTGGATCATACGGTCGAAATGGCCTGGCAGCTTGAGGCATCCTTGGTTACGGTTTTGATTTGCGGCTGACTGAGGTGGTGGTCTATTTTGTTGGTATGGGGGCCTAGCTTGGTATTGTGCTTGAGGCTGATACGGTCTAGCACTTTGAGCTTGCATTGTCTTTTGATAGTCACAAGCTCATTTCAAGGTTCTGCAATTGTTTCATGACCTCTGCAATTCCTTTGAAGTATTTGAAGAAGTCAACACCTCATTATTGCTTTGATTTCTAGGAGTTGGAATGGGATTCAACTACGGTGCTTGACAGTGGTTGTAGGATTTCCCATGTCCTGGATAGAGAGGCATTGGTGGCCTTGGTGCAAGCTTTCCGGCTTGGATCAAAGCAGTTCTGCTGCTCGATCGGCATTGTGTCATAGGACCCTGGCGGCGTTGTCCCTCCCATTGATTGGATCATCATGGCTATGTACGAATTTATAGCCTTTAAGAAATAAAGGAATGCTCCTTGGCGGTTGGTCTATGGCTATTGGGATCTGTCCCATGTCCGTTGGAATCTAAAGTTGAAATCTGCCATTTGTTCGTTAGGAGCCCTTTTGATTGTTGTCATTTGTTCCAATAAAGACAAATTGTCAGCCCTCTCCCGAATTGGCTGAAAGCGAGAACAAAGTTGGTTCCCGATTAAGTAATAGAGCTGCTTTGTAAGGCTCCTAAACCATTGTAAGGCCTTGCCTTTGA